>JAJMKB010000012.1:0-350840 GCA_030569155.1 Nakazawaea molendinolei
TCTGCCATTCAATTACGTGATGTATGTTTTCCGCTTATCTCCCCTCTCAATTGCAATTTTAACAAACTTCAGAATTTTACCCCCTTTTTTAATCAAAGTTCACTTATTAAGATAATCTTGGAATCAATACCACACTTAAAACCAACTAAAGGCGTTAGACTGTGACAATGATTCTGGAAGAAGGTTTGACCAAGGCAGATTTTCGTCCTTTTGAAGGAGTTGAAGACGAAGGCGGCACATTATGCAAATTAGGAGTACAAGCTATTGCCAATGAAGCTGTTGTTAATAACACTGGTGGAACAAGAAAGCACTCAGTTTGGTTGGAAGCGATCAGCAAAAAGCCATACTGCGTCGCAGCCATTTCAAATCTGCAATTCTTCTTCGCTGAGAGTGTCAAGGAGCTGACCTATATGTCGCTGTTAAAAGGATCCCCTAATTCTATTTTGAAGGAATTTAAAAAGTCCCTGAATAGAAAACCGGATAAGGAAAACTGGATAACAACACTTTCAAACCTGAAATTGAGTTCAGCTGAAAAAATCTATGACTTACTGTACAGGGAAGTGATGTTGAGGCTGGAAGAAGATCAAATTTTAATTAGTTCCAAGCATAAATTTGTTCAAATGTTCAATTCAGACGAACTAGAAGTTCAATTCGACACTATAGTCATGGTTGATCACTTTGTACGTGATAAAGATAACAAGATCGTTGGCATGAACCATGAAAAACTTCAGCAAAATTTTGAAGCTGTTGCACTGATCTACGAAAACCTTCGTTCAACCAATTCACGCATTCGCAGGCTGTTCGATTCTACAATTACTCCTTGGGAGAAATGTGTCTGGTTTATTACCAAACTGATTCCTTTTGTCGAATTGGGAAGCACCATCGCAGCTTTAATTTCCATTTTCTTATTATTGAGCTTCTCTATTATGGGTATCCCACAGCATACTTATAACCTAATCCAGTCAATCATTTCCGGTATCTGCATCTTCCTGTCCATCATTATTTTACCCGCTGGTCTGCACATGGTAAAACTGTTCGTTAAGAATCGAACAAAGGTCGTGGAAATGACAATATTGAGGTTAAAGATAGCAGCGGAAGGTCAACTGGTTATTGATCGAAAGCGTCCCCCGTTCGTGATTTTGTCACACAAGACACCACAGGAGCTCAAAGTATTCAACAGCTATCCAGAGTTGAGAGCTGTGAGTTCCGAAGATCTTTTCGGCAGAAAAACATATGGTGTAAATATTGCGAGCCACTTATATCTCACGCCTTACAGAATGTTGGATGATGAAAGATCAAGTGTCTGGTATCCGATTAATCAGAAAACATCATCATTTTTCAGCGGCTCAGTTACTGTCAGTAAAAGCGAGAAGTCTATCTCTGTAATGGAAAAAATTGAATTCTTTGGAAAGCTTTTCAGGGTACTTATAGTTGTTGCAATTGCTATCTCGGTCTCATCAAATAGCGGTGCTGATACCACAAGCGCAATCTGTCCAGCCTTTCCAGAATGTCCAGAATGTCCAGCTTTTCCAGGCTGTCCAGAATGTCCAGCTTTTCCAGGCTGTCCAGAATGTCCAGCCTTCCCAGCATATCCAGATTTTTCAGATTGTCCTGCTTGTCCGAGTTGTCCGAGTTGTCCAAGTTGTCCCGATTGCCCAAGTTGTCCGAGCTGTCCAGAATGTCCCGGTAGAGCAGACTGTCCAGATTGCGCAGATTGTCCCGATTGTCCAAGCTGTCCAAGCTGTCCAAGCTGTCCAAGCTGTCCAGATTGCCCCGATAGAGCGGATTGTCCAGATTGCACAGATTGCCCAGATTGTCCCGATTGCCCAAGTTGTCCAAGCTATCCCACTTATTCAATCATTCCAACTTCTTTGTTGAATTTAAGCCATTCAGCATACTCCACGTTTGGAAATATTGGGACAAACTTGACTCATTCTGCTCCTGGATCTACTCCGCGAGAAACTGATACTTCTGGAGCAATGCAACATGGATGAGATCGATTGGCTCAATTGTAGATTTCACAGAGGATTTGATAAATTCAAAGTATCTGAGGTGTCTTGAGCGTACCATACTGTGCCCTTTGCTCAGCTTATCAATCTCGTGCAATAATGCAATCGTCTTTTGAGCTGAATCGCTTTGCTCAAAAGATTCATTATGTCCACTATTGTCTGGTTACACTGGTGAGCAAATTCATCGGCTCAGAAGTTATAATGCCCTCTACTATTTCTCCTTCGAGTTCATCTTCTAAGGCTTACCAGTTTTTGTGTCGATTTGATTTCGAATTCGATAGTGTTGTTTTTATTCAAAGAGAAAAGTATAAAAAGAAAAAATAAAAAAAAATATATATTTATACATACATGTTTTATACTAATTTATTTTACCTATGAAATAAGCTCAACTAAATCAGCACTTGCGACGAGAAAATTCTGCACAACCTTCTTCGTGAGCTGAGTTATTTGGTCGTTTTGAATATCTGTGATTTTTGGATACTTCCACGCAGAGACATCAAAATTTTGGGGTTAGGAGATCCGTATGCCAATGCTATGAGCTTGAATTGCACTATGCTCAGGGCCTGCTTTTTTCCAAAAAAGGCGTTATAATGTATTTCTTGAACTGATCCCAGTTGACAAGAGTGCTCATCGGCATGAAGTTCTCATCGTCAGGAATTTCTTCTTCATGGTGCTCTCGAGAATATTTGGGGAAGAAGACAAGCTTGGTGTAATTGGATAGAAAAGTCATACAAATTCTTCTCTTATCGCGTTCCCATCTGTCTAGAAAACCTTCTGTGACCCAGTCATGCAATGAGATTCTGATATTTTTAAAAGTCTCTAAACAAAGAACAAGAATTTCCAGTTCTGAAAATGAGAGTATAACAGCACAATTTGCCATCTGGTCGACAATTGGGGGAGAATCCACGTGTACTTTGAAATCATATATCATGCCATTATCACCTAATCTACTGTTGAGCATGACACTCGGCTCATGTATGTCTATCAAAAGCATTATAGTGAAAGGCTTTTCTGAGACTAGCTGATTTTCAAAAGTCCCGATGAAATAGACGAGCTTAGTGAGTGGGTCATGAAATTCAGCCATTCTGTACAAAAGGGGCTCGTCTTCTTCCATACACAAGGTCTCTTTTATGGAGTTGAACGATGACGTGGGAATTCGATCAAAGTCCTGAAATGTTGCTGCATGAAAAATATTAAGAAAGTCTGAGAAAAGAGGTCTGGAGTAGTCATTTATCGTGCGGTGATCAATTAGAGCACTTTCATGGACACTACGAGGTGATCCTGATGGGGATGCGCGTGTTTTCAAAACTTTTGAATTTGGATATCCCCAATTTATCATTTTGCCGTCAATCACATCGAATACTCCATCAAAACGAGTGGGTTTAGGCCATTCTCTTTTCAGGAGACGTCGCCACCAAGGTTTTTGATAATAATCGCGATACTGGAGATAAGTGTCATAATTGTGCATTCTGTTAAAGTCTTCTAGAAAGAAAAGGTGAGTCCTGAGTCTAGGCATTTGGCTGTAGCCGTAATAGCTAACCCCAGTTAACTGATCATCAAGCCTCAATAGGATATCCAGTGGAAGGGAATGCTCGTCTTCGATTTCCTCAAGTTTTGGAGTACCATCAGCTGCAACATATAATTTGGAGAATGTCAAGTATTTGGAACAAGGTGTCACAAAACGTTCACTTTTCAAGAACATCTCGTCTCCCTTTTCAGTGGTATATGTTGCTAGGAAATATTCTTTTGATGGAAATTGGAAATCAAATGTTCCTTCGTCTCTTTTAGGGTGGACCCTGTTGTTGTCAGTCACAGTCATCAAAAAAACTGTGAAGAAAACAATTATTGTATAAATATCAAAAAGATTAGACCCAAAGCGTGTTGTATTCAATTTTTGGAAGCAAAGCAAGATTTGTGGAAAGTTGGTGTCAAAAGTGCTTTCAAATTGGGGATACATATTATGCTGAGCGGCTGAAACCTAAGTTTTTTTGCACCTGTTGTACACGACAAAACTGCTCCCCTTGCCTTATCTGAGAGGCTGTCAAAAACAAGGGCTGTTTTTTGATATATGCATAGACGACTAGAGGGATTACTTTTTTTGTGTTTTGCGTGCACGACAAATCCAGAAAAACAACCCCCTTCGCGCTAGAGAAGATACAATTTAGTAATTAATTAATTAATAGAAGCGAGTGTGTTTAAATTCCGTCATAGATCAATACATCTAAGAAATCCAATAAAATTATCAGTGTATTCATCAAATTCTGCCATTCAATTACGTGATGTATGTTTTCCGCTTATCTCCCCTCTCAATTGCAATTTTAACAAACTTTAGAATTTTACCCCCTTTTTTAATCAAAGTTCACTTATTAAGATAATCTTGGAGTCAATACCACACTAAAACCCAACTAAAGCGTTAGACTGTGGAAATGAAGGAAGCAAAGATCAAAAGTGTTTTGGAATTTGAAAAATTTCGTGGCAAGGACGACGACTTCCAAACGCTAACCGTTATTGGATTTCCTGCTGGAGGGATCCAAAATCTGAGTGACCCCGGACAGCAAGGGAGGTTCAAATTCGTTAAAGCTTTTGAAACCGATGAGATTTACAGTTCTACACTCTCAACTCTGCAAAATTTCATTGTTTTGAATGCTGAACAGCTTGTATCCATGTCACTGTTGAGAGGGGCTCCCGGTTGGGCTCAGAAAGATTACGAAAAATCAGTTGGAGCAGGTCCGGATATCCAAGAATATATTAGTTTTTTGAACAATCAAAGATTGGCTCCTGAAGACAAGGTTCGTGTTTTGCTTTACCGTTATGCATTGTGGAGGCTCGATGAAAATAGGATTATGGTTCAATCTAAGTCTAAATTAATTCCAGGCAACGAAGAAGTCCAGTTCCAACCTGTAGAGCAGGTTAATGTTTTCAGATACGACGCCAATACCATTGTTGGCTTAGATGAAGCAAACTTGAGAAATGGCTTACGTCAAGTACAAGAGGAGTACATCGAACTCGACCAAAGAAACTCACAAGTGTGTGAACGCTTCAATTCGAGCATCAGCTGGCAGGCAAAGGTGCACTGGAAAGCCTCCGAATTGTATCCCGTCATCTTAATGATCCTCTCCTTTATCGTATCGGTTTTAGTGATTGTCTCATTCGTTTTTCCTCTGGCTAAGGTTAAATCCGCCACTTTCGACTTAGCTCTCGACATAACCCGCAAACTAATTGGTGCGATATGCTCTTTTATCTTGCCTTCACTCGTGAAAATTAATGAAAGCTACAACGAGACTCAAATCCGTGCCCTAGACGAGAAAGAGAAGAAGAGAAGACTAATCGCAGAAGGAACAAACCGGTTAAGAGTTCTCCCAGAGCCAAGGAATGCTCAGCATAACCCTGGTGAGAATTTGAGGGCAGAAAATCTTAACATTGAGTACCCGTTAGACTATGAGGACCCGTCACTTTTCAGCAACTCATTTCTTACCCTGCTTAGAAACGTGAACTACTCTATCTTGATAATGATCGCAATACTGGTCAACTTGATCTTGGGACCAGTAAGTTTTCCATCAGCAAGCCAAGATTTGTCCACAGCTTTACCAAGAGCAGATTCTCCAACTTGTCCACCTTGTCCAATTTGTCCAACTTGTCCACCTTGTCCAATTTGTCCAACTTGTCCAACTGATTCCATGAGTTTAGCCACGATGATCAATTTTATGCGATCGTTGTGCCCAACCCATGAAATATTTGCGGCTAACTCATCCATTTCCACAGCTTATTTTACTTCGTTGGCAACTGATCCCCATGGAGGGATGCCTCAAGGTTGAAGCTGATCAGTTCATTCACAGATGGGACCAAGTGCAAAGAAGAACAAGGCATCTGATTCAGCCAAAACGTCATTTACTTAGATCAGTGATCTCATACAATGATGCAAATCTCAAGCTGACTGGATCAGTTTCCTCAGTCCATTCAATACGTCCACTTTTGTCTGCCAGCATCAATGAACGAATTTATCGATTCAAAAGTTTTGATTTTTTCTTCATTTCTACTTCGGATCCATCTTGTGAAGCTTTCCAATTTTTTGTCGATTTTCTATCGCATCCGATGTTGTTTTATTTTTTGTTCAGGGAAAAAAGTATAAAAAGAGAAAAAAAATAGTTTGTGTTGTTTTAATATTATTCATCTTATTTATAAAATGAGTGCAAGCAATCAGGCAAGCTCTTCTTCCAGAAATCATTTGGATTACAGTACAAAGAGATCGTTATGTTAACGCTTCTAGCTTGAAATCCCATCTCCTCAGGATTTGTTGGTATCTAAGAAAGGTGTTATATTGTCTTTCTTGAGCTGATCCCAGTTGACAAGAGTGCCCATTGGCATGAAGCTCTAATCTTCGCGAATTTCCTCTCTATGGTGCTTTTGGAAATATTTGGAAAAGAAGACAAGATTGGTGTGATTGGATAGAATAGTCATACAAACTATTCTCTTGTCACGTTGCCATTAGCTGTGCCATTAGCTGTGCTATCAAATCAGACTCAACTCGTTTGAATGTAATTTGCGAAAAATTAAAGAGGTCCACTGAAATCTCCTATCAAAGATCTGCTGTCACAACAGGGGTGCATATCATGCTGAGCGGCTGAAGCTTTGAGAGATTTTTTGCATCTTTCGTACACGACCAAATTGGGGATCACACCCCCTCCTCCTTTCCTCTCCCCTGACACCATTTAAATAGCTGTGAAAACAAGAGCTGCCTTTGGGTTGGGACCTAGGAACTGCTTCTTTGTTTTTCTTTTGGATGATTAACGTTGGAGGCAGAAGACCCATTTCTTGAGAAAAAACATTGGATGGATCTAATTATCTGGTTTAAAGAATCCAATTTAGGCTCGACTGATCGAATGAGTTCACGAGATTTGCTCAATGATTTCAGCTTAAAAAACAATCCAATTCACGTCTGAAATTTTAGTTATCGAAGACTACGACAGAAAAGCTGATGTCTCAGAAATGTTCATATTTTAGCTTCTTATGATCGTCTTTTCTCTTCCAAAAATGGAGTAATGACATCTCGTTTGAGGTGACCCCAGTTCATAAGAGTGCTTTTTGGCACGGAAGGTTCTTCCCCAGCAATCTTCCTGTTGTATTTAGAGCTCTTATATCTTGGGAAGAAGAAAAGTCGGTCGTCGGAGAGAAAAAACATACATAACCCATCCTTTTCACGTTCCCACCGCTTTGTAAAGCCCTCTGTGGTCCATTTTTCCAAGTCAATCTTGATATGGGCAAATGTATCAAGGCATATGACGAGGAGCTCTGGATCTGTCATTGAAAGAACCACTGCACAGTTTGAATCTCTGTCGACAACTGGTCTACAATCAACATGAACTTTAAAGTCACTGAGTATACCATTATTACCGAATTTGCTATTAAGACAAACAGTCTTCTTTAGCACGTCGATTGAAAGCAAAATGGTGAAAGGGCTTTGCGAAATCTTATGATTTTCAAATGTTCCAATGAAACTGGCGTTCGTAGTTCGGGGATCATGGAATGCAGCCATTCTGTATAAAAAAGGATCGTCTTTGTCCATTTTTAACGTATTTCTAATCACAGAGAAAGAAGATGGAGCAAGAACCATCTGCACATCAAAGTTTAAGCTGTCACAGGTATAGAGGAAGTCTGGGAAGAGAGTGGTGGAAAAATCGGCTATCAGGCTGTAATCTATAACAGACTGATCATAGGTGAAAGAGGAAGGCTTTACCTGTGATAAGTCCAATCGAGTGATATCGGGGAAAGCCCAAATGATCGATCTTTTATCCATATCGAGACTCATTGCATCGCAACGGAAAGACTTTGGCCAATTCTTTTTTTCAATATGTCTCCAATTTGGTTCTTGAGAGTGTTCACGGTATTTGAGATAGATACTATAAGCTTCCATTCTATCGAATTCTTCCACATCATGGTCATAACTTATTCTCGAAGGATCGGGTACGTACATGATCAGCTCTGTTCCCACCTGAGTCATAAAAACTGAGCTTTGTGATTTTCGAAGTTCATCAGTCTTGCGAGTTGTGAGATTAATCGTACCATTTCTTCGAATAAAGGTGTGCTGAGATTCTGTTACTCTCGAATCATGGGACGAAAGGCTTATGCTTTCCAATTCCATCGAAACACTGCAGGTCGAATAACGAACTACGCAACTTGTTTTGCTAGGGAAATAGAAATCGAATGCACCTGTATTTTCTCTTACGTGAACTCTACCTCCGTTCTGTTCAAAAAGAAACGTGATGTTATAATTGTGATGGAAGACCGGCTTGAATTCGAACACCTTTGAAGAAGTCATCTCAAATTTAGGGATGCAAAAAATGATAAACTGCTCAAAAGCTGAAGCTTTTTTTCTATGCTGTGAAAATGCTCTAGAAAAAAGAAAAATCAGTGCGCTATAGAAATTCCTATCATCAATCAATTAATTAGGAAACGACTCGGAGGAAGGATACTTCAGCGTTTACACCCAAAATACCTTCAAAGGATCATTTGGGGTAGATCACTGATTAAGTTTTCAGTTTCGATAGGAATTGTATGTTTTTACCTCGAGCTTTGTGAAAGTTACTAATGCCATCTAGTTTAGTTAATAACCCCCCTTAGCGGTTACCGGATTGAACACACAACTACAGGAGATCGGATAAGTGCAGCAATTAAGTTGACCGAATGTCCTCACCTGAGGTTTATTCTTGTGTTGACTTGGCTGTTTTGTCTGGTGATAGCCCCAACGTGGGGTCATTGTCCAGATTTTTACCCCCTCGTCCTCCTCCCATTCCCCCTTTTCTCTCTGATCCAGCGGATCAGATCCCTGGTAATGCCGAAGGTCTTCAAGAGCAACCGGATGATGTTAGAGCAACTCTCAAAAATATAAGTGAACTCCAATATTTCGTTGAAGTTTTTAGAGCTCTGACAGATTCCCTCGAATCGAGTCTGAAACAACTGGCATATATGTCTCTGATGTGTGGTGCCCCTGGTTGCATCATCGAGAAATATAATGATTTAGGGATGCCAGGTCCAGATCGCGAAGAGCACATCTCTTTTTTGTCATTACAGAGATTAGCGGTAGAGGACAAGTTGAAAGATGTAGTCTTCAACGACCTCAGCACCAGATATGAGGAATATTTGAGGATGGCTTATTGCCAGGCAGATTTTTTGAGAACTTTACTGGAATTCAATGGAACAGTTGCTTTGAGTCCCGTCCTGTTTCAAAATCATTATATATATGGGCCAGATGGTTCTATCAGCGGTTTGAATTTGCCAATTTTGAATAATAATCTCACTGAATTGAAATTCGGTTTTGATAGAGTTATAGAGGCAAACCAAACCATGAAGACTCACTTTGAGTCAACATTGACTCACAGAAGAAAGCTGTTTTGGCACCTCTCACAAGGGGTTTCTCCTGCCTTAATCGTTCTCAAGGCTTCTGTCTGCATTGTTGCATTAGCCAGTATTGTTTTGTATTTCATGAAGAAATCATCCACCGCTTACAGCATACTTATGACTGTTGTCATTTGCTGTTTATTTGGTCTGTGCTCAGGGATCTTCTCTTATATCCGCAGTGTTCGCAGACGTGTTGTGATTCAAACTGGTCGATATCACAAGTGGAGTGATAAAATTAGGAAATTTAACGGGCCTGTACAGAAAAGAATAGCCAAAGCAAGAGAAAAACTTGAATTCCTGCAGGGTCTCAAACATGCAGCAGATCGACAGCTTGAACGCCTACAAGAGATAAATCTCAACAGAGAACTGGAATTAGAACGTCTTAAGTTTGAAAAAGACATCGCCGTGATCAACACCAAACGTATGGAAGACCTGCAATCTGCTGCGGAAGCTGCTGAATTACTGCTGCTGAAACAAAGTGAAGAAGCCAGACAGAAGGATATTTGTCTGAGAGAAGCAGGTCCAGTCGACGAAGAAGAACTCAGACTACTTCATGAAGAAATCGTTGCAACTAACAAATTGTATTGCCATCTGAGGGAGACGAGACTCAAAATGGGAGAACTGCTCAAGACCCTGCAAGGTTTGAGCTACAATGCGATAAAAGAGTACAAAACGTTGCAGAATTATAAAAAACTAGCAGTAATGGAAGAGTCCATGTGTGCGCAAATCGCAAGAAGCAAAGAAGCAGAAATGGGAATTTGTTTGCAGCGTTTAAAAGATGCTGGAGAAGAGTTTGAACCTCGTTTGATGCCCTTGGTTTATCAGCCTGTTCTTTATGAGCGTCCTTCTAACGCTTCCAAAATTTTGAGACCAAGAGAACTCGTTGCATCCAATCCAAATGATCAAGTTTTAAATGAGCTGCACTATCTCATGCCTTATAAAAGCTTGAAAGTCGGTGAGGTGAGTGCAAAGATTTTAGTATTTAAAGAGAGTTCATCATCTGTTGGCAATACAATTCTCAAATTGTCGGACGACAACTACTATGCATTGCTTAATGGAAGAAGAGCACTCATCGAGGTCGTTATCATGGTATTTTTGATTTCAACGATTTTCGGATTCACATGCAAAGGTATTTATGATGCTATAGAAGAATATCTTTCTCAGAGATTATGAATTGCACCTGTTTTTCGGGCAATCCATCCAAAGCGATACTTATTGGTTGCCCAATTCCAGTGCTTCAGAATTCTTGGTGTTTTAACTAAGTCGATGCTTGCAACGCACGTACCTCAAGTGATTTCACTGCTCTAATCACCACAATGGTCTAGAAGTTTCTGGCATCTGTGTCCCTCATAAATACAACGAATATGTTTCAGCCGCAAAAATGATAATTCGGTTGAAATCTTCGGGAAAGAAAAGATCAAAATTATGTGATTGGCAAATTCAAAACATCATCATGATACCTCTTCAAAAAATGGGGTGGCTCTCTCTCAACCGTCTTGCCAACTCCTTTAGCTAGATCGTTCGAATCAGTCCGCTTTTCCCTCAGTTGTGTTCCTCCAAATCTGAGTGAAAATGTACCGACTGCGGAAATCTAATTTGTCGTCAGCTCCAAATTAGTATTTCCTAGCTTATTGTTCCGTATCAAAATGGATACCCTTTTTGATACCTTTTACTCTGTTTCTAGAAAAGTATAAAAACGAAAAAAAATTTGTGTTTTAAACCTTGCAAGTAGCATAGCGGTTCTCCCTCCACCTTTTCCCCTTTGGGCTTCTGATATCTCTTTGACTACCTTTCAATTGACCTCGAAATTTTGTCTCTGAAGGATCCACGGTAAAAGAACCAATTAAATCTCTCTAACAGTTCCTTCGACAAGTCAACAAGCATTCAACTTACAATTATGGTTTCTTCTTTGAATAAATTTGAATACAATTACTATACTCAAGTATTAAAAACAATTTCGAGTGAACAATATAAAATTTGATATAGGACATCAATTGCACCGAAAAATACTTGCTTCGAAAAGCCATGAAGCTTATATGTTAAGCGTTCTCAAAACTCAAATCATTTGTGACTGCCACCTGTCTCACTTGGGCTATTTGAGATCCGCGGGTAAATATCTCTGGACTGCAAAAAATAATTCTATGCATCTCTTTTCTTGTTGAAAAATGGTTTGATAAGGGTATCCTTAACAAGATCCCAATTGATAAGAGTGCTTATTGGCCCGAATTTGTCACAATTGAGAATTTCGTTCCTGTTGATTCTCGAATATCTGGGAAAAAATACAAGCTTGGTGTAATTGGATAGAAAAGTCATACAAATGCTTCTCTTATCACCTTCCCATCTATTAAGGAAGCCATCTGTGACCCAATTGTGCAAGTCAATCTTGATATGAGCAAAAGTTTCTAAGCAAATTACAAGAATCTCTGGAGCTGCAAATGAGAGCACCACTGCACAATTGAAAGCACAATCGACAATTGGAGGAGAGTCGACATGCACTTTAAAGCCGGTAATCTGGCCTCTATGACCAAAGTTCTCAACAAGAGAAGTCTTCCATAAATCTGTACTAATAGAAACAATGGTGGTGAATGGTATTTTTGAAACCTTTTTATTCTGGAAAGTTCCGATGAAGTATAACGTTTTGGTCACCGGATCATGAAATTCAGCCATCCTATAAAAAAGCGGATCTTTCTCGTTTATTCCCAAAGTTTTCTTTATCTCGGAGATTCGAGTATGAGGGTTGAATGGGTACACCCTTTTTGCAGCTTTAAAGTGAAAATAGAGGATGTCTGGGAAAAAGGTCCCTGAGTAATCAGATATCATCTCGAAATCAATAAAAGAGTGGTCATCTGCAAATGTGATAGGTTTTGCTCCCAGGACATTCAATTTTTTGATATCCGGATAACCCCAATATAGTGTTTTGTCATCGATTTCATCTCTCATGATATCACAGCGGAAGGGTTTGGGCCAACGTTTTCCCTTGCGACGTACCCACCGCGGCTTTTGGTAGTGATCCCGATACTTGATATATGTTTCATAATTCTGCATTCTATTGAACTCATCAGACACACAGAAGTATTGGGCGTTTCTACGTCGGACATAGCGACGAACCAATTCTGCGTACGACTCCGGGACATCAGAGGAGGCGGTCGATGTGTCATTTTTGATTTCAACAAGCTTCAAAGAGCCATCAGCAGCAATAGAAAGCTGCAAAAAAGTCGCACTTCTGGCAAACGTTGATACATAACTCCTGCTTTCCAAATTCATTACATTCCCGTCCCGAGTCTTATACCGAGCTATGTAATCTTCTTTGGGTGGGAAATAGAAATCGTACGACTCAGTTTCATGTACAGCAGGAGCACCTTTCTCGAAAGTATACTCTAGCTTTGTGTTCTTCTCATCCAAATGCATCATCTCTGTAGTTCGGATATGCATAACAACAAAAGCAGGGGTATGCATATGTCAAATTTTAGTATTTCACAGAGCTGGAGAGCAGATGCTTTTTTTCACGCTGCGTGCACGACCATCGTAAAAAAAAACATAATGCGCTAGAAAAATTGATTTCTTTCATTGATATTTGGTAAAGGTTACAAGAGAGGGTGTCTTAACCGCGACGTAAAAGCTACCCCAATTATCTGGGGAAAAAGGGAGGCATTCGAAAAGGATTACTCAGAAAACTTTCGAAGTATGTTTGCTTCCATCAATTGCGACGATTCACGATACTAACCTGATTCAAGCTCTTTATTACCCCCTTTCAAAATTAGGGGTTGTTTTAGGAAAATTGAGACAACCTGCCCGTTACTTCTGACACCGTCGATGAGTTCTGATGTCTTTGAACGGGGCCAAGTCTTCAACTAAGTTTGGCGTCTTTTTGGGGACCGATCATAACTTTGAATCATTGTCAAAATTGGATCCGCTGTACATACGTAGGGGTGTTCTTCCGGTGAAGACGGTTCCTATTTCCGATGGTCTTAAACTTGTTCGTAAGGATGATGTATACTATAGAGCCATGAAGAGGCTGAATGATTATTTTTCCTCAAGCCTGGAAGAGCTGGCTGATATTTCTCTGAGGAAAGGTCTTCCAGGCACCATCATCAAGGATTATAACGACTCCAGAGAACCAGGTCCAGATCGTGAGAGTCATTTATTAGCTCTATCTCGTAACCCGCTGAGTTGGAAACTTAGATTAGCAGACGTGTTGTTGCGGGAAGTTTCTGAAAGGCAGGGCGAATGTGTGCAATTGACGGCAGCTAAAGTCGATTTTGTAAGAACCTTTCTGGGTTTCAATGGCGAAGTCCAATTTATTCCACCTAAAGTTGAAGATCATTTCGAGCGCGATGAAGCTCGTGCTATCATTGGTATAAACGAAGAAGTTTTGAAAAGAAATTTCCAAGAAATAGAAGCAAGCTACATCAGACTTGAAGCCATTGATGATATGATCTACACCTATTTTAAATCAACAATAACATGGTATGAAAATCTCAAGTGGTTCATTGCCAAAAAAATCCTCTTTACTACGTGGTGTGTATTGATCCTTGCTGCACTCCTTTTAGGAGTGTCGATAGTATTAAATTACTTAGACGGATTGCACTTCCCTTACAATTTGATTATGGTAATTGCCATTTGCATTTTAGGGTCATTGTGCTTTGGAATCTGTTGCTTCATTCACAAAATTTGCTGGCTAATTGACCGTCAAAATTCTCTCCACGATACAACATTAGTCGAGCCAAGAAAGCATGCAAGAATTCTCAAGAAAATTAGAGCTACCGCAAGAGAAGAGCTCGTCAGTCTGAGAGATACTTCAGATATCTCAAAAGCAAAGTTTGAGCGTTTGCACCAGGAAGCAGTGGAAGCGGAAGATAAATATGGGCGTCTTGAGTCTAAGGCATTATTTATGGAACTGAACATCAAGTTTTTGGAGGATATGAAAAGAACCGAAGCAGCAAAGGAATCACTACTGCAAGAAAGTAATGCAATTGCAGATGAAGAGCTTAGAAACCTGACAAATTGCCGTGATACTAACAATGAAGAAGTCAGAAGTCTTCAAGACACAGCAAATATAACAGCAAGAGAAGTCAGATCCCTGCAGATGAACAGGCAAAGAATGGAGAGAAGCCTTAGAACTTTGCACGATAAAAATGAAGCAATCAGAAGAGAGGCCAAAATTCTGAAAAAAATGGCAATAGAAGCTAACAGGCAAGAAAGCAGAAGTTCTGAAGAAGTCAGAAAGTGTGCAGAAAAAGAGGCAAAATGTTTGAAAGTGGTACAAGAAGTTGGAGAGGAAACTGGTTCTCGTTTCTATCACTTGATTTATCGGCCTCTTGGGAACGAGAATCCGCCTGCTTCCTTTAGGGTTTTGACTGCAGAACAGTTATTCGAATCCGATCCAAACGACGCAATTATGAATGAGCCGCACTATGTCACGTACTACCGAAGATTAGCGACCGTAGATCCGACGTCCGAGTATCTCCTGTTTAGTGAGAAGCCTTCATCTCTTGGCACTATATCCATGTCTCTCATGGATAATAATCTGAGAATGTATTACACGGTAAGATTGAGTCTTGCATTATTTTTTCTTCTGATGGTGCTTGTTTTTATTACCTGAGGAGATGGTCTAGTTGAATCAATCCAGCTATAATCAATTCAATACAGGATCGTTTTCCGCACTCACTCGCTCGAATTTGTTCATTTTATCCATCTATGATATCCATGTTTGCAATTTAGGCTTGAGAAAGGGAAAAGCATGATTTCAGCAAAACAAAAAAGAATCGAAGTTAATCAAGGGAAGCAGATGATTTCATACTCTTTGTGAAAAACCTCTACGGGAACTACTGGATGCCGTAAAATCAACAAATTTTATTATTTGAGTCAGGTAAATATGCCCAACACTTTGAAGTTATCGGGTTTCGATTTTCAACAGATGAATATGTGATAGTGATCTTACCCACAAAAGAGCTTCTATCAATACATGCATATACCCATGCAACTGTTGTGATTCAGTTGACTCAATTTGCTAAGTCGAAATTTACATTCATTTTTGTTCTTTCAAAATTGTCAGATATTTTTCGACGCAAAAGTTCCTAGTTCCTCACCAAATTCGACTTCGTTTTTGGAAGTTCTCGGTTCTGTATCAAATTCCATGTTTGGTACCTTTTTAGTGTTCATAGAAAAGTATATAAAAGAAAAAAATAGTTTGCGTTTTAAAACTACTTTAACATTTAAAGAAGTTATATGATCAGCACTCCTGATGACAATTTCAGACTTTGAAAGATGGAATAGGCGAAAGAGTCTGAGATCTGTTATCCCTAGTTGATTTGATGTATTTGATGTCGGACTCGATATATAGATGAATCTGCAATAATAGAAATGACCTATGATCTTTGTCTTTGAGGTTTCCCGTGGTTCTGTCTCTTATCATCCAAGAACGGTAGGACGACTCCGTTCTTCAACAGCTTCCAATTTAGTACAGATCCCATTGGCGTTTCAGTTTTAACATCGACACAACTCTCATTCTGAGTCACTTGGGAATATCTGGGTAAAAAGATAAGTTTGCCAAAGTAAGCGAGAAACGTCATACAAAGTCCTCTTTTATCGCGTTCCCATCTCTCTAGAAAACTTTCAGTGACCCAGCACCTTAAATCAATTTTGAGATGCTTGAAAGTTTTCAAGCAAATCACAAGGATCTCTGGTTGCGCAAATGAAAGTACAACTGCAAGTTTTGCATTTAGATCAACAATTGGAGGACAATCCACATGCACTTTGAAGTCATGAATTATCCCATTGTGACCAAAATCCCTGTTGAGTGAGACACTTTTATCTTTCATGTTTACTGTTAACATTGTGGTGAATGGTGTTTTTGAGAGTGGAGTTTTGAAGGTTCCAATGAAAAAGATAGTGTCACTCATAGTGTCGGCAGCAGAGTCATGAAATTCAGCCATTCTGTAAAGAAGAGGTTCCTTTTCGCTCATAATCAAAGCCCTCTTAACTGGAGAGAAAGCATCTGGTGTTAAGATCACTTCAAATTTATAAATCCAGTTGTGATGGAGATAGAGAACGTCCGGGAAAAGAGTTTCAGAGAAGTCAGATATCATGCTGTAATCAAAAAAGTGATGATGGTTTTTGAAGAAGTCAGGTTTCACTCTAGATAAATCCAAACGAGTAATGTCTGACCAACCCCAAAATATGGTTTTGTTTCCAGTTCTAATAGCCACAGGGTCACATCGAAAAGTGGTCGTTGGGTTATATCGATAAGTTTCAGAATTGTCTTTTCCCTTTTTGTTCCCTATTTCTAACATATGGCTCTGGTCGCGATATTTGATGTATGTCTCATAGGTATACATTCTATCAAACTGGTCCACGTCAATATCGTAATTTGGCCATCTTTGTGAGTTACTACAGTACATAAACTGTGGTTCTCCATCGGAGATGTGATAGAATTGAGTTGGTGATGTACTGATTCTTTCCACTTCATGACTTGTGACTTCATTATCTGCATTGATACCCAAGTACCAGGAGGTGAGTTCCTTTGACGAGTCCTTCGACGAGGATATTACAAACCTTCTACATTCAACGAAAATACCTATTCCGCTGTAAGTGTCATAGCGAGTTACGTAATTTTTTCCTGGAGTCAAAAGGAAATCATGCGCTCCTACAGGTTGAGGTCTGTAGATACTGGACATATTCCTGAGCTGCATCCCATAGTCTCTTCGATTCAAATTCATTGTTTTTTTCAAGAGGTTAAATCAAACTGTTGTGAAACAGATGGATTCGTAATATGTTAAAATATGAAGGATAGACACAAGTTTTGGATGCGCAGAGCTCTCAAGACTTACAGAGCAAAATCGAATTAAACTGAGTTCTAGAATTAGTGAACCAAAACCTACTTGGCGTTTACTAAATGATACTAAAGGTATTTCCATACAAGAAAAGGCAGTAATTTACAGTGAAAAATCAAATACATTCACGTTACATTTGTTTTTTAAGATCACTCAACGATGAGATCACTTGGCTCGGTGAGATCAATTGGTATTTCTTGTATGGAACTTCTTTCTGCCTGCCTTTTCCAAATGTTGTTTGTTTTAAATGATACAACTACCTTTGATATTATTTGAAAACCACTAAGATGATTCAACTGGTAGAGACTTGATAAGAAGTCACTTTGTTGGTCTTCTATACAACAAGAATGGCTCTATCATCTCTTTTTTTAGGCGATCCCAATTCACAATGGTACTTTTTGGCATAAATTTATCGCATTGGGAGATTTTGTTTCTGTAATCAACGTGTGAGAGCCTTGGGAAAAAGACAAGATTGGTAAACTTAGAGAGAAAAGCCATACATGTTCTCTTTTTATCCTCATTCCATCGGTCGAGAAAGCCTTTGGTGACCCATTTATGCAAATCAATTTGGATACATGCAAATGTTTCTAGACAAATGACGAGAATCTCGGGCTCTGTACAGGAGAGCACCACTGCACAGTTTGCGTTGCGATCGACTACTGGCGGAGAATCAACGTGAACGTTGAAACCTTTCATTATCCCTTTGATAGCAAACAGTTCATTTATCCCGAATGTCTTGCTGTCAATGTGAATGAATATCATTGTGGTTATGGGCTTCATTGAAAGTGGGGTTTGAAAGGTTCCGATAAAATAGATCCTTTTTTTAAGGGGATCATAAAATTCAGCCATTCTGTAAAGAAGAGGCTCCGTCTTGTCTAGTTTTAGCTCATTCTTTATCTGCTCAAAATGACCTGGACGTAATATCTCACTAAAACTCCCTATACTCTCATCGAAGAGGCACAAGGTGTCTGGGAATAGAGTGTCTGAGTAATCGGTTATCATTCTGTAACTTATCATTGAGTTAGGATTCGCAAAGGAAATAGGTATAGCCCGTGATAGGTCCAATCGACTTAGATCTGGATAACCCCAAAGTATTGATCTGTCATCAATTTTATCCTTCATCGCATCACAGCGGAACGGTTTAGGCCAGTCTTCTCCCTTAGAACGTCTCCAACGCAGCTTTCTGTAGTAAGTACGATACTTGATGTATGTGTCGTAACTCGGCATCCGATTGAATTCATCAAAATTGCAAACATAGCGGGCTCTCAGTTGTACCAAGGCAGAGAAGATCACATCAGTGTTTCCATTGGTGGTTGGTTTGAGATTTGTTGAACAACTAGCGTTTTCATCTTTGATTTCTTGAAGTTTTAGCTCGCCCTCAGAACCCACGAAAAGTTTCCAAAGGGTTTGCTTTTTGAAATAAGGCGATTCAAATCTACTGGTTTCAAAATACAAGCTGTCTCCCCCGGAGGCATCATAACGAATTACATAATCATCTTTTGGTGGGAATAAGAAATCATATGCATCTGCTACTTGGCTATCGAGAGCCTGTTTTTCGTCGATAAGCTTCTGCATATCAGTAGTGAATTTCGAGTTTCAAAAATTCACTTGTGAACTGGGTATTGCTTAAAAGTGGAATTAGGGTCAAATTTGAAGTTGCAACTAATCTCATGTGTGGACTTGAAATAACTTTTCGTTTTCTGCTCTGAGGTGCGTCAAACTTCTGCAGTTGCTTTTACAAAAAAAGGGATACAGGCCTCGAAGAAAAATGACATCATTTGATTGACTGTCTCGAGTGATAGTCTTAATTTGTGTAATTTCAACTGCAGAATCATATCAGAGTTGCCTGAGTCTTATTTTCATATCCTGAACTGGGATTCTCACCAGTTTGAGCTTGCCATAAGCATAAAAATGAATATGCAGTCAAATAAGGTAGTGCGAAGGCACAAAACGACTAAAGAGGAAAATATCAAATCTAGCTCACCTAAATAACAATCGGTTGATCAAGCACCAGTTCCTGATTAACTGCGATCTTGGAAAGCTCAATTTCAAGAAAAAACCGAGTCTTTGACTTAATACCCATTAATTTCAACACAACGGGCTGGTCACTTTCACATCAAAATAATGATTATCTCTTGTTACCAACACACTACTTACTAAGTATACTGTACATCACTCACTATAAAGATCACTGTCGTTTGCGTAGTCTTCCGAATCGATCTCGACTTCATCCTCGTCAGAGCTAGATTCGTCGTCACTCTCATCGAGGTCGACTTTATCTCCTCTCTTAATGGCTTCTTCTCTCAGTTTTCTTCTCAATTTCTTAGCTTCCTTCTTGTCCTTCTTCAGCTTGACATTTGCAGCTTGCTCTTTTCTTCTCTCGTCCTTCTCTCTCTGTCTCTTTTTGTGCTTTGCTTCCAACGATTTGATTTCCTTATCAGATTTGTTGATGTATGAGTGATACAAGATTTTACCCGAGCAAATACCTTCTTCGATTTTGATCAAGGAGAGATTCAATCTGGGTCCCACCTCGGTCAATTTGACAGCTCTCTTCTTGACATCAGATTTCTCTTCCAGTTTCGAAGTCGACAGGTTCTTTGGCTTGGTCAGCACTTTGATCTCGTCGTCGTTTTTAATCTCTACAACAGCATCGTCTTCAACTTCCGATTCACTGGTGTATGGGTTGGCGTAAGGGTCCAAGACCAAATCGCTCACGTCCTGAGTCTTACCCAAGTTTGGAATTCTTCTGTGAAGATTAGATTTGGCGTTGATCAACTTCTTCACGTTCTTAGTACCATCGACGAGCTTGGTATCGATGACATAATGTCTCAAATCAATTTCACCTGTCTCTTTGTTCTTGTTCAACATCAACACTCTTTTGATCGAGCCCACCTTGGTGGTCTGTGGTGAGATAGGTGGGAACATGTTTTGGAACATGGTGATAACTACTTTCTCATGAGGCTCAGCAGTCTTTGGGTTGGTGAACCCATTCAACACCAACAATGGAGGATTGAGGAACTCAGAACTCTCTTTACCCAAAGATTTTGGCTTTCTCAAGAATCTTCTTACATCTTTGTTTAATGAGTAACTGTTCACTTTAAAAGTGAGAGTCGGTCCCTTTGGAGCAGTTGCCAATCTCATGTGTGTAGATCCGTTCTCGTTCTGGTTGAAAATCATCATCTGGGTCACTCCAAGAGGCCCAGCCATCACCACATAATCTTTTATCTTGTTCGATTTTCTCTCTCTGAGATTGATGGCAGTGTGAGGTTGCATTACGTTTCTCATATCTTTAACTAACTGAGCGATAGAAGAACTTTTCAAACTGTCTCCTCCAGCTCTGATCACCATAGATCTTGGTATTTTGGCCAACTCTTCTTCAGAGACTTTGCGATGAGTTCTGGATTTAGTCTGTAACTCTGTTAGTATTAATGGATGGGTGACATTTCAACAATTCATTTACTCACTCTTCTCTTAGCCATTGTGATATCTTCAATTCAGCGGTAGGTTCGACCTTTTTTGTATCCTTTGTTGTAGTTGAAGATGTTCTATATGAGCTTTTCAGTCTTTTTATATAAAGATGAAAAAAAAAAAATTTCAAGATGAGCTTGAAAAATTTTTTTTTCTTTATATACATATAAGACATCACAGTAAAGAGACATATAAGCAATACTAAGCAGGCTCATTTCAAGTATTTATAACAAGAAGAAACCAAGAATTGTTTATACAGGAGAAGATGTCACCAGCCACAGTTAAGAAAGTGATGAAGAAACCGAAATCCGAGAAGAAAAGTGGCGATGTCATGGATCTAGCCGCTAAGGTGAGACAGAGAGCTTTAGAAGCCAATCAAAAGAGAGCCGAGAAGGCAGCAGAAGCAGCAGCACAGGAGACTTTAGCAGAATCAGACGACTCGACGGGTGAAAGTGATGAGAAGGACGTGGACGAGAAACCGAAAATCACCTCGTTTAGAGACTTGAAGTTGATACCTGAGCTTTTGGAGGCCTGTGATCAGCTGAAATATGCTACACCAACTCCGATTCAGGCAGAGGCAATTCCTTACGGTCTCGAAGGCAAAGATATCATCGGATTGGCCCAGACGGGGTCGGGAAAGACAGCAGCTTTTGCTATTCCTATTTTACAGGCTCTTTGGCACGCTCAGACTCCATATTTTGCATGTGTATTGGCTCCTACAAGAGAGTTAGCAGTGCAGATCCGTGAGACCTTTGATGCTCTCGGAGCTAACATGGGGGTAAGGTGTGCAACGGTTGTAGGTGGTATGGACATGATGGACCAGGCCAAGGACTTGATGAGGAAACCACATATAATTGTAGCTACACCAGGTAGATTGATGGATCATTTGGAACATACCAAAGGGTTCTCTCTCAGACTGTTGAAGTTTTTAGTGATGGACGAGGCTGATAGGTTGATGGATATGGATTTTGGTCCGGCTTTAGACAAGATCTTGGCCATCATTCCAAAACAGAGAACCACCTATTTGTTCAGTGCTACTATGACTAGTAAGATTGAAAAATTACAAAGAGCATCGTTGTCGAACCCTGTGAATGTCGCAGTCTCAGACAAGTACACTGTGGTGGATACTTTGAAACAAAAGCTTTCAATTGTACCGGAGGGGAAGAAAAACACCCATCTCATCTACTGGCTTAATGAGTTCTACGGTAAATCTATTATAGTGTTCACTCGTACCTGTGCACATACCCAGAGAACTGCTCTATTGGCTAAGATATTGGGATTCAGTGCTATCCCATTACACGGGCAACTTTCGCAACTGCAAAGATTGGGCGCTTTAAACAAGTTCAAGAGTGGCCAGTCTAAGATCTTGGTCGCTACCGATGTTGTTGCCAGAGGTTTAGATATTCCTCAAGTCGATGTGGTGATAAATTACGATATACCGCAGGACTCCAAACTGTATATCCACAGGGTCGGACGTACTGCAAGAGCTGGTAAGCATGGTACAGCTATTTCATTGGTGACACAGTACGATTTAGAACTTCTCTTGAGAATCGAGAAAGTGATCAACATGAAAATTCCATCGGATAATCCTCCACGTGATCTGATCGAAAGGTTGAACAACAGCGTCGACAAGGCTTTCGCTGAAGCCGTGAGACAGGTCAAGGAGTTCCACACAACCAATAAAAATCACAGTAATCACAACAGACGGAAAAATGATGGTCGTGAAAGACGTGAGAGACGTTGAAAGGTTTTAGATTTGCTTGTAGTTTATAGGGCAGGTCAAGCCTGGAAATTTAAGTAGTGCATATGATAAACTCTTGTAGAATCGTTCCGGTTAACAAAGTGGAGGCGGAAAAAATAGAGGGGAAACCTCTCCGGATTAACCAGGACTACCGGCTTTTTGAAATGTTCTGAAATTTCTTACGAGAATCTTGAAATCTTTAAGTATCCGTAAAGATAGTTAGGCTTGGTAAGATATTGCGATGCAAGGTAGATTGCAGGCTCTGTTAGGTTTGGTTTTACTAATTCTTACTGGCAAAAAACGGGAATATTTCACATTTAAAGAGAAAGACCTGAATCTCATTCTGCAAAGAGCACAACATTGAAGTCGTACGAGAGTCGACGCCGTACATACGACATGTATTTGCTTTTTAAAGTATTCGCTCATTCCGCTGACAATTGGACGTTTAGTAAATTATGAACCACAAAACAATTTGGAGCCGGAATAATTTAATCCTTTAGAAGTGGAGCAGTTTTGTCAAGGCATTCGGATTAATTTCTTCGCTGTGATATTGCAAAAATTCCGTTGGAAGATGAATATCGCACTCCGGAACAACCATGGATCTCCGAACTGGCCAATTGAATTATGTTTCCAGCTCGAAAAGTGTGCTGACTCCTGATATTTTAAAATTTTTAACTATGATTATCGGAATAAAACGCTTTCTTCAATAGTATTTGTTAATAATTTAGCCTCCGAAATACGGAATAACTGCCCCGTGTTCTGATGTGACCCCATATTTTTTTTTCAGATCTTGCTCCGCTGGAAAAAGTTTGTACCCCATTTTACATTCGGAATGAGGGATTTACCACTTTCTCCTGCAGATTTACGGACTGTTAATTGGGACGGCTTGTTCCCCGCATTGCTGAAGTTCGGAGCTTGTTGAGTGAGCGTAACAAAGGACGTATTTTTGATGAGTAAGACTCAGGGACCTGGAACAAGCTTGAAAAGGATGTACATCAAATAGCTGGAAAGCAATTCGAGGCGCACGGGATTAATAACTTAGAGAAGAGAGTTGACTAGAATCGGGAGTGCGGAGATGCGGAGACGCGAAACTTTTTATAAAGCGGCCAATAAACGCCAGTGTCTCGTGGAATAATTGTTCTCCAGATTTTATTTTCAGATTTATAATTCCGAGGGCACTTTGCGCGACTCAGAACAACATTTGATACGAAATAATCCGTTAACTCTCTCCGCCTGTTCTGAGTGAGCATTTCTTCCCAGGATCGAGCGGTTACTTTGAAAGTGGCAGTCCCGGATAAAATAGTGGGCCTTCAGTTTAGCTTTGATTTAAGCTCTTATAGGCTGAGAATTACAAGATAGATATTTTTGTTTGTCAGAATTGTTCAGAAAAAAAACCCTTTTTCCCCCACGAATTTTGTACCCCGGATGAAAATCGCAGGCATGTGAAAAATTCACGGCCGGAATAACTTGGCTTCATATAAATTCATATAGCTTTATTGTCTACGGGGGAGCGGTAGTGTAGGGATGATTCTAAGAGGGCATGAAAATAAAACTTAACTGGATCAAAGCTTGACAGTGTGGCAACCTTCCTTGAGTATAGTGCACCTAATTCTCGCAAGGACTTAGCGATAAATTGGTGCAAAGAATTGAGAAACCCAAAGTGGACCCGGGATTTTTTTGCTCCGTACGGAGAAAATTCTGAACTGAAAAAAGTTTTCAGTATGTTCTGCTCGGAACAAAATCTGAAAAAAAAAACCGAGAAAAGAAGAATGGACGATGTTCCCCATGAAAAAAAAAAAACAGTATATAAGGATTAACTTTGGATCCTGGGGGATCTTAATTTTGGAACCACGTATTGTATATAGCAAGACAAGAATTTAATTGAGGATGTCGAAGTCACTGTTATTCGGTCGTCTTCTGAGAAGATCGTTCTTGACAACAGCAGTAGCTGGGGGATCATACATTGCTTATGAGTCTCTTCGTCCTTACGAGAATGACTCGAAACTGGCGTCCAAGTTACCTGAGATCATCAAGAAATTCCCATCTTTACCCTCTAGACAGGAAATGATCCTGAGGTTGGGAGCGGAATTTGACTCGGAAAAACCAGCTGCAGGTGTGGAGGACATCAAGGAAAAATTTGATGTGGTGATCATCGGTGGTGGTGCTACCGGTACAGGGAGTGCAGTTGATGCTGCTACTAGAGGTTTGAATGTGTTATTGGTGGAGAGAAATGATTTTGCCTCGGGGACCTCCTCTAAATCTACCAAGATGGCCCATGGTGGTGTCAGATACTTGGAGAAGGCTTTCTGGGAATTGTCCAAGGCCCAATTGGACTTGGTCATCGAGGCCTTGAACGAGAGATCCTCCATGTTATCCAATGCTCCACACTTGTCTTCTATCTTGCCCATTTTGATCCCAGTTTACAAATTATGGCAATTGCCTTATATGTACATTGGTTGTGTCATGTACGACTTATTTGCCGGTAGACAGAACTTGAGAAGATCTTATGTGTTGACTCCTAACGGTACTACAGCTGCTGCTCCAACTTTGGATCCTACCGGTTTGGTAGGTAGTATTGTTTACCATGACGGTTCTTTTAACGATGCCAGAATGAATGTTACTTTGGCCTTAACCGCTGTTAAAAACGGTGCTACTGTGTTGAACTATCTGGAAGTCGCCCAATTGGTCAAATCCGAAGATGGTAAGGTCAAAGGTGTCAGAATCACCGATAAGGAGACTGGTAAACAGTACGTTGTTGGAGCTGAAAGTGTTGTAAATGCTACTGGTCCATTTGCTGATACTATCTTGGATATGGATCACGATCCTAAAGGTTTACCTCCAAAGACTCCATTGACCACTCCAAGAATGGTTGTACCAAGTGGGGGTGTTCATATCATGTTACCTGATTTCTACTGTCCTAAGGATTTGGGGTTGTTAGACCCGTCGACTCCAGATGGAAGAGTTATGTTCTTCTTACCATGGCAAGGACGTGTTCTTGCTGGTACCACCGATACTCCGTTGAAAAAAGTCCCAACCAGCCCTATTCCTAGCGAAGATGAGATCTTGGACATTTTGAAAGAGATCCAACACTATGTTAAATTTGAAGTCAAGAGAGAAGATGTCTTGAGTGCCTGGTGTGGTGTCAGACCTTTGGTCAGAGACCCTAAGAAGGTTCCAAAAGACGGTTCTACCCAAGGTTTGGTCAGAAACCATTTGGTTCACCATTCTGACTCTGGCATGATCACCATCAGTGGTGGTAAATGGACTACATACAGAGAGATGGCTGAAGACACCATTAACAATGTGTTGAAAGTTACTCCAAGCTTGTCTCTGAAGGCTAAACCATGTCAAACCAAACAGTTCAAATTGCTCGGTGGTGAATTCTACGATGAGACCTTGACTGCCAGGTTGGCTCAAGAGTACAGAATTCCTACTGCATTGTCCGAATATTTGGCCAAAAACTACGGTGACCGTGCTGCCACCATCTTGGAGCTCTACAAAGCCGATGAACAGAACAGATTGCCAGTCTCTTTGGCTGCCAGTGATGTCAAACCTTCTTACGACGCTTATGAATACCCAGTCACAGTAGCTGAATTGAAATACTGTATTGACAACGAGTACACCAGACATCCAATTGATTTCCTTGCCAGAAGAACCAGATTGGCCATGTTAGATGCCAAAGTTGGTTTGGAAAGTGTGGAAGGTGTGGTTGAAGTCATGGGTAAAGAGTTCAACTGGTCTGGTGAAGAAAAGGCTAAGATCAGATCTGAAACCGAAGAATTTATCAAGTACATGGGTATTTATGAAAACACCAGTTGCTACGTAGAGGAGCAGAAACATTAGTGAATGAGAGATGCTCGCTCCAATTAGATTTTAATATTTACGTATATTCGCCTTATAATATTTTATATTGATGACGCCCAAGAATTATATCTGAAAAAAACCTTTAAAAAAGGGGTGTGCTTCTATTACTAGTACGTTCCCAGGCCTCCATACAATTGTTTAAGACGTTTAAAGGTGGAACTGGTCATCTTCTCATTAAAATTTAATCCACGCTCTCCTCTCAACATCCCCATTTCGAAATCACTTCTCTTCTTAGTGGAAAACTGATCACCTTCTTTCATCAAGGCCAGAATCAACTCTTCCTCCCCTATTTCATGAGAATGATGTCCATAGTACATAATTTCGGCAAGATCGTGTAGTATGTTAGCAGTGAGCCCCCATACATTCCTGATCTTAGTACCTTCAGGCTCTTCTTCTTCACTGGAGAGATCAGCGATATCTTCTAACCATTTAACTTCATGTGGATTTGTCACTGGGAAGTAAAAAGATCGAAGAGACCAAGGAAGCCCTCCCCATTTGGTCTTTGTGTATGATTGTTTTATACATTCTTGACGTGACTCGTTTCTAGGATAAGGCTGGAGGAAATCTTTCAATGGAACACTGTAAACACTAGCACTTTCGCCTGGATTGAGCACTATCGAGGATAATGTCTGTTCATCGAAACTGGTTAACTTGGAAGGGGACCATTTCAAGAAACCTACACATGGTCTCACCGAGAGAAATGTTCTAGACATATAGCTGGGTAAGATGTTGATCTGCTCAATGGTGCAGCCGAAATTCTCTTTCAAAAAGAGGTCGTTCAGAGAAACACCAATTTCCTCTTCAGTTTCTCTTCTAGCAGTGTGCCATTCACTTTCAAGTCCGTTATCGGCCCTGCCTCCGGGAAGACAGGCATGCCCAGAGAAAGAAGATAGCTTTCTAGAACGTCTAGTGAGGATGACTCTTAGTTCACCAGATCTTCCTAAAAATAGAAGTATCAACACAGCTGATCGTCTGTAGATGGGTAATCGATGCCATATCGACACAGGGGAATTGTTATAGTAGTGAGGTTTGTAATTGGCAATATTCGTCAAATATTGCGAGTCCATCTTGTGACTCTGTATAAGTGAGGTGAGTGAGAATCTAGAGATGTTGGGTTTGGAATTGAAGATAGAAGGCAAGTTCAAGTCATCAGATATCTGTTTCTGGATCAAGTCGGGTGGGATTGCCAATGAACTTGTTGGAATCGAAAGCGTAGGTCCAACAGGCACTGAAATCGATACACTTCGAGTTAACCGCTGCTCTTGTGCGAGTCTTCGACAGCCCCTAAAAGCCATGTGCGCGGAGATATTTGCTAGTTATGCACGACTTTGAAATCTGTCACAAGATAGGAAGTCAGGGGCGGTGCTTTCGTATACTAAATTGGTTCAAAATATACGACTAATTTGCTTCTTTGACCGAATTTGGAAAACCAGGGCGCTGCTTTTCCCAGTGCTTTACAGCTATATGTGAAATGTGAAGCAGAATTGTAATGGTATCGAGATGTGAAATCAATGATTTCCACCTTCACAAATTCAATTAATAAAACCAATCGCATACCAATTGAAGAAGATCTGTTCCGACTTAAATATCCCACTGCCCCTCTCTGTACGACAAGGAAACAAACAAACAAGAGGAGATAAAGAGATCTACTCCACTTTCTGCGGATTACCCCATCAGGACTCGATTAGACAAATGCACGACTTTCAGCTGAGCAATTTACTACTTTCAGACATGTTGTAATATGCACACGACCTGCACCTCAACGATTTTCCTCTTTTGGACGTGATTCTCTTAGTACACGACCATGAAATTTCCCAAATTTTTTTTTTTTTACCCAACACAAAAACAGCGATGCGTATAATTTTTTGTTGTGTTACACGACAAATTGTAGTTAAATAAGATATTTTCAAAATCACATTTGATTCAATTCATACTGTTGTTAGTTGTTAATTAAACGTTTTAACATCAAAGATGCGTGCTGAAATCGAACAAGAATTGTCACACGTCTTATTGACAGAATTATTGGCCTACCAATTTGCCTCTCCAGTGAGATGGATCGAAACCCAAGATGTCTTCTTGAAAGACTACAACACTGAAAGAGTCGTTGAAATCGGTCCTTCTCCAACATTGGCTGGTATGGCTTTGAGAACCATCAAGGCTAAGTACGAAAGTTACGATGCTGCCTTGTCTTTGCAGAGACAAGTCTTGTGTTACTCTAAAGACCAGAAAGAGATCTACTACACACCAGATCCAGCCGACTTGGAAGCTCCAGCTCCAGCTGCCGCTGCTCCATCTGCTGCTCCTCTGACCGCCGCTCCTACCGCTGCTGCTGCTGCTCCAGCTGCCCCACTGGCTGCCGCTCCAGCTCCAGCTGGTCCTGTTGCTGAGATCCCAGATGAACCTGTCTCTGCTGCCTTGATCTTGCACGTCTTGGTCGCCCAGAAGTTGAAGAAAACTTTGGACGCCATTCCAATGTCAAAAGCTATCAAGGATTTGGTCGGTGGTAAATCCACTGTTCAAAACGAAATCTTGGGTGATTTGGGTAAAGAATTCGGTTCTACTCCAGAGAAGCCAGAGGACACTCCATTGCAAGAGTTGGCTGAACAATTCCAAGACACTTTTAACGGTGCTTTAGGTAAACAATCTTCCTCTTTGATTGCCAGATTGATGTCCTCCAAGATGCCTGGTGGGTTCTCTGTCACCACTGCCAGAAAGTACTTGGAATCAAGATGGGGTTTGGGCGCCGGTAGACAAGACTCTGTCTTGTTGATGGCCTTGACCATGGAACCAGCTCTGCGTCTCGGTGCCGATGCTGAAGCCAAGGCCTTCTTGGACACTATTGCTCAGAAATACGCTTCCTCTGCCGGTATCTCTTTGGCTCAAGCTTCTAGCGGTGGTGCCGCTGGTGCTTCTGCAGGTGGTGCTGTCATCGACAGTGCTCAATTCGAAGAGATGACCAAAGATCAAAGAGTTATGGCCAGACAACAATTGGAAGTCTTGGCCAGATACTTGAAGATGGATTTGACCTCCGATGCTAAGAAAGTTTTGGAAGAACAAGAGGCTAACAAGATCTTGCAAGCTGAGTTGGACTTGTTCAACGTTGAACACGGTGAATACTACGCTTCAGGTATTGCTCCATCTTTCTCTCCATTGAAAGCTAGAGTCTACGACTCTTCATGGAACTGGGCTAGACAAGATGCCATTTCTATGTTCTTCGAAATCATTCACGGTAGACTCACAAACATTGACCGTGAAACCATCTCCCAATGTATCAACATCATGAACAGATCCAACCCAACTTTGATGAAATTCATGCAATACCACATCGATCATTGTCCAGAAGAGAACGGTGAAACTTACAAATTGGCTAAGAGATTAGGTGAACAATTGATCAAGAACTGTGAGCAAGTTCTTGGTTCTAAACCTGTCTACAAAGACATCTCTTACCCAACTGCTCCAAAAACCACTGTTGACGCTAAGGGTAACATCACTTACGAGGAAGTCAAGAATCCATCTGTCAACAAATTGGCCGATTACGTCTACAATATGGCTAAAGGTTCTGAGTTGACCAAAGAAGTTCAACCAACCATCCAAGAGGATTTGGCCAGAATTTACAAGGCCTTGTCTAAGCAAGCCTCTAAGGAAACCAAGATCGAGGTTGACAAGTTGTACAAGCAATTGATTGACTACGTTGCCAAATCCTCTGAGATTGAGACCTCTAAACCAGCTAAGGCTGTCTTGGGTGATGAAGATGAAGTTTCTTCATCTGACGACGAGAAGGATGAAGTTGCTTCTTTGGCTTCATTCTCCCAAATCAGAGAACCAGTCGCTTCTTCTATCCCACCATTGACTGTCCCATTCTTGCACTTGAAGAAGAGAGAAGGTGAATCATGGACTTACTCCAGAGATTTGACTGCAACTTACTTGAACGCCTTGGAGAACGCTGCCGTCAACGGTTGTTCTTACTCCAACAAGACTGTCTTGCTTACTGGTGCCGGTGCCGGTTCCATTGGTGCTGATGTCTTGAAAGGTTTGATCATGGGTGGTGCTAAAGTTGTTGTCACCACTTCTAGATTCTCCAAGAAGGTCACCGAGTTCTACCAATCCATCTATGCTCAAAACGGTGCCACTGGTTCCTCCTTGGTTGTTGTTCCTTTCAACGGTGGTTCTGCTCAAGATGTTCAAGCTTTGGTTAAGTATATCTATGACGATCCATCAAAGGGTGGTCTCGGTTGGGACTTGGATGCAGTTATTCCATTTGCCGCTATTCCAGAAAACGGTATCGAATTGGAGAACATTGATTCCAAATCTGAATTGGCTCACAGAATCATGTTAACCAACGTCTTGAGATTGTTGGGTCACATCAAGAAGGAGAAATCTGCTAGAAATATCGAGACCAGACCAGCTCAAGTTATCTTGCCATTATCTCCAAACCATGGTACCTTCGGTGCCGATGGTATGTACTCTGAATCCAAGATTGGATTGGAGACTTTGTTCAACAAATGGCACTCTGAGAACTGGGCTAACCAGTTGACTATCACTGGTGCTGTTATCGGTTGGACCAGAGGTACCGGTTTGATGTCTGCTAACAACATTATTGCTGAGAAGATTGAGAGTTACAACGTCAAGACTTTCAGTCAAATGGAAATGTCCTTCAACATCTTGGGTTTGTTGAACGATGAAATCTCCAAGTTGGCCCAAGACTCTCCAGTCATGGCTGACTTGAACGGTGGTTTGCAATACATCTCAAACTTGAAGGAAGTCACTGGTGGTGCCAGAACTGAGATTATGGAAACCTCTGAAATCAGACAAAGTGTCCACAAGGAACACGTCAAGGAGGTCAGTGTTGTCAACGGTGCTGATGCTGATGCTCCATACTCAAAGGTTACTCTTAACAAGAGAGGTAACAATGATTTCGCTTTCCCACCTTTGAAATCTTACTCTGACATCAAGAAGATCTCTCCTAACTTGGAAGGTCTTTTGGACTTGGAGAAGGTTATCGTTGTCACTGGTTTCGCTGAAGTTTCTCCATGGGGTAACGCCAGAACCAGATGGGAATACGAAGCCTTTGGTGAATTTTCTTTGGAGGGTTGCATTGAGATGGCCTGGATCATGAACTTGATCAAGTACTTCAACGGTAACATCAAGGGTAAGTCATACTCCGGTTGGGTTGATGCTAAGACCGGTACTCCAGTCGATGACCAAGACATCAAGAAGAAGTACGAAGAACAAATCTTGTCTCACTCTGGTATCCGTCTTATTGAGCCAGAATTGTTCAACGGTTACGATCCAAAGAAGAAGGAATTCATCCAAGAAGTCATTATTGACCAAGACTTGGATGAGTTTGTCGCTTCCCAGGAGACAGCTGAACAATTCAAACATCAACACGGTGATAAGTGTCAAATCTTTAAGATTGCTGACTCTGATGAGTACACTGTCAAGTTGATGAAAGGTGCTGTTATCTATGTTCCAAAGGCTTTGAGATTCGACAGATTGGTTGCCGGTCAAATTCCAAGTGGTTGGAACCCAGCCACTTACGGTATTGGTCAAGACATTGTTGACCAAGTTGATCCAATCACCTTGTACGTCTTGGTAGCCACCGTTGAAGCTTTGTTGTCTTCTGGTATCACTGATCCATATGAATTCTACAAATACGTTCACGTTTCGGAAGTTGGTAACTGTTCCGGTTCCGGTATGGGTGGTGTTTCCGCTTTGCGTGGTATGTTTAAAGATAGATTCCAAGATAGACCAGTTCAAAACGATATTTTGCAAGAATCTTTCATCAACACCATGTCCGCTTGGGTTAATATGTTGTTGTTATCTTCTTCTGGTCCAATTAAGACCCCAGTTGGTGCTTGTGCTACAGCTGTTGAATCTGTCGATGTTGGTTGTGAGACCATCTTGAGCGGTAAAGCCAAGATCTGTGTCGTTGGTGGTTACGATGACTTCCAAGAAGAAGGTTCTTACGAGTTCGCCAACATGAAGGCCACTTCAAGTGCCACAGAGGAATTTGACAAGGGCAGAACTCCATCTGAGATGTCCAGACCTGCCACTACCACTAGATCTGGTTTCATGGAATCACAAGGTTCTGGTATGCAACTTATTATGACCGCTGACTTGGCTATCAAGATGGGTGTTCCAATCTACGCTATCTGTGCTTTGACCAACACTGCTACCGATAAGATCGGTAGATCTGTTCCAGCTCCAGGTAAGGGTATCTTGACCGTTGCCAGAGAAACTCCATCTAACGGTGTCAAGAACCCTAAGTTGGACATCAAATACAGGAGAAGATTGTTGGAGCAAAGAAAGAGACTGATCAAGTCTTTTGTTGACTCTGAAATTGAGATCGCCAGAGAGGAAGCTGGTGACGACAAACTGTTGTTACAGGAGTTGGTCAACCAGGTCCATGAGTCTGCTAAGAAACAATTGAAACAAGCTCAACAAGAGTTGGGTAACGATTTCTGGAAGAACGATCCAAAGATCGCCCCATTGCGTGGTGCTTTGGCTACTTTCGACTTGACCATCGATGACATTGGAGTCGCTTCTTTCCACGGTACCTCCACCAAGGCCAACGATAAGAACGAGTCGGCCACTATCAACATGATGATGAAACATCTCGGTAGAACTGAAGGTAACCCAGTTTACGGTGTCTTCCAGAAATACTTGACTGGTCATCCTAAGGGTGCCGCTGGTGCTTGGATGTTGAACGGTGCTATGCAAATCTTGCAAACTGGTATCGTTCCAGGTAACAGAAATGCCGACAACGTCGACAAAGTTATGGAAGACTTTGAGTACGTCTTGTACCCATCCAAGTCCATCTTCACCGATGGTATCAAAGCTTGTTCCGTCACCTCTTTCGGTTTTGGTCAAAAAGGTGCTCAGCTGGTTGTCATTCACCCAGACTACCTTTATGCTGCTTTGGATGAAGGTACTTTCAACGAGTACGCTAAGAAGGTTGACAAGCGTCACAAGGTTGCCTACCGTTACATGCATAATGCTATTATCAGAAACACTATGTTTGTTGCTAAGGACAAGGCTCCTTACACTGATGATTTGGAACAACCTGTTTACTTGAACCCATTGGCCAGAGTCGAAACCGCTAAAGGAGATGACTCCAAATTGGTCTTCACCAACAAATCTGTTCTGTTGAAGCCAACTGTTTCAACTACTTTGGAGCAACTCACAAAAGGTTTGACCGGTGGTAAAGGTGTTGGAGTCGATGTCGAATTGATCTCTGCTGTGAACATTTCCAACCAGACTTTCGTCGAAAGAAACTTCACTTCCTCTGAGATTGACTATTGTACCAAAGCACCATCCCCACAATCATCGTTCACTGGGACTTGGTCTGCCAAGGAAGCTGTCTTCAAAGCTTTGGGTGTTAAATCCCAAGGTGCCGGTGCCGCTTTGAAAGAGATCGAGATTGCCAGAGATGCCAATGGAGCTCCAACAGTTGTCTTGAGTGGTAGTGCTAAGAGTGCTGCTCAAGCTGCCGGTGTTAAGAACGTTAAAGTTTCTATCTCTCATGACGAAACTCAAGCCGTTGCCGTTGCAGTCAGTGAATTTTAAGTTTGTTGTATAACTGAAGATTAAGATTACTTGTTTGATTTCATGTAGTAAGAGCTGAACTTGCTCATTATTGTACGTTAAGTCAAGTTTAAGTGGATAGAGACCTGCCTAAGCACGTGAAATTCTTCAATCTAAAACCACAACGGATAGCGATCTCACAGAATATTGATCATTTAGCCAACAGACTCGGTTAGCTCATGTTGGAAGACTAGTTAAATTAGTGGTGAGTTCGAATGTGTGTTTGGGGGTTAGGTTAGTATCATCACAGCCCCTATTTCCCAATTCGCCTGCATAGTAGTACATACACTACCCTTTGTGCAATTGAGCTTTGACGCACGACAAATCTGCAAAAAAAAACAAGGCGAATGTCAAAACTGGCTGTACCAAACAGATTGTGCCACAAAGACGAATTTGGAAAGCAGTTGCAACTACCGGTAAGATTGAGTTGAAATTTTTGCTAAAAGACACAAAACACAATGTCATTAGAAGCATCGTTGAGGGCCGAGTCCTTGAAAGTGCTCAGTAACATCGATAAGAACAGAGGACGTTCGTTATCGCCTGGATCAGGAGGAAGAGGTCGCTCGATAAACCAAACAACCATGAGCCGGTCGGTGTCTCGAAGCAAACCGGAAGAGTACAAATGGTCCATCACATCACACGATCCATCGGAGCGGTTGAGATCTCCTTCCAGGTTGAGGGAAGATACAGATGATGATGACGATGATGAAGATGATGATGAAGATGACTACGAGCCCAGTGATGAGGAGATCATCTCCAGTGATGAGAAGGATGCTGATAATAAGAAAGACGAGGACCTGTATGTGCCTCCGTTACCCAATTACTCGATCCCTAAAGACCAGGCTGGGGCTGTGAAACCCACCATCTCCAAAGAGGCCCGGTTGGCTATCAAGAAAGATCAATTAGACGCTGCCCATAGGGCCATTGTAAACGCCAAAGAGACCCGTAGTGAGGTCCCTGTAGAGGCTAAGAAGCTGTTTGAAGAATTGGCCGAGGAGGTCGGCTATGAAAAAGTCGGCTCATCGTCGTACCAAGAAGCCGACGAGCGTAAAAACAAGCTCCAGTCGTACGCGGCTTATAAAAAGAAGTTAATATCAGCCGACTCCAACAACGAGTACACCAACAGCGTAGAGGAGAAGATGGACAAGGAAATTGCCCAGGAGTTGAACTCCAAAGTGGTCAAGTCGGACATCGAGTCCGATGCTCTGCACCAAAGAGCTGTGAGGACTTTGGTCCGTGGAGACTTCTTTGAGATCTTGAAGAAGACTAAAGAACAGCCAAAGACCTTTCTCTTGTGTATGGACTTCTCACCAGAGTCTATCTATGCTTTGGAATGGGCTGTCGGTACCATCTTGGTCGATGGGTCAGTGTTATATATTGTCAATGTCTTTGAAGACACAGAGTTTGCCTCGGCGTCGTTGAACGGAGACCTGTCAAAGACTAAGAACACTATAGCCACTGCCTCGTCGTCTCTGACGTTGTTCTCACCAAAATCTACTGATCGTGAAGGTATCAGGAAGGAGAGTGTCGAATATATGACCAATGCAGTATTGGACAAATTGTCTTTGACCAAATTACAAGTTCACGTTGTCATCGAGTCCATTCACCACCCAATTCCAAGACATTTGATATTAGAAGTCATTGACCATCTTACACCTAACTTGGTGGTGGTTGGATCCAAAGGTAGATCGTCCTTGAAAGGTGTCTTATTGGGGTCTCTATCTAACTATATCGTCACAAAGAGTAGTGTCCCAGTGATGGTGGTGAGATCTAAACTTAAAAGAAACGCAAAGAAGAAGAAACAGTTCTCAAACAACCTCACCATCCATATCAACCAGGCCAAAATCGATTGAAACAACTTTATTTGTCGTCACTATGGAGTCTGCTTTTCACTTCCACCACAGAGTATATATTCTTTAATCATTACAAATACATTTCATTTCAACTATTGCAATACACAGACTATCTTCTTATAATGGAAAGACGAAGCATTGACTTAGTTTTGTAACGACTAGAGTGTTAGCAGTACAAATTTAGTGTTTCCCCTTTAGGCCTTTTGATATCTCTTTAACGACCTTTGACTGACCTTGATTCTCTATCTTTCGAGATTTTATGGTATAAATGCCTGTTAATTCCCTCCAACAGTTCTTTCAGGGAAGCCAGTAAGCTTTTGATATACAAATAGGTTTTTTCTTACTGTACATATCTAGTTACGATTACCAAATCAACTATAACAGTAACTAATGTATTCTATATCATTCGTGTGTCTCATAAGCTAGAGCTATGACAGCCCTAGGATTCTATACGTTCGTAGAAGAGCAAATAAACATCATGACTGGTCAACCTCCTGATTCCTCTTAACAAATCACCGTGGGAGAGGTCAAGAGTGAAAAGCTCATCGTTGAAATGACACCATCTTGGATTGGAGATGTGTTCCCCTTTGTTACAGAGAGCAGTATAATGTCCACTATTAGCACTAGACCCGCTATGGTTGATAGTTGACTGTAACTTGAACCTTACACGTTGGCCAGACTCCAAGTTGATCTCTAAGATTAATGGGTACTTGATGTTGGTCGATAATCTGGTGGAACCTTTCACAGAACGAGGAATATGGATCACCAAATATGAAGGTAACGATAAAAACATGGTGAATTTTGTAGAAACCATATTGGCGGCTATCTGTTCAACTTCGGTATCGATTCTTTGTTTCTCTTTCAAATGAGCATCGTTCATCAACTTTTGAGGATCCTCGGAGTTGAACAATTTCTTAGATCTCTTCTTGAAAAGTTTCTTGGATAACTTCTCCTTCTCCTTGGACGGAGACTGGTCTCTGAGCTCTGGGGAATCTTCTCTGGCAAAGAGCATTTCCCTCTCTCTTCTCTGTCTCTCTTCTAACAAGTACTTTCTCTGTGCTATTTCGTTCTCTCTGCTCTTCTTACATTCGGGACAATCCCATGATTGTTGACCTTGTAATCTCTCTGTATCGGTGTAAAAATCGAGAAGTTCTTCAATTGATACCACTCCACGACTGTCGTTTGGTCTCACGTTCAAAGTCAAAACGTTGAACGAGGAGAATGAACGTGAAATAAAACCACAGTTCTGACATGTGATGACGGTCTCTTGCTGCCCTTCAAAGAAACCGTTAACTGGTGACAATTTCTCCAGTTTCAATTTACCGTTGAACCATTTCTCATAATCTGGATCATCAGAGTGACGTTCCAAGATGAGTGGGAAGTTCAAAGCTGCCAACTCGTTGTTACACAACTCATCGTGCAATCTATTTAAAATGATGAGAAGCGCCTCCTGAGCATCTTGTTGTTCTGAACGCTGGAAGTCACTGATCTTGATGAGGAAGGAAAAGAATCTGGTTGGTGCAATGGTGGAACCTGAATGTTTGTCCATGACTCTGAATAACGATCCAAGGGCATAAGAGAGACATATGTTACTATTTCTACCTTTCACCTCGTGAACGTATTGAACATAATTGTTGGACTTGAAAAACAAGCTGAAAGGTCCAATGTTGAACAAACATTGTAATATAGAGTTGAGATAGCAAGAATTGCCGAAATTCTGTAAACCACAGATAGAATTTTCACCACCACGAGGACCACCATTTGTGTGCATTTGAGGATATGGAGCCTGGATATAGTAAGATGAGGACATCGGTGGAGGCATCGGTGGAGGCACTGGTGGTCTTGAGTATACTTCCTGTTGAGCTGGTGGTCGTGGATGAATTTGTCTCGAGTGTTCCAACTCTCTAGTTCTATGGAATGGAGGAGGTGATGGGGGTCTCTCATAATATTCATGCTGAGTTGGTATTTTGGGGGCTTGAATATTAGGAGGTGCATTTTTGGGGGGTGCGTGGTCATATAAATAGTAATCGTTTGATGGGTTGAAATTTGGATTGATCAATTCGGTATATTTGTGACCGTTTATTTTCAAAGGGTCCAAAGTACGAGGGGTACTGTTTTGGTAAGGCTGGATGACCGGTGATGGTGTAACGATGTGAGAAAACAGTTGTTGACCAGAACTGACAGAGACAGAGGGTTTCAAGACACCATGTGACTGTTTCTCCACAAGTGTAATTGAACTCGAGCTGGCATTCTTGGTACCCAAATTGTTTCTTCTCTCTTCTTCCATAATAAATGTGTCGTCAACGATATCGGTCAATTTGGTGAAATCTGTAGAATGATAGAAGTGTCGGAGACCACCAATGATATCTTCTTTCGATGGGTCTCTGTTCAGCTTGGCGGCTATCTTGAAAATCGTGTATCCTTTTATATAGTTATGAGCAGCCTTTTGGTACAGAAACAGCTTGAGGTTTTGGGATGCTTCCTCAAAACACTGCTCTGCTAGCTCGAGAAATGACATTATGCTAAATTTCCTATCATGCTCTTGGAGTCGAGATATGCAACTTCTGTACTGTTTCTTAGCCAACTCGTACAAGATCTGATCCGGGATCGTCTGCTCGTCGTAGTCGGCCCTGTTCCTGACACCTTTTTGTGTCATCTCCGTGGTGTCGATACCGCCGGTGTCTTCACCAATCCGATAATCGGGCACCAGCGGTGGCTGGTAAGACGGTATATCAGGAAATGATTCCATTCTGGTGTTTAAATGACTTATGCCATATATCGAAGGTATTTCGTTGCCTCTAGAACCGTTCAAATGCTCAATTGATTATAGATACCGTGTCTTAATTAGTGATCTGTTGAGATCAAATTCTCAAATCTTTTTCACTGCGCCATATATAACTTTAGTCGATGCAACGTTACATTGGGCGTGTATTTAGTCAAGGATTCGATCTTAACCTAAATGTTTCGATTTGGAGTGATGATTTCCCTGCTCTGGATGTAGACTATAGTGAGAGTGTCTTGATTTGAGAGAAAAGAGTTCAATAAGTTCTTACCATTTTTTTATTGCTTTACTTTTAAAATGGGGGTTACGACCCCCAATCTAGTGATTTCACGAATCTAGCTCTAACTGCCACTTCATGGTGTGTATCATGATATCATGCCTTTGACAACAGGCTTTTCCCTTGAAAATCGAGAAAACAGTTTTCCAGTTTATAGTCCTTTTTAGATTGGCGGGGTGACTCTTATATAGCTATTAAAATGTATCCCCAATTTGATGCGGCTCAGCATAGAAAAGTTATATATATATCGATATTGAAATACACAGAAGGGCAAAACAAGAGAATTGATGGATAGTTGACTGGTATTACCAAGATATTAGTTAGTCAGTCTGGCGTTTCAAAAAGTTAGCATAATCACGAGCCTATTAGGGCGAAGGGACTAGCTTATATCCTGGAAAGTTCTTATGTCCTAAGATATATTTGACATATTTTGTGGTACCAAGTTCAAAACTGCACAACTTTAACAATCTCAAGATTTTATCAGTAGCTTTCTTTACTTTGACTTGTTATTGATCACAACTTAACTGTTTAAAAACTGTTAGCTCAGTCAAATTCGGTGACCACCAGGGTGACCACTAGGAAGCCATTACAAACCATCTCAGACAATGTTCAAACATACCTTTCCACGGAAACAACTCATGTTTCCAAGAACTAACTTATTCATATCAGGTCTACAAAGCAAAGACTTACCTCAATTTTGAATGATCAAACTTCACTCTTATTTCAATACAATTATCTGCCTCATCTCTCTCTTCAAAAAAGCTGTATCCCTAATTTTGTAATGTCAAATTTCACAATAACTTCTGCTGAAACATCGTCTTTGGCGAACATTTCTCTCTCATTACTGAAACATCACAACAACGCTCCACCCAATTTGTTTTGATATTATTCCAGTTCACCACTCGATCAATCAGATCAATTACCATCACCTATCACATCATCCCCATCAGGTAGTGCAGAGAAAAAAAAAATTTCTTAAAAACAAAAAGTCATCTATAAGTCATACCAACAAAACAACCAACTACCTACAAAATACTCTCTTTGCTCCTGTGAATGCTTTGAAAAAGGACTCGAACACCATACATAGATAGGTGAATTATAGATTTGACCTTTTTTCGGCTAGCTTAACCAGCTCTTATAAGGTTGCATACAAATATGTCTCTTTCAGGGTACGATGAGACTCCTAATGGTCAGGTGGATCTGCCCGAAAGAGTGGTGAAAATGAACAAGAGAACCCCTATCGATCCTATCGAAGTGACCAAGTCTCTAGGATTCCAGACTTTCCGGCGTGAAAGCAGAAAACCGTGGAGTAAAAGTGAAGATGACCTCTTGAGATCATTAGTTCTCGAAGAACAGAGTAAAAACCCCGGCAAGCACGACTTCGATAACGAAGTCTGGGAACTGATATGTACAAAATTAGGATCGGTGATCCGGAAACCGAAAGACTGTCGTAAGAGATGGGTCTCGTCACTTGATCCTAATTTGAAGAAAGGTAAATGGACTCCGGAGGAGGATCAAAAATTGCTATTGGCCTATCAGAAACATGGGGCCTCATGGCAAAATGTTGCTCTAGAGATAGAGAGACGTACAGATGACCAGTGTGCTAAAAGGTACATAGAGGTTCTTGATCCGAACACCAAGGATAGACTCAGGAAATGGGATAGAAACGAGGACTTGGAGCTCATAAGGAAAGTGAAAAGATACGGTACCAAGTGGAGAACGATCTCGGCAGAGATGAGAGGAAGACCTAGTCTCACATGTAGAAATCGTTGGAGGAAAATTGTCACAGAAGTCGCTAGAGGGAAAGCAGATATGGTGATCAGAAAAGAAGTCGATTTGATCAGCAAAACAGGGGATGTCACCACCAAAGAGGAGAGTGTCGAGGTCAAGACCGAGACCGAGAGTGACAAATATCTCTTATCTCAAAAGAACACCCCAAGTGTATCAACACGTGAAAATACTCCATTGACAGAGTTGTCGCATGCATTAGAGAATCAATTGCACAGTGAGGTCAAGAGAGAACAGACTTCTAATGTACGACAAGAGATTCCTATAAATACCAACGCTTACACCCCACTTCCAAGGACAAACACCAAATCTCCAAGACCTGTGCAATCCGGTACAGATTGGAAATATTCATTGACGACCGCCCATGGTGAAGAAATACCCAATGGGTTTGGTCCAATAGATTCGCAAGAACGTGCTCAAGCTTTGATAAATCTTGCCAAAGATCAAGGTATAAGTATCACTGTCCACCAGCATATCACTCATCATTACGCTCCTCAGACTGTGAGCGTACTTGAGCCTGAAACACAGTTGGCAAGATACCAACATTTCAACTACTTACCTCCACTTGCCGAGGTCCCTAAATTGACCAGCTCGCACACCAGTCCAGCTGGTAGCAGTGGATCCACAGGGAAGGAGAGTGATTTGGTGAGGTTACTCAACACGGAAAGAGGGAAAACATCTGGTATGCGGGCCATGTCACCACCGATAAACTACAGAGAAAATAGGTCTCCAAAAAGATCACGATTCAACGAATCTTATTCAGACCTGAGGTCGAGTATTGGTCCTTCAAGACAACAGATGTTCCCCAGCAATTCTTTAAGAGGTTCCGATATGTCTAGAGTGAAAGCTATGGAATCCAAATCTCAGCAGAAACCTGAAGATTTGGAAGGTGAGTTGGATTTCTGGGAAAGCATGAAAACTTTCACCCACGCGTCTCCTAATGTACCGAGCTCCATGAACACCCCGAACCATCAGCCTCAACAGTCTCAATTCCAGCAAGACACGTCTAATCGGTTCCCAATGCCTTTCAACTATCATCCAAGCCATCAACAACAATCTTCCACACCTGGGCCTTCGGGGACTTTTGGTGCGATCTACGGTTACGAGGAAGATGAAGACGATGAAGATGGACATAGAGAGCCTCTGGGAGTGTATTACGGTAACAATACCGCCTCCAGGTATACCACTCATTACGATGTGAGAAATTATCAAGAGAACGAGGCTAGTGATGGGCATAATAACACGGACAACGAGTCTTCTGGACACGATAACGAGGAGTTTGGCGGAGGACCGTTTGGGTTGATGCCTTTCAATCCTTCGTAATCTACAAGCATACAAGCAACAGTAATAAAATGTATTATAATCAGTATAATCAGTAACTAAACCCAACAAACACAAAGTGATAAAAACAAACTCCAACTGATAATATTATGGAAGATATACAGGGTGAAAGGTGGTGAAAGATCTCTCAAACAAGCCAAATGGCTTGAAAAAGCCAAATCACCACATCAAGCTCGATCAAGGCCTCTCACTTCCTAACAAAGTACTCAGAACTGCTCATCGAAGTGGCACTCACGTCCAACATCCACTCCCCAAAATTCAAATATTTATAACCGATCGACTGGATCTCTGGTTGTTTGTCCAAGAAATCCAATTTAGGAGTCAACCCGGTGTTTCTTCTAACACCTGCTAAAAACCCTGAAAAGAGGGCCAAATCAATGGAGATGTGAATAAGTTTCCCAAACTGTTGGTCTTGTCAGTACGTTCTGATCTCAATTCAATTTTATAGCCTAACTTACTGTCCCCATCTCGTTCGTCAATTAATTACAATAGCTATCTGTATCTCAATATATACCAAAATTAGCGTCTCAATTGAGCTGCTAACCGCCATCAAAATTTGATATCTGTCATTTTCTTTTTTTCTTTTTTCACGTGTCAGTAGTGGCAGGGATCAACTAGGGGAAAAATTTAATTAATTAAAGCTTTAATTGATAACATATAACTTGAAGTAACTGTGGACTAGTTGATAAGTGTACCTTGTGTACCGAGGAAATTTGTAATGATACGTAAATAACTGATGGTTGAGATGAATTCTTCATGTTTTTTTTTTCAGGCTGAATAGAGCCCAATTGAGCTCTAGTGTGGAAGCTCAGAAGTGATCCAGTTCGCGAGAATAGTAAGGGTGATGTTAATACCTATGAAAAGGCTTTAATTCCCATAAAGGGATGTTGATAGCATATTTATGATCGAGAAGCTATAGCTTCTCTGGTTTGTCAAAGCATTTGGCACTAGGAAGAGGTTAGTTAAGCATTCAACTATTTGAATAGCTCGATTGATGGGAAAACTACCACAAGTATCACCAAGAGAGTTATATGCACTTTCGACCGCTTGACTACGTGCTTAACAGTGCTCACCGATACTTGTTGATGCTCAATGACCCATCACATATCCACCACATGGCACCACCGTCTATTTGACTTGACCTTTGGTCAACTACCAAGTAATACGTCACCCTCTTGTGACACTCCGTGAGTCCCCCTTCTTCCACCGTTTTCTGGTATTGTACGTTACAACCTGACTTGTAACTTATCCCGTAGTGTCACGACACCACCTCGTTGCGTTGTAACCTCTCAATAGCCCAGTTAACGGTGGAGTTTTAAAGGCTTGCAAGATGTCCGGGTAACTCTACGCCTAACCAGAAGGGAAAATTTTGTGTGGAACCTTAACGCAAACAGACTTAAAGAATTGACAAGTCTTGGTGTTATATTCACCATGGATCAAAGCAAAGAGAGACCTCAGAACAGACCTGACCGCCCTCGTGATCGGGACCAGGATCTCTTTCCAAGTAAACGGTTTAGAGACAATCGTAACTCGTACAATTCATCTCGCGATGGAAAACCATCCGATAGATTCGATCAAAGACGTCTGGATGACAGATCGAACCTGAAATCTGCATCGGACCCTGTTCCTCATCATAACTTTCCAACTGCTCCAAGAAGGTATAACCAAGGCGATAAGGGTCCAAGACAACAAGATAAAGGCTCAAGACAGCAAGAGAAAGGTCCAAGACAACAGGACAAAGGCCCCAGACAACAGGATAAGGGCTCCAGACAACAAGAAAAAGGCCCAAGACAACCAGATTCGAACAAAAATAGAGGATCAGGCAATAACAATAGAAGACCAAACGTACCCAAGAATGAATCGGCAAATCTCAAAAGACCTCGTGATGGGAATCGTTCTCCAAATCATGATTTTAACCCTAACAGAAGAAAATTGAACTCGAATGAATATAAAAACAAAAAAGATCACGAAAATGTACCGAATGGGCCTCGTAGCAGCAGACCTGATAAGGACAGATTTGGCCCAGTCGGAAATGTAAAGCCATTTAATAGGCCAACAGAGGTTCTTAATTCGAGAAGAAAATTAGGATTTAACGATGACCACTCAGACGATGAAGATCATTCGAGACCATCAAATTCGAGAAAAGAGTTCCAAGGCAAAGACAGAAATAATCAGCAAAGGTCCAGATTCCCGCCAAACGAAAGAAACAACAATAATCGTAATAATAACCCAAATCAGCATCCATCATATTCAAAGAATCAAAAAAATAAATCACAACCTCCACCACCAAAGAGAGGTAAAGTTTACCTGAAAGTTTCCACTGCAAGTAAAGTTCCTTACGAAAGAATACTACAAGTCGGTGAAGGTACTTACGGCAAAGTCTACAAGGCTAAAAATAATGCAACAGGAAGACTCGTAGCTTTGAAAAGATTGAGATTGGAGACTGAAAAGGAAGGTTTCCCAATTACTGCAATGAGAGAGATAAACTTGTTACAATCTTTCCAGAATGAGAACATATCAGGTCTCTTGGAGATAATGACTGAGCAAAATATGATTTATATGATCTTTGATTATCTGGAACATGATTTGACTGCATTGTTATCGCACCCGGCTGTTGAATTGAACGATGCAAATAGAAAAGACCTTTTCAAGCAATTGTTGACTGGTATCAATTATTTGCACGAGAAAAGAATAATGCATAGAGATATTAAAGGTTCGAACATCCTTGTTGACAAGAAAGGTGTCTTGAAGATCACAGATTTTGGGCTCGCTAGAAAGATGAAGAATCACAAGATTGAAGAATCTCCTCATTACACAAACCGTGTAATAACGTTGTGGTACAGACCGCCGGAATTGTTAATGGGATCCACAGATTACGGCCGTGAAGTTGACATGTGGGGAATTGGATGTCTTCTCATTGAATTATTCATAAAAAAAGCAGCTTTCCAAGGTAATAATGAAATCACACAATTGCAGAAAATTTTCAAAATCATGGGTACCCCAACTTTCGAGGCATGGCCAGAAATGGACGATTTGCCATGGTATCATATGGTAGATCTTGAACCGTTCCCAAACGTGTTCAATTCCGTATTTGACAAGTATTTGCTGAGTTCGAAATGTATTGAATTGTGTGAAGGTTTGCTTCTGTCAAACCCAAGAAAGAGATTATCGGCAAAACAAGCTCTACTCAGTTCTTGGTTTAGCATCGAACCAAGACCCGAGAGGTTGAATTTGGAAGGGTTGGAAGAATTGCATGAGTACGAAGTTAAGAAAAGACGCAGAGCAAAGCAAGAGGAACAAAGTGCGAATAACCAGGATGTGCCACCTCTGGATATCTCTCAGATCAAGGAAACAGCAGTGTCTAATTGAAAAGCTCAATTTTACTTCAACATTGGGATTAAGTTAAGTATCAATGAACCCCCCAATTGAACGTATCACATCATGCCTTCATAAGAGGAAAAAAAATATTGTAGCGCTTAATTGAAGATCAACTTTGTTTAAACAACTGGAATTCAGGAAGATCAGACTAAATGTATCGACACGTTGTCCTTGCAGCGAGCCTTTTAGGATTGACACATGCTGCTCGACTCATGGAGAGTGGTCTTTCGGAATCATTCACTGAGCCCTTCAAAGAAGTTCTAGCCCCCAATTTTATCGATTGTGCAAAAGAGATTGAGTTGAACTTTAAGATAGATTCCAATGACAAGATAGTAGATTTCAATAGGTGTGAGACTTTTGACAACGTGGACTCTTGTTATTGTGCTTTCTTGAAGGTGATAGAGTCTGAATGTCTCACGCTGGCGGATAATGTAAGGTTTTTTGTCCGATATAAAGCCCAGAGATACTAATTATTAATAGGACTGGTTCATCTTGTCGGAGAAAGAAACAGCCTGTGATTTGGCCGTTGAAGATGCTATTGAGGAAGAGGAGGAGATCGCCAATTTTTTGGCAGAATGGGAAAGGCATATTGAATTTGACAATATCAATGATCATCAAAAGGAACAGAAGTTTGTTGAATTGAACCAGAGATCTAATGTATTTGATAATGATGCAAGTGCAGGAGAAGAGTTCAGTTGGAATAGTTATACCGCCCAAGATAATCTAGGTCCAGCTCTAGAGATCAATAATGAGGTGAGTTTTGAAGACTATGAGAACGGATACAGGGTGAAAAGAAATCAAACAATTTTGAAAAGAGGGATACCACGACTCTTGAGAGTGCCTTCCAACCGTGGCGCTCCACTTCACAGTGATCAATTTGTTGTTGTCAATCAAAATACAGATGATGAAGTCACAGAAACTGTATTGAGAACATCTTTGGTACTCTTGACAAGCACCAAGAGAGTCAAACCTGAGCTGGTCACAGTGACGAAGACAGAATCTGTCACAAGATATATCAAGACAATGATGGTCACACAAACTGACACTTTTGATATCTATGATCTGACCACCACTGTGAAATTGACAGAGCATCATACAGAGACCATCAGACGTACAACTACTAAGACCATTGAGCCTGAAATCAACACCACTCCTGCTTCGACTTACACTATGCCATCTCTTTCTACACTGACTACGCCGACTGCTACGCCTACAGTTCATGCTGCAGACTGGCTGAAAAACATCAAAGAACAGCCAGCTAGAAATAGAGATAGTTATCCACAGGAATTCGAAAGAACCAATGCTCTATCACGATCAAGGAACGGCACTTTCCATCAAAAACTACTAGCACAGAAAAATCTCAAACAACAAAATGTTAAAAGAGGTGATGATTGCGAGTACGCATCTGATGCAAGTACCATCAATCCATATATACTTTTCCTTGGAAGATGGGCGTCATCATTTATTCTGGTCACGATCTTGTACATTACTTTTGCAGAATAACATCGTAATTAAGCTATACTAATAAAAAAACCCTACTCTTACTTTACTTATAAACCAGCTTTCTATACCTTCTCTTGGCTCTATATCGACCATTCGATTCTCCTCATCGTAGACAATTTCAAAAACCTTGTTCTCGTCTATCATTATATACTGTAAGTTTGCATCCAAACCGTTCAACAAATTTACCACGATATGCTGAATCTTGAAAAAATCGTCCAAGATTCCAGGATTGACAACTTCAAGGCCCATATGCTTGTTATATACTCCATCACCAAAAAGATTCAAATACTGTAAATTTGGGAACCTACTGCAAGATATCATAAAATTGTTCAAAATCAAATAATTTGCAAATAGGTTTATTCTCAAACCTTTCAATCTGGGCCAAAATCTGTCTAACAAATAAGCTAACGGGTCATTGGGGATGGTAAACAACGACTCATTGTTGATCAAGAAATTCTCCAGTCTGAACTCCAAGGACAAAGTTTCCAAAGTCTCGGAATGTAAAAGAATTGAATCAACTAAACTTGAAATCAAGATCTTGTAACTATCATACTGAAAGAATTTAGTATTATTCCATCTGGAAGTGATATCTAGCTTTTTCAAGTTCTTCAAACGGGTGAGAAGTAAAGGTGTTGAATCGACAAGGCCCTGCCTTATATCGATCTTCAAAATAGTCAAGTGATGAAATTTGAAGTGAGAAAGGTGTGTCATCATATTGGGTTCCACAAGTGATCTCATTGTAGAACGTAAATCTTCCGTGAGCTCCTCGCTTCTGAGATCGTTGAGAATTGACATGTTATGTGGCGTCACTTTAACGATCTCGGAGATGTTAGAGAGCTCGAGATGTCTAAGCGAGCTCAAATCTACATACTCTTGTAGTATCAAGAAATCTGAAGGTTGAACGAGAATACCATCGATGCTCAACTTGGATAAATGGTATTTTGGACCTGAATGGGGGAAGAACAGTGCAATAGAATTGGTGTCGATATCCAAAATATCTTCAGTGGTGACCAAAGTGTTTGATGGGGGTATCAATAAACTTTCCTTGTTGAAAAGTCGTGATAATTTCAATTCATCAAGATTTGACAACTCAAACATAGTTTTAACTCTGGAGAGATTGGAGCTATTTTGAAATGGAGCAAATGCAAAGCTTTTGATTGAGCTGATAGTTTTATGCGATGGGGGAAGTATCATATTATGAGACATTTTCATGTTCATATGCAATTTGAGCAATGGCGCTGATAGTTTGTCTAAAAGCTTGAAATCGATATCATTAGAGTTGTACCAATTCAACTCGGATAAATTTGATAGTAGCGGGAAAAGTGTTGTCAACAAATTGTATAGTTGGAATTGGATGGTGTCATTTGGTAACTTTGAGCATGTGAATTGCTGGATCAAATGACATTTGTCGGGATCTGAAATGAGAGTTCTCAAAAACATCTTCAAACTGTACGAGGTCTTGATGAAGGTGTGTCCAATGATCGAGATCTCTTTGAAATTGAACTCGGAGAAATTCTGATCTATCACAATAGATCTGTAGAGAAATGGCTTGAAAATGTGGTAGAAATTCCGATTAACAGTCATCAAGGTGAGAATTTCAAATTGCGATAACGATGATGCAACGATCAACAAGATCTCCAAGGGGAACTTGTTGAGGTCCATTTTGAGGTCCATGGCCTTGTCCAATGACTCGGTAGAGCCTTCCGCAGGGGTAGGTCTCCTGGATCTTCCCGGTATGAGTGGAGCTCCAGAATAACCAATTGGTGCATCCATTATTTGTTTTGTGAAAGATCTCTCGATATGCATGCAATTACTTATCAGAAAAAGGACGTATTAGCAGTGCACGACTATGTTTGAAACATGTTTCCTCTTTTGGAGTTTTGGATTTTGGCGCACGATTTTTTGGACATAACGGTTTTGTACGATCTGCACGATTTGACTATAATTTTCCCCTTTTTTGAGGGGAGTAAAACAGAGGTGTCGTTGAATACCTGACGCTGTGCTAACCAAACCCTAAACCACTGGTGAGGTCATCGAGCGACCGTCTGGCTATGATCTCATCATTACGTTGGTGATAAGCATCAGACGTGAAAGGAGAAATAAGACGTTGAATTAATTTGCTCGTGTCGATTTCCTCTTTGGGATTCGATGAATTTTTCACCCCAGATGGTATTTAAAGGTTCGAGGTTCGTGTTGAGTTGAAATTATAGTTATTAATAATAATCCCACCAAAAAATGTCCAGTATCACCACATCATCTCCATATGTTACCGCCATGACCATGGACGGTATGTTCATGACAATGACCATGTACAGTACCTATGTCACCGAGGCTCCAGTCTCTGGTGAGATGTCTATGGGCTCCGCCATGGACTCAGCCATGGACTCAGCCATGGGTTCGGATATGAGTTCTGCTATGGACATGAGCTCTATGATGAGCACTGAACTGAGCTCAGCTGCTACTCTGTTGACCGGTTCATCTATGGCAATGAGTTCATCTGCCCCAATGAGTGGCTCGAACTCATCGAACTCCACCTCTTCCTCTGCTGCCTCATCCACTGCTTCTTCAGGTGCTGCCACTCAAAACCTGAGTAAAATGAGTGTATTTTACACTGCTTGTGTTTTGGGAGCTGCTCTTTTGGTTACTGGTCTTTAGGCGTATAGACTGTAAAATATTGTATTTTTGATTGAACTGTTTGATGTAGTCATTTGGTGGGTGTATAAATAATCTCTTTATGAACAGAGTCTGATACTTTATGTTGAGCTCAAATATACACTGATGATTTTGACTCTGAAATAAAATACTCGATATCTCTTGTGCGGTCCTGTCACCACTCGGTCTGTTGAACTGTCACGTCAGTAAAAATAACGATCAAAAAGATAAAGACAAGGTAGTGAATGAAAGATCAATTTCCAAAAGAGGAATCCGAACCCCTTTTTTTCAGTCAGGTGAAAGCAGGCAGAGCAATAAGACACAATTGATAGTGCATCCCTGGGAATAAGAATACAATGCAATTACATATATCTTCACTCAGTCTTCCTCCCAATCTCAGCCAGAATCAATTGCCTCTAATTAAATAATTTGTTCTCCCACTTTAAGCTCTTAGCTATGATTGATCTTATCACTCACTACGCTAAGCGAGCCCCTGAGAGCCCTGCATTGAATAGAGTTATTTAAACAGCAAAACCACTGAATTCAAGGAAGTTAAACTATCTCAACTACTCACTTTAGCACTTTACAATACAAAGAGTCTCGTAATAATATTAAATCCTGTCACTTTTCCAGTCTCTTAACGCTCACAGCCTCCAGTAATTAACTAGATACAATAAGAATCACACCAACTATTCAAGCGTCACTAAATAATTAGCTAACTAACAACAGACTAACCATTGACTGTCAGCCACTTCTAGAGAAGCGCTTCATATAAATAACTAGCTCACTTCATGATCGCAACCCCTAAAGATCAATTAGTAGTCACACTGAAGAGAACCCTTATTAGGAAAAACATCTAAATGAGGCCGTACGAAAAACAAATACCAAGCAATTACCAAGAAATCACACGTTTCTATTTTAAAACAAGTAAATCGGACACTGGTTAACAGTTAGAAACGGTAGAGATGGGTAAAGCAGCGTCTAAATTGTCGAGAGAAGATATCACAACGTTGAAGAAGTCCACGTATTTCGATAGAAGAGAGTTACAGCAATGGTATAAGGGATTCAAGAGGGACTGTCCCAGTGGAGAGTTGTCAAAAGAGGAGTTTGTCAAGATATATAAGCAGTTCTTTCCCTTTGGCGATCCTACAGAGTTCAGTAATTACGTGTTTCGTGTCTTTGACACCGATGGTGATGGGTCCATCGACTTCAAAGAGTTCATAATACTGCTATCGATCACCTCGAGAGGTACTTTGGAGGAGAAGTTGATCTGGGCTTTCCAATTGTACGATCTCGACGACGATGGGAAGATCACATACGACGAGATGTTGAGTATAGTGAAATCGATGTACAAGATGATCGGTAGTATGGTGGAATTGGACGAGGATGAGAAGACCCCGGAGCAAAGAGTGGACAAATTGTTCAAACTGTTCGACAAGAATCACGACAGTTATATCTCTTTTGAAGAGTTCAAAGAAGGTTCCAAGATTGACCCTTCCATTGTAGAAGCCTTGAATTTGTACTCGGGCTTGGTTTAGTGGTTTATAAATTGTGGTGCTCAGCCACTGTAACTTTATGCTATGGTGTTTTATGTCTTGTAGTGATGTGGCTGGTGATGACTATGTGGCTTCCAGTGGCTGCTAGTGGCTACAAATACGCTGGAACAACTGGGGCTTTTAATTCGTGAGCTCGTGATATACGTGGGATCTTATACGGTAATCTTTGTGGTACCGTACCTATCTGCTATCATCAGATTTCAAGGTATCTCATAAATCCACTTCACTATATAAGTTAAACTCTTTCAGCTGTCCAGATCGCTCCTCTACACATCATTTTAATCCCTTCAGTCAACAACCAATAAGGTCTTGCACCGTGAGCATCATGTTGTACAGCGGTATCCAAATGTTCTAATTCATCATCACGGAATTGACTTATAGTCTTTTGCAATTCTTTGATCTCATCACTTACCACCAATTCCCCATTCAGATCCACCACAGACATCTGGTTCATCAAGATTCTCAATTGCTCATTATAATGACCTCCAATGACTGTCTCTACCAGCTCGGTACATGCCATAGCCAGCTCTTTACCTAACAATCCAGTACCCAACCCAAGTGATATAGCACCCAATTTCCAGATCGGTGTCAATAACGAAGGTCTCACTCTTCTAGAGGTTTGTAAATTGTTGAAAGTGTTATGATGGTGGATCTCTTGCTCCCACATGTGTTTCAACACAGGTTTCAAGTCCGGTTTACGTCCAGCAAGAGAGATATATTGACCATTATAGATGTAATTGGCACCCAATTCACCGGCTTGATCCACTCTCACCAATCTATCGAGATATGCCAATTGTGCCTTGGACAAGGATTTCAACTTCTCTTGTTTCAGCACTGTGCTGGAAAACCTCACAGCTCCTGCTCTCATCATCTTGGTGCTCATCTGATTTATGTGCAAGTTAGAAATCTTGTCATATAAATTTATATACGGATTTGTCGATCGTGCACTACTTTTTCATTTTGAAGTGAATTGGTCCACGACACACTACTTTTGCGGTGTATGAAATTGAGCCAAAATACACAACCATTCGGACCTAACGTCAAGCCAAAGCACCAAACAAACTACAGAAACGATAACGATAAATCAATTGAGACAGTGCAGTCCCGCTCTTGTCATGAATTATATACTTTTATATATAATGAGATCGTACCATTGGACACCGGAGGAATATTAATTTAAATAGTTTCGGTCAAGACTTTGTTCAACTTGGCTATTCTGGAAGAGACAGACAAATCAACGGTGTGGTCGGCGACTTCTACGATTAAACCACCCAAGATTTCTGGGTCGACTTGGTTGGAGATCTTCAAAGTCTTGCCTTGGCCTACGAACTCTGAGTTTTGGATAGCTGTGGACAATCTTTTCAAAGTCTTGGAGTCCAAAGCTTTTGTGGATGTGATGGTGGCTTCGACGAGACCGTTGTGGGCGTCGTTCAAAGTGGCGAATTGTTTAGAAATGTCGGTGAACAAGGACAATCTGTTGTTCTCGGACAAGACGGACAACAAGTTGGATACGGATTGGTCCAATTTGACACTGGAGGTGATGGTGTCGACAACGATTTTTCTGTCATCTTGAGACAATGCTGGGCTGGCCAAGGTCTCTTCTACGGCTTTGTCCTTGGAGATCAAGTCGGACAACAGTTTCATGGACTCAGCGGCCTTTTCGACACTGGAGGACTTGACAGCAGCTGTGTACAATGCAGTGGCATATGTTCCATCCAATCCATACAATTGTTTTGGCAGTTTAACAGCTTGAGCAGCTGAAGCCATCGATCTCATGAACATACGGGAAGCCATTTTGCACTCAATTCTTATCAATTTCTAAAGATCAAACGACGGTAATTGAATCTGTATGTTTTTAACAATATTTCAACAATTATTCAATTTCTCTCTTTTCCCTGTGACGAGTTGACGAAAATTCTGTGCTTTGATTCGTTCTCTTGGTGACACGGGCGGTGGATTGGCAGACTGTTATTGACACGGGGAAGTTTTGCAAAGAAAAGATAAAATGGCAGCAGCTCGCTATTGACACGTACACGACCTCTCGAGTATTGACAGAAAGAATTTTTCACGACTCAATTCATCAAATAATCGATATCGACAGTAGTGAGACATGATGCTTTACAAGAGACTTGCGCTCTTTGGAGTACGTAACGTGACTCTGGTCCGTCTTGCCGGTTCCGTGGCTACACGGAGTGCGGTTGAAACAGCCGGAGCTCCACTCTCGTTGTCGAGATCACAGTTGAAGTTGGTACCAGATAACACTGATATGACCGACTTGGAGAGACAGGATCAGTTGATCCGTAGACAGGCCAAAGAACTGAGTGCCAATGTGAAGATGAAGAAGTTGAAACCGACCTCTCCAGGTCTCAGATGGTGGAGAAGACCTCTATATCCATACCTTTGGAAGGGAGGACCCATCAAGCTGTTAACCATGAGACTTGTTAGCCAGAGTGGTCGTAACAACTCTGGTAGAATCACCGTGAGACACCGTGGTGGTGGACATCAACGTCGTCTCCGGTTCATCGACTTCCAGAGGAAAGAGCAAGGTCCTCAGACAGTTGTCAGAATTGAATACGATCCTAATAGAACTTCTCATATTGCCTTGTTGAAGCACAATAAGACGGGCAAATTGTCCTATATCATAGCGTGTGACGGTTTAAGAGCTGGTGATGTTGTAGAAAGTTTCAGATCGGGTATTACGCCTCAGTTATGGGCCGACATGGGTTACAAAAACGATCCAGCCATCTTGAACGCTAAGACGGCTCATAAAGGTAACTGTTTGCCGATCTCCATGATCCCAACAGGTGCCGTTATCCACAACGTTGGTGAACACAAGAACGGACCCGCCAAATACTGTAGATCGGCTGGTACTTATGCCCGTGTTATTTCCAAGATTCCAGAACGTGGACGTGCCATCATCAGTTTAGCCTCTGGTGAGCAGAGATATATCAGCATCGAACTGTGTGCCACCATTGGTATCGTATCGAACCTGGCTCACTCTTTAGAAAGTTTGGGTAAAGCTGGTAGATCTCGTTACAGAGGTATCAGACCAACGGTGAGAGGTGTAGCTATGAACAAATGTGACCATCCAATGGGTGGTGGTAGAGGTAAATCCAAGTCGAACAAATTGTCATGTTCTCCTTGGGGTGTTTTGGCCAAAGGTGGCTACAAGACTAGAAGAGGTAAGAACCAGAACAAGAACAAAGTTCAAGACAGACCAAGAGGTAAAGAACTGAGAAGAAAGTGATTGTTACTGGTTAGTTAGCTCGATTTACTAGGAAACAACCTCATTTTGCTCAGCTTCAGAAGCTTCAGAAGCTCTAGTAGCTTTCCCCAGCTCTAGCAGCTCCATCAGCAGCTCCTGCTCATCTACATTTACTTAATCAAAATCTCATCAGAGAATACATTCCTGTATATATCAAAAAATCGTGAATGGATCTATTTCGTCCTGTACTACTTCATCTTGGTCAGTTGTATACTTCTCGTCGTTATAAATCCACGGCAATAAGCAGTTATCCACTACATGGTCCCTGTTGAACATCTCGAAATCTTCAATTTCTACAACACAAAACTTTGGTAACAATTCCTCGGTTTTGATAATCTGCTCAAATTTGGTGTAGATCTCTTGTCTTGAATAAAACTTGAACCGATATTTAGTCACTAAAATGACACAATTCTTAGTCTCACTTGTAAATCTAGACCTCATCATACGTTCGTGTACCGAACAACAATTTTTGCCCATTTCGGCAAGCACCAAACTGTTCGAGTCGGCACAGATCATCTTCAAGCCGTCTTTATAAGAGATTTTCAAGAATTTGATAATTTTCAACAACCTGTTCGCAGTTATATGAGAGCTCAAAGGTGATTCCAAAGAGTTCACCTCTTCAATTAACCAATCTCTTAATAAGACATTGGACTTGATTCTACAATTACCATTTTTCACTACTGGAGATGGCATACGCGTAGATGGTTAGAATTCCATATGATAAGTTTTTTTTCACAACTAGACGCTAGTCAAGAAATGATATTTTCTTCTCATCAACACTCTTCTGATCCGTTGCTTGATGTTGGAGTCTTTGATTAACTTGACCAGGACCAATGTAGTGAAAGTGACCCAAAGGACCATGAATCCGCAAATGGCGTCAAAATTCGAGTAAAATAACCTCTTGATACGGTACTGTAGAGATCCAAACCTCACTTTCATCAACCCAGCTTCCTGGATGTCTTCCCAATTCCCAAGCTCATATAGGTAACCGAGATCCATCTTGACGTTCTCAGCTATATGTGTGAGAGACAATCTGTCCATGGTGTCACTGGTGCTGTGGATATACGGATCTGTGTATTTGAACAGAGATTCGATCACCATAATACTTGGATACCCGTTCTGTAGGGCCGAAGAGTGGTCACTGCAAGCGTACCCACACTTAGTCTCGACCGGTGGAATCAAGCAGTACGTCTTGATGATATCTACGATAAAGGTGAAGAGTTCAGGAGAGGTGTAATCGGTGGTAACCCCCAAATGCTCTGGAACGTGGTTATCGATGGTCTTTGATATGAAACCTGTCATGTCCTGTTGGAGCATCGATATAACGGTGATGTTCTGGGCTCTGTACCAGTTGAAAACATCGAGAGATCCCAATAAACCCAGCTCTTCAGCACTGTAGAAATGGAACTCTACCGTGTTCTTGAACTTGATCTCGTTTTTCAAGATGATTCTCAAGGTTTCAAGAATAGTCATACTTCCACTACCATCGTCATCGGCACCTGGGGCTTTCAACAATCTTGGGAAAATCGCATTGGCACTGTCCTGATGAGCACCTAACACTACAACTGGCCCTTTATCTACTAGGACATCGTCCTCGTAGACAGCGTTCTCACCGAGTAACGACACGATGATGGACTGTTGTTTCCAAGACTTGTGGTCGAACAAGGTGATGTTCACGTTTGGAAGGTAAGATTCTGGGATCAACTCCAAGATCTGCTCGTACAACCAGATTTGGGACTCGAAACCTGAGTCTGAACGATAGTACCGGCTATAAAAACTGGTGAAGTTGGACAATTTGTCAAACACAAACGTGGTGTCGATATCTTTGATCAACTTGAACACCTGTTTCTCGTGGAATTCGGTGCTGTTTGGGTATTTATACTTGTGGAAGACGATATCGGACCTGATCTTGAAGTCTGAAGACGCAGATTCGATATCGAACAGATCCAGATCAAGGTATTGATCCCAATACTCGGTGATATCTTGGAACTTGACTCCCTCTCTTTTCAACTTGAACTTATCGATCTCCTGGACAACCTCCAGCTGGATCAAACCATCAATCTCGTATAACACCAACCGCTTCTCATCGGGATTGCTAATCCCATACAGCTCCAATGCTTCTTGAAGTGTATACACCTCGTTGTCAGCTACAGCTAAAGGTTCCTGAACCTCTGCCAATGAGTATACAGTCACAAGGAGACTGATAATTAATCCAATGACTTTCATCTGGTGAACTGATGAATCAATTAAATATAGAGATAATTAAAGTTTGTCACATGTGAAAAATATATTTGATATATTTTGTGGAAAAAAAAAGTATAAATAAGCGAGATCTTGTCCATACATTATAATTATATTTAATTTAGTTGTTGATGGCATTCAGCTACAATTAAAGCTACATTACACAATCATATTGAACAAAGTCATTTAGCTAACAGTTTAAGAAAGAAATAGATAAAATGGGAATTGAGAGAAATTGGAGTGTTATCTTAGCTCTTCTAGCATAGTGTTCCCCATAGCTAAGGCTAGCTTTGATTTGATCTTGTCTAAGCTTCTGTAGAGCTTCTGTACATCTCAGAGCATCAGCATCAGCATCAGCTCACGCTCAGCGATCTAACTACCTAAAAAATAACATCATTGTCCTCCTCATCGTGCAAAATATCAGATGCCTCTACTAATGACTCCAGTGGTGGTACCAGTTGCAATTGGGTGAGCATTTTCTTCTTGATCTCCAGATCCTCAGCAGCTGCCTTTTGGATCTTCTTCTCCTGCACTTTCTTCAACCTATAAAACTCTTCTCTGTCCAACTCGTCCAACTCAGAGTTGATATAGGCGATGGTGTTCTCTGTTCTTGGGATGATCACGTGCTCGATAGCGTTGACTCTTCTGTTGGTGACTTTGATCACTTCGTCCAAGATGATGAAGGCAGTTTGAAGCGAGGCCAACTCTACCAACGTTTCAACGGCCTTGGTGTACACATTTTTACATTTTTGAACCTGTTGTCCACCTCTACCCAAACCGGTCATCTTGAAATCGTTGATCGACTCTACAAGGTCCATTTCAAACAGAGGTAACAACACACCACTGACGTTCTCCTGTTTGGCTTTCACTTTGAAACGTGGGTTTTTCACACTCTCTTGTACTTGATAACTGATGTTGGTACCTGTGGCATACGACACCTCTGCCAACGAGAAGGCTGCTGTCTCCATGACTCTACCCATCTTTCTCTTAGCATCATCGATTCTCCTGGTGATATCTCTGAACCGCTTGGTCAAGGCCTCCGATTTTCTCTTCAACAACGAATGACCTTGCTGGGCTCCTTTCAATTTACCCTTCATGACACCGAGTGTCATTCTCGTTGGGAACACCAGCTCTCTGTTCTAGTTAGTGACCTGTCTTTCATTCACACAATGCTCCATCAAGAGCTTCACCGAGAGCTTCATCACCTTCATCAACTCCATCAGAAGCTCTCACAAGCTTTTAAACAAAAATTACTCACCTGTTTCCAGCCCCAGACATACTACCAATTGATCCAGTTAACCTGTTGCTAGTATCAAATTAATTGATATCTCCACTGGCCAAAATGGCAGCCTCCATTTTTTTTTGTTCACGTCCACGACTTTTCACTTTCTCACTACTCATCTTCACTATTAAATATTTATCATATCGAAAAGGGCGCCCAAATCAATGCTAGAGCTCCAGGACGATGACGTCCAATTTGAAGAGAAGCTTCTAGAAGATCCTCACGACGTGGAGATGTGGTTGCTGTATTATCAGCACAAGTTGGCCCAACCACAACACTCATACGAGTCCTTGATATACATTCTCTCTAGAGCATTAGCTCAACTGGAGAGATCGTACAAGCTCTGGATGGTGTATTTGGAATTAAAAATAGAGAACTATACAAGTGTTGGTGACGTTATAAAGAGCTTTGAGCTTGCCCTGGTTCATCTAGAAAAGTTCCCAAGGTTCTGGCTGTTATACTTGAGTTTTCTCAAAAGATGTGATGACTTTGATTTCGTGAAAAATCGGTACGATCAAGCTCTCATCTGCCTACCAATTGCAACACATTTCCAGATCTGGCCATCTTATTTGGAATTTGCCTCACAACATAAAAATTTCACCATATGGTACAGATTTTGTCTATTTAAAACAGCATTTTACGAAGTTGAAAAGAGTGTTACTTTAGAAGAGGTTCTGGAACATTTGTTAGATTACTGTTCGGCTCAGGATGTGTCTAAATTGGTCCAGACCGTTGAAAAGATCCTCTACACTGACTCGTTGGTGTCCCAGTTAGACAGTGAGTTTGATTTGTACTGGAAATACTTAACTGTGCTTATGAAGTTCCAACATTCCTCAGTTGACCTGCTCATCGAGACATGTATAAACAAATTCCCTGATCAAAAGACACAACTAACTATCAGCTGTGCTAATTATTATGGAAAGCTCAAAAATGACTACCCCAAGGCACATCTGATCTACACACAAGGTATCAGTGAAGCTCTCACGGTGAAAGAATTTACTTCGATATACGAAGCTTTCTTGGAGTTTGAAGAGAACGGGATTTCCAAGTTGATGGAGACAGATGACCCTCTGCTAGACGAAAGGATGGCTCTGTTCGAGAAGTTAATGGATAACAGAGATTTCTATATCAATGATATCTACTTGAAACAAAACTCAGATAACGTTGAGACATGGCTTCAAAGAATAAAGCTTTTCAACCCAAAGACACAGGTGAAAGAGACTTTGGAAACTTATGTCAAGGCCATCATGACGATCAACCCTAAAAAAGTCACAAAAGGCTTGTATCTCATATGGATAGGGTATATGAAAGTGTATGAATCCAATGGTGATCTCAACACTGCCCGTGTAATTCTATCAAAAGCTGTCAACGTCCCTTTTAAAGATATAAATGATCTTGTTGAGATCTGGTTGGAGTGGAGTAACTTGGAACTACGTCACGATGATCCAGACCAACTGTGTAAAGTGTTAGAGAACCCTTTGACAGTGACAGATCCTAAGATAGACTATAATGACGATGAATTGCCTCTGCAATCCAGAGTTTTCAAATCTTTTAGGCTCTGGTCGTTCTATTTGGATCTCGTGGAAAGTTCTGGTGATGTCGAACTGACTGCTAAAGTCTATGACCAAATCATTGCTTTAAAAATTGCCAAACCAATCACATTCATCAATTACGCTACCTTTTACGAGGAAAACAAGATGTATGAGAAGAGTTTGAGCGTTTTCGAGAAGGCTTTGAAGATATTCAACTACCCAATAGTCTACGAAATCTGGAACATCTACCTTCCGAAAGTTCTAGAGTTCTCCAAATTGATCAACATCGGACAGGAGCGTATTAGAGATCTATTTGACGAGTGTCTTGACAACTGTCCTTTGACCAACATTCACCCGGTGATTTTACTCTATGCCGACTTCGAAGAGTCCAATAAGAACATCTCGAAAATGTTCAAGATCTACGAGAAGAGTTTGTCAAAGTTGGATCCGGGATCAAAGGTTGTGATTTACAAACTGTATTTGTCAAAATTGTCCCAATACAGGGAATTATCCCATTTGAGGCCTGTTTACGAAAAGATCATCAATGACGACGATTTACCCCTTTCTAGAGATTTACTACAGTTTGTCAAGGATTTCATCTCATTGGAGGCCCAATTCGAAGATTTTGACAGATGTAGGTCTCTTTTGAAGAGTTTTTACGAGTTTTTGAACGAATCAAAGGATGCTGCTCTCTTGAACGATTTGGAAGAGTATTGGAAGACTTTTGAGCTGAAGTTTGGAGACGAAAACAGTTTCAAAGAGTTTTTGAGATTCAAGAGGATTTGCCAGTTGAAGTTTGGAGCCTTGGAGTACAAGGCAATAGAGGGGTTTGTCAGATCCAGTGAAGGCCCTAAAGTGTCAAGTATAAACGCTAGCGCTGAAAAAGAGCCACTGCTCAATCCCGACGCAATAGAGTTGGACATGGACTCAAGTGATGAGGATTGACCTGCAACCGGAGTGTATGGCATTGAGCCAGATGACGTCTGGTAACACTTTATGTATAATTAGAGCAGATTAAGTTTAATAAGATTGCATATAACATTCATTATATATGTAGTTCTACCAATGCCATGCATATAGGAACCATGGCATCTGAGTCCGATATTATCGGAATCACCTCCAATGTTTCATAATGCTGAGTAACAAGATATCGTCAAGACAATTTAGTGTTGAAAATTGGGGGCGCATAAATTATTTTTAAGGTACTCGTCAAACTAGTGATTTTTCAGCATCGGTATGAAGGTTTCATTTCCAACTGGAGAAAGCAGCAGAGTTTCAAACTCCATGTAAAATATGATATGTAGCGACCGAAATTTCCCAGGGAATATTTGGTATGGCGAAATTTGAGTCAATCTCACTTGAATGCAGCAGATATGCAGTCTTATTTGCCTGGTTGCATCCCTGTCAAGAATGAGTGAGTTTCAGCGAGTGGTGATGAATTTTATCTCACAGTGAGCCCGGCTCAATTGCTACATTGCCCGTAGACAAGAAGAGTCAAAGTTTGTTGATAAATAAATAATTCAATCACGAAACTCACAGGCCTGTGCCGCCGATCGCTGTGTGCTGCAATACCAAAGAAGAAAAAAAAAACCGTTTGAAGGGTGCGGTGCGGTGAAGAGAATTTGTTGGAGCTGTTGAAAAGAGGCCTTTGCCTAGTATTATTTTCACCAGATTTTATGCACTGCAAAGTGATGTAGTTGGGCTGCAACAGTCTAAAACACTTTACACACTATTGCCGAAATTTTTTATGAATTTGTGAAAACATCATTTCAGCCGATGTTAGCGGCTATCAATATGAAGCAATTTTTGTATGGAACGGCTTCACTATTGCAACCGATCTACTATGTTTGAAAATACCGAATGCGCCAAGATGAGGGCTCCGGTGTCTAGAAGCAGTCGTTCCGGATGCTCGTGCTTTTGCACCTGAAAGCAACAAAGCCGGTAATTTGGACCACCTCCCTTGATCTCTGTAGATCACTACATGCATAGGGCAAGGGTGTACGCGTTTTCAAAATAAAAAAAAATGTAACCTCCACTGAGCAGCAGTTTCAGTATTCTAGAAGGGCGCGTGGTGGGGATCCCCCTCCAGACTCCGACCCGATTCTATGATACTCTCAAATCATTTGGTATCAAATTTCAAATTTCATGAGATGTCGCGTCAGTTACATCGGCATAGGGTAAGGGGTTTAGATTAAAATCGTACAGAACAATAAAACCTTATTTTTTTAAGGTCTAGACAAAAAGTAAGGTACATACTTTTGCGCTTCTTTGTTGCAAGAGCTGTTTCACAATAGACGACACGGACGGATCTTCTGTCAATTTACACGTAACGAGGGTAATCTCTGATGATGTATTCGGATCGACGATCTTGATGCCGATTTTGGCAAGCGTATACCCGTTTTGAGCCAGATCTACATGCTATCAATTCCATAAAACAATCTCTTCTATGATTTATATGTTTGGGTTCTCACATTTCAATGCACTTAGTCATCATCATCTATAGCATTCAGTGTTGTTGACACCCTCTATGTTCACTCTCTATATCTCATTGGCAATTGTGCAAACAACCACTGGTTTGGCTCCTCCATTTTCTCCTCTGTGTGCCTCCCCCTATTTTGCGCGTGTTTAAACCTTAAAGCACGTGAAATATATCCCACCCTCACCCCTTAAAAAGAATTGCTTCATATTCACCACTTCTTGGCCTTGGGGTTACCGTTCTTTGTCATCTAGAGATTTACTCATCGTTTTCTACAAAACTGTGGATGTAATAATGCCCTTGCCTGCAGATCTCATTGGTGATCCCGGCTCTCCAATCTGTTTATGTTTTGTTTATAAGATAACCTCCTGTGCATATGACGCGCATGCTTCATGCAAGGAAAGATAAAACCAGATGTAGAAATGTCGATACCAGGAGAGTTTCCCTTTCAAACTCAACTTTGGTGCTCTGCAAATCAAAAATATTGAGGGCCAAAATATAAAAACGGTTTTGGATCCTGCCAAAATCTAAAACATCTATTGCATTAATCCCGAATTCAATCCATTTGAGGTTTCAAATCAATCCAAGATGAAATTCCAAAGTTTGTTAGCATTCACTGCCTTAATCACTGCTGTAGCAGCTGTCCCAGTCCTGCATTTCGAAAAGGAGGAACACGACAGAGTCCCATTTGGCAGAGCTCCATCTTTCTGGAGAGACCACTTCAATGGTACCAATTACTCTCCACATCCAAAGCCTCATCCAAAACCTCCTCATCACAAGCCTGAGCCTCCTCACCACAAACCAGAGCCACCACACCATAAGCCTGAACCACCACATCACAAACCAGAGCCACCACACCATAAGCCAAAACCAATAAAGCACTTCCCACCTCCTCCACCACATCACTTCAAACCACCACCACCACCATTCTTTCCAAAACCAGATCCATTCCACCATCACAAGAGAGACGCTGAGCTGGATGCCGCTCCTGAAGCTGTTGCAAATGCTGAAGCTTTTGCTGAACCTGAGGCCGCTCCAGAAGCCTTTGCAGATGCTGAAGCTTTTGCTGAACCTGAAGCCGCCCCTGAAGCCTTTGCCGAACCTGAAGCCGTTGCCGAACCTGAAGCCGAACCTGAGGCTGAAGCTGAAGCCGTTGCTGAGCCACTGGCATGGATATACTCCCAATGAACCTAACGATTTTATTTGTCCTGTGCATAAACAGACAACACAATTGGGGGTTGTATCCCTAATATTTTTTCTCACTTCGCTATTTCAACTCAACACAGGTGAAAACATGTGTTACAAGATGTTTTCAACATTGGACCTTAACAATTGACAACGGTTTAACCCCGGGTGATTTCACTCTTGGTTTTCGTTCTGAACGCTTTCAGCTTTATTCTTCTCCTATCAAGTGATTGGATATTTTTGTTCCTTCGAATCACCCTACTTGATCTATCGGTATGATATCTTTTTTTTATAGATTCCTTTGCTCAAAATGCTTTCCCTGGGGGATTGCATTGCATAATTATAGACTCGGAGCGATTGTCATCGAATGCCTATCACGCATAACGCTAGCTCGTTGCTTAGAGCACCTTATCAACTCTATATATTTCTTTATATATTCTTGAATAATTCCCTTCTCACATTTTCCTCTTTTGGCCATTTGTGCAGCCGCGCACGTCCATTGGTTTTGACGAGTTTTTCATATTGTCTTTCCCGATACCTGGATAAAACCAGGCAATTGCCGATGACTAGTTGAACAACTGATAAGTTCATAGTGTCACCGATAAGAACTTAAAAAACTATTTAGGCGGTTGTAGTTGCACCTAAGTGTTCTTTTTCTTCTAGTTTGATCTTGAGAATCATGATACTACCGGAGAGATCAAGGAATATTCTTTCGATCCAGTCACATGTGGTCCATGGATACGTAGGTAACAAGGCATCCACCTTCCCACTTCAGGTGTTGAACTGGGACGTTGATGTGGTGAACACAGTGCATTTTTCAAACCACACAGGTTACGGAAAAGTTTTCGGCACTGACGCGACACACGAGGAAATCTCTGAGCTTTTTAGGGGTTTACAGATAGTGGGCACTAAGTACGACGCACTACTCACTGGGTACACACCCGATTCAAAGACTTTAAAAGCAGTGGGAGAAATAGGGGATGCTTTGAAAAAACAGAATGAAGAATGTCTTTGGCTTCTAGATCCAGTCATGGGTGATGAGGGAAAGTTGTATGTGGATGAGTCAGTGGTCCCTATTTATAGGGAGATTCTCAGCACGGAAAAAGTAGATATCATAACCCCCAATCAGTTTGAAGCGGAGTTACTTCTCGATTTCCCAATAACATCGATTGAAACACTTAAACAGGCAATTGAGACATTGCATTCGAAGTTCAACCTCGACCATATAGTGATCACCTCGTTGTCCAAAGATTTCGTCGATAGTTTGAATTTGAAAGATAATCAGGATTTCATATACACTGTGATATCTTCCAAAGAAATCTCAAACGACATAACGTTGTTCAAAGTACCAAGGTTAAAATCTTATTTCACAGGAGTGGGTGATTTGTTCTCAGCTTTGTTGATAGATAGAGTGGCCAAGGGTAAAAAATTGGTGGAATCTGTGGATGAGGTTTTGACTGTTATGTCAAAAGTGTTGAAAACCACTCAGCTTCTAACTTTACAAAAATTAGGGCACAGTGTGGACGGGAGTATAGGAGATCCAAAGACTATGAAAGAGTGTGAGTTGAGAATCATAGAATCGAGAGATTTCTATGACTCGAATGAGCAGAAATTCGCGCTGTTCAAACTAGACGAATTATAGAATAGTTATAGAGTAATGATGTAATTCTATTATTTTGTAGGTTGTCTAATGACTCCAGAAGTGTCTACCCAATCTTGAGTACTCATCTGTGCCAACCGACTCAATGCTCTTGCGAATGCAAAACGCTCCTCATCCAAAGTACCAAACATTGCCGCTTTCTTGGCTAGCTTGGAGTCCATATGATGTTTTGTGACCATTTCATCTGGTGATGCCTCTTGATCTGTCAACTCAATTGATTCTACATTGGCGCCACTCTTTAAAGTGAACTGATTCTCCAAATCTTCAGGCTCAACAAAGATATCACTGAAAGGAGCTACTGCAGTGACGGAAAGTCTACCATGAGCATCGTACACAGCATCCAAGAATGTGATAAATCTTCTAACTTGGTCTCTCATTCCAACAGAGAGATATGGGATATCCGTGACGATAATTGAAGTGTAAGACATTGCCAAAGACAAGTAATCACCTGCAGCCAATTTCTCTCCACACAATTCGTCAAAAGTGAACTGAGCCACATATGGAGGCACCGATTTAGGAATGTTGAAATCTCTCCCCCAGATCTTCAACTTCAAATTAAATTCCAGAGTATGGCCCTGACTGAAAAATTCAAACCATTGATCAACATGTTCTTTCTGTTCCTTTTTCGATTCCAGTGACAAGAAATTGACCCCTGGAGTTGGAGAATAATATACAGAAGAAATTGGTTTGGCCATTCTTCTATAATCGGTTGGAGAATCCAAGAAAATGACTTCGGTTTTTTCTTTGATCGTTTCAATGCATGGAATAAAACTCTCCCTTTGGATACCGTTGATATAAAGGTCATCTGGTGCCCTGTTTGATGTAGCAAATAAAATTAAACCATGATCTGGTTGTAATACAAGAGTAAGTAATCTTCTGAGAAGCATTGCATCTGCTACATCGGTGACTTGAAACTCATCAAAACACAAGACTGTAGATTGTTGTGATAACTCAGCTGCTAAGATTGGTATCACATCGATGTTTGGATTGCCGTGTTTGATTTTCAACTGATGTGACCTTTTGTGTAAGTTTTGCATGAACTGATGGAAATGAATCCTACTTTTTGTTAAATTTGAAGGTATGGTCGAGTAGAACAAGTCCATCAACATTGTCTTCCCACAACCAACATCTCCATATAAATAGATACCATGAGGTTGATCTTTAAATTCCTCTTTCTTTTTGTCATGCTTGAAGGAGCCGAGAAGTTTTTGAAATGTCGACTTGGGTTTCAAGTCTTCAATATCAGGCATCTCCACGATTGGAGGATTATACCTTGATAGCTCAGAATGTAAATGGTTGAAGCTTGTGATGATTTTACGCTGATATGGATCATCTTTCAACCTTCCCTTGGATATACCGAGATCGTATGTTTGTAATGGAGAGAGCTGGCTTTGTAAAGGTTTTGATGTGATGAAAAACCTTTGACCTAGACATGATCTGTGGATGCATCGTGTTCGACTTGTGATAAACATGTTGATATTGTGAGTTCGGAAAGTATCACACAATAGACATCAGAAGAGAACAAGTGAATGTAAGGACAAGCGTCAATGAGTTACGAATAGTGTATCTGACTCTGGTTTTCTAATGCTTGGAATTCTCAGCATCTTTCTCGGATCAGGTTTCCGAGTTAGGACTCCGTATCTGCGCATTTGAGTTTGTGTGCACGATCTTTTTGACACCTGAGATCTGGGAAGTTGAGGAAGTCTAGATGGTCCGGCTGTCATTGAAGCTCAATTGGGGAACCGACGAAAATGGCGATGATGGCATATGGCTAATATATCTTAGCTTTCTTTCATTCACTTAAGACACACTCAGGCGTTTTGTGTTTCGGTTCGAATTAAATTCACCCTCTAGTTATCATAAAAAAGGGAATGGTGTAGTTCCAGAGGATGATGACTAGGTTTGTAAAACAGATAGATTCCCGTGAATTAGACTGGCGCCAAGTAAACCAATAGATTTTGGAAGTCCAATCTTATTGAAAATGAAGTCTAACCCCCTGTTGAATAATTAAGATACTCCTTGTCTGGAACTCAGCTCTGAGTTAGTGAAACAATGTATTTGAAAATCTATAGATGTGCCATCTTGCTTAGTTAGTTGTTTCATAACAAACCACTGTTAACCTAGTTGCTATAACATTCGAAGTATATGCCACTCATCGAGTCCATATTCATGTTACCTTTTATTGAGTGATAAGATAATGCAGTAATTATTTTTTAAAAAACAAGATTTCAGATACTTTGAAGCCCTAATTGATGAAGTGACTGTCATTTCTACGAGTAGAAATGGTTCTTCCCGATTAAGCCAGGCTACAATTAGCTCTGCTTTCAAACTAGGCGCAATTAGCTATTAGGTAACAATAAGATTGCGCACTAAGGATATGCAAGTTATGCATTGTGCATTTAAAGTTGGGTTTTTCAAACGGAGTTTGATGATTGAAGTAACAACTTTGGATCACACAAGACAAAAGGGCTCTGAATTTGTTAGCACTTAGACACCAGCACCAGATGATTTGATATAGCTTTTTATAGTGAGTGGTGATCTCATTAATTGATATTTCAGTTATTTGATTATTTAATAATTTAGGACTATAACTATCAGAACAATAGAAGGGGTACGCACTAGCTTTGCTAGGTATGCATACAAATCATAAATAATCACCAATTCTTTCGTTAGCCTATAGAGATCATGATCAACCATCAAATATCAACGTACTTTCACCAATTCGTCTAGATTAAATTTATCGGCATCCTTTCTTCTCGCATTGCCGAGAACGAAATCTTGACGATCAATTAATTATTCACCCTAATAAGCTGGTCACATGTCTTATTAGCTACACTTTAATTTCGCTACAAAACGATATTGCCCGAGGTCGTGCCCTCATCAGACAATCAACTGATTTTACCCCACTTTCGATCTGCACGATTTGAAAGCATTAGTAGGGAAAAAAACCGGGTCCCGAATGCAGGAAACAAAATCACACCATATTGTGAGGAGATATTGGGGCTGTTCCCCAGATAATAACACCAGAGTGGCACCAGCCTTGCATTCAAGTTGGCTGATGGAAATTGGAGTCTAATAATGTCTTGAATAATCCATATATAAAGGAGCAATTGCTCTAGGTTGGTTAATGGCTAAATATACAATATCAATCAATACCAATTAACTCCGTATAAGTTGGTCTTAGTTATCTACAGATAAAATCAATTGAATTACACTCAACCATGTCGATGAAAGCTTTAGTCTATGGAGGTGCGGGAGCCGTGGCCCGTGCTTTGAAAATGGTTCCTAAGCCACAAATTACCAAACCGACCGATGCTGTTGTGAAAATTACGAAAACGACAATTTGTGGCACAGACTTGCATATCAGCCACGGAGATGTACCTGCATGTAAACCAGGTACCATTTTGGGCCACGAAGGTATCGGAATAGTCGATGAGATTGGTTCCTCGGTATCCAAGTTCAAGAAAGGTGATAAAGTGATTGTCTCTTGTATCACGAGCTGTGGTTCTTGTTATTACTGTACGAAAAATTTACAGAGTCATTGTTTAGATGGTGGATGGATCTTGGGTCATAAGATTGATGGTACTCAAGCTGAGTACGTTAGAATCCCTCACGCTGACAACTCTTTGTACATTGCTCCTCCTTCAGCTTCAGATGAAGCTTTGTTGATGCTTTCCGATATTCTTCCAACTGGTTACGAAGTGGGTGTCTTGTCTTCTCTGATTAAAGAAGGTGATTCTGTTGCAATTGTAGGGGCTGGCCCCGTTGGTCTTGCTGCATTGATCACATGTCAAACTTTCAAACCTTCCAGAATCATTATGATCGATATGGATGATCTGAGATTGGAAGCTGCAAAGAGTTTCGGGGCAACTGACACTGTCAACCCTACTAAAGTTTCAAATGTCACTGAGGCTGTCTATGCCATCACCAATGAAGCTACTGCAAAGGTCACATCTGAAATTTTGGAACCTGGTGTCGACGTTGCAATTGAGTGTGTTGGTATCCCACAAACTTTCCAAACTTGTCAAGATATCATTGCTCCAGGCGGTAGAATTGCAAATGTTGGTGTTCATGGTACTAAGGTTGATTTGCAATTGCAAGATTTATGGATCAAGAACATCCAAATCACTACCGGTTTGGTCAGTGCCTATTCAACACAGGATTTGTTGGACAGGGTCTCTGATGGTTCAATTGACTCTGCTAAATTAGTTACCCACAAGTTTAAATTAGACGACATGGAACACGCTTACGACGTTTTCGCAGAGGCTTCTAAGAACAAAACTATCAAGACTATAATTGAAGCTTAATATGATTTTTTTTGAATTTGCACCCACCCTATTGACTTTACAATTTTGACGATATCAATGAATCGAATTTATCTATTCCAATTTAATGTAAACTATGTACAGTGAGTGAGTTTAATTGTGAATCTTTGACAGTAAAGGTTCTGGCATGGTGATGCTTCTTTTCTCTAAAGCTTTCAAAATACCAGGCAACCCTCTACCTAAAGAAATGTTATCTTTCAGAACGAGCTCTGACAAATCGGCTATAAGGCTCTCGGCGATTGCCTTGTCGAAATGTTTAGTCAAGACATCTCTCAAGAGAAAGTAATAGGTGTAGAAGTTGAATCTGATGTTCTTAGACTCTTTCAGTCTTTGGTAGTAAACCAAAGCATCTGCCAAACTTCCAGCCTTCAAACATCCGTTGATAATGGTATTATAGTAAGGAGTGTTCAATCTGACACCTTGGTCGACTGACTCTTTGAATATCTGTTTGGCAAAGCCCAAGTCACCGAATCTACTTGCAGCCTCAATGATAGAGGTGCATAATTGGAGTGGGAGCTTGATTTTGTTCTGTTTCATATAGTCTACCAACAATTTAGCAGATTCAATGGAGCCCTCCTTAGCAAGACCGTCGACAATAGCTGATAAAGTGACTGGATTACTGAAATTAAAGCCATTGGATTTCATCTCTTGGATGATGGCCGATAATAAGTTGTCCAACGAGACAGTAGTTGCCTGAGCAGTGTTTTTCAACAAGATATCGATAAGTAAGGTGTAAGTAGCGATATCTGGCTTGATATTACGCGAACGAATGATCTCGACAATCTCATCACACTTGACGAAATCTTTCTTCTTGCTCAACTGGGCCAAGATGGTGTTCAAAAATCTGATTTCAGGTTTAAACCCTGTCTTCAAGAAAGAGTCCATCAAATTCAAAGATTCAGACAATTTGTTACTTTGGACCAAGCCGAGCAAATAGGCAGAAGTAATTGAATCGTCAAGTTTCAAACCCTTTCTTCCCTTGGTAGAAAGGTCTCTGACCAATTGGAAAGCTTTTTCAAACTCTTCATTCGATATATAACCAGAGATCAAATATTTCATAGTATCAGAGTTGATGGTGTAGTTTTCGTCGATATACTTGAACACAGTGTCCAACTTCGACATGTTCTCTTTGGCTTCTTCACTATCTTTCTTGCTCTTCAACTTGGAGAAACTGAAGAGTAACTCGTTCCAACTTTCCAAAGATTTTTCACCTTCAACCTTCTCGTTTAAATCGTTCCAGATTGACTGGGCCTTTTTCGGCATGTTCCCAACAGAAAACATGTGCATGATCTTTCTGTAAGTTTCTTCAGTGATTGGTGAGCCAGTTGCTTTGGCAATTGACACGATATTTTGGTATGCTGCTTCCAAAGTGGCAGTTTGTAAGTTATAAGCTGCCAATAAACCTCTTTCGGTGAGTTGAGGATCGTTAGGGTCGGAGAGCTTCAATCTGTCTTTCCTCAAATTCTTGAGAACAAACTCGTAGAATTCGCTTTTAGCACCCATTCTTCCGAGAATCATACGGACTTGTTGAGAGTTCACTTTGAACTCTGAAATACCACTGATGGCTCTGTAAGTCTCGATATCTGGTTTAGAATCTGATTTGGAGCATGAGAGCAAATAACTCACGTAGAGCGTGGAGTAAATATCTTCTGGATTGTTAGCCTTCATAAAAGCCACGTCGTCCACTGATTTGGCATACTCGAGTGATTCAACATAGACACTCATAGCATCGTCTGGTTTGGATTCTTTCAAATACGAAGTCATGACTCTGTCGAAATGAGAAATGTTGGCCAAATGATGTTCCTTCAATATGGAAAGAAGCTTGTAATTCATAGTAGCTGTTGATTCCTCAGTGTATGTCTGACCCAAGAATCTCATCACTCTATGGAACGATGGGTTCAACAGAACAGTCTGTTTGGCAGCGTCGAAATGCTCAGAATTGGTCTCTCTAACAACAGCATTCTCAACAGTTCTCAAATAGTCCTCCGCTGGGATCACTGAGAGTCTCCCTGAGGTTATATAGGTGAGATATGAGGGGAGAGGAGCTAAAGGTTTCCTTGGTTTCGATGATTCAGCTGGTTTCGTAGTCTCTTCTGCAACTACCTCTTCTGCCAACGTCGAATTCCAACGGCTCCATTGTAATTGTCTCAAAGTTCTCGAGACACCGAGAAGCTGAGTGTTGGATCGTAACAGCTGCCTGGAGTGTGAAGATCTCAACATTGTTCAGCTTTAATACTGCACTATATATATAGTTGAGTGAGTAGAGATCTTTTTTTTTCACTGAGCTTGAATTTTACTTTTTCACTGGTGGAAAACTTTTCAGGGCTCTCCAGGAGATGAGGCCTACGAGATGGAGAGAACTACGAGTAAATTCAAGGTGACTTCTGAAAAATGCAGATTTATACTTAAATCAACACTCTTTAGAAAGAAATAAAAGACAAGCTGAAGCATTGCATTGTATGGGATAGGAAAAAGGGAAAAAGTATGGCTATTGAAGCAGTAGTGGCTAGCTTAGCAGTAACAGCTGTTGTAGCTGATCTGAATAATGTTAGTAAAATTCCTAATTATCATCTCTACCTCACAGAGATACCGTAGTTGCAATATCAGAGCGTTTGACAAAAAGTTGGTCTCATATACATAATTTCGAAGAGCTGGGTTTATAAAGTATGGAATCCGTAGATTCGTATCATCACTACAACAACGGTACCTTGAGTTATTGTGTACTTACTTCTTTCTCTTTCTCTGTCTTAACAACACATTTACCCGGTGAGGGTCACTGTACCAATGCTAGACAGCCCATACAGACCAAATGCAATGATTAGAAGATGTCACCTAATTACAACAAGTTGTTATATAAAAGGATTCTCAGGGTTGAAAAATTTTATTTAGTCGAGCAAACTGGGGCTGTTGCTGGTTTATATACGTTTGGTATTTCAAGTTCAAAGTCTCGAAGTCTGGTGCAATGAGGGCTTGTGATGAAATTAATTGCTCTCCATGATGAAAATGTATGTGTTCCCATATGCTTCAATGTTCTTTCCATGATATAATGAAGCTTTCTAGCGAAATAATGATAAAATAATTTTTATTAAGAGCATACTGTTTGGCACACCTTGTAGAATGTTCAACAACTTGCAATAAGTTGCAAAATTAATGACATGCAAACACATAGCTCATATGATCATAAACAAGAAGAACTGGATGGCAAACGAGTAGACAAATATCGAGATCTCTTTAGTTCTACTCTTACCTCCCACATTACCGTTAGGAAACACAATCGATCTCATGGATCTGATCAAGAAAATGCCGTAACTGACCAAGAAATACACAAAAGTGAAGTAGTACAGCCATTTGTTGAGCACCACATTTTTGGCAAGCAACGAGAAGCTGAGTGGGACAAATTTATAGCCAGTGTAGCTCAATATGTCATAATATTTGTATTCTTGGATGTTGAAGCAGAAGAATCCCAGCCACAAGATGGCAAAGTCCAAGATATAGATAGCGATCTCTTTGGAAAAGAGTAAAGACAAGATCTGTGGGTTGAATTCACCTTGGAGTCCAAGCACGATAGAGGTGATCAATATCACTGTGATGAACCCCATCAATGGAATGTAGAGGTCTGGAGCGTTCACGTCCTCAGTAGGAGGACTATATATCAATTTATCTGTGGTGGAGCTCTGATGTTGAGCAATGCTTCTAGACCATTTGTTGTTCTTGTATGGGAACATGATCAACATGAGCTTTCTGTACACGTAGTTGTTGTCCACTTTGAAATACGTCTTCAAGTTCTCTTTAGGAATGTAATTGGATACGTTCAGTTGAGCCATGTTCAAAGCACCTTGTGTGAACTGGAACCCAAGGTTGGCCTGTGTGGAGTTGAAAATCTTAGGGAACTGTTGCTGTTGTTGATCCATTGGTCGCGTTTGACCGTTCCCCTGGAATTGACCCAGTTGACCGTTCCCTTGAAACTGTCCATTACCTTGGAACTGACCCTGCTGGCCATACATTCCCTGTTGCTGGTTCACATCACCACCTGCTCTGCTGCTCAACAAGCCATCTGAATTGGCATACGGATTGTACATTGCCACTACTGATCTTCAATTTACACGTACTGGTTCCTCTATAACTTTTTTTTTTCACCTTGTACGACTTTTAAATAAATCTGTAATTGTAGAGCAAATTAGCAATTTGTAACTGAATTCCCAATCGATCAAATTGTCACTCTGCACGACTTTGCTTGTTACCTCATCACTTCGCTATCCAATCTCCAATTCAAAAAGCTATTCGAACTAACCTCAAGCTCAGCTCACCTCAACTTCACTACTGTTAGTTTAGTCAATTCACACACTAAAATAGGTGCGAAGAGACAGCCCCAATATACTACCCGATTTGGTAAATATCCCCCCGAGGCAGGTTTTCATTTAGCCGTTTGTGAACTGGACAAGCTACTGTGAAAGTGTTGTTCTATTATAAGTTTGAACAAGTTTGTTTGTGGCTTGTATTTGAATAGTTGATTGTTATTGCAGTTCGGTTTCAGCAGCATAGAAATTGCACTCAGACATCAACTCTTGAGTTAGTCAAAACTCAAGACTAGTGAATATCTAAAAGTAGTTGAACTAGTGACAGCTTTGAATAGATAAGAAAACTCCAACGAGTTTGAAAACCTAAAGAGAACAATTGTTGAAGTCACTCGCTAACTCCACACAGCTCAAGATTTTTAAAGTGACAAAGAAGCACTTAGCTTGAAATCATCAAACCAATTGAGACAACGCTTTAAGCACTCATTGACTGGAAGGTAGCTGGTGATTCAAAGCAGACTGATCACAAGCTCAATTGATTTTCAACACAGATCAGATCATTCCTACAGTCAAGCTATCAAATATGAGCAGTAAAAATCCATCCCATTTGGAATACGCTCAGAAGTACATCGACTTCACCTATCAAAACCCTACAGCCTACCATGCTGTCAAAACTATTGGCAAAATCTTCGAGGCTGAAGGTTTCACCTTTCTCAGTGAAAAGAATTCCTGGTCAGCTTTGAAACCAGGGAAGTATTACACTACTAGAAGTGGTACCTCTTTGGCAGCTTTTGTTGTAGGTCTGGATTGGAAGCCACTGAAAGGTGTAGGTGCCGTTGGGTGTCATATTGACTCTTTGACTCTGAAATTGAAACCTGTCTCTAAGAAAGGCAACGAAGAGGGCTATCAGTTATTGGGCGTTGCTCCATATTCTGGCGGATTGAGTGACAAATGGTTCGATAGAGATTTGGGTTATGGAGGGAGAGTCATCATCAAGAAAGATGGTAAAACTTATACCAAGTTAGTCGACTCCACTCCGCAACCGATCGCCAAAATTGCCAGTCTTGCTCCACATTTCGGTCTGGTCCTGGACGGGCCTTTTAACAAAGAAACAGAAATGGTTCCTATCATCGGTTACAGTGACGAAACCGATCCAGAACCTACCGAAGATGAGTTGAAAGCTCCACTTATCAAAAACCACTCTTTAAGATTGTTGAGACATGTAGCCAAATTGGCAGGAGTGGAAGTAGCTGATCTCTACCAGTTGGACCTTGATTTGTTCGATGTTCAAAAAGGTACAATTGCCGGTTTGGACGACGATTTCTTAGTAGTTCCAAGGATGGACGACAAGATCTGTTCATATGCTGCTGTCTACGGGTTAATCGAGTCACTCGATGAGTTAACATCAGATCTCTTCAGTGTTGTTGTTTTGTTCGACAATGAGGAAATCGGATCTTTGACAAGACAAGGTGCTGCTGGTGGCTTATTTGAAGCAGTTGTTGAAAGAACAGCCTCGGCTCTCTTTGCAGACCAAAACACTCTGGTCTTGAAAAGATTGATCTATGCAAACTCGATCTTGTTATCTGCAGATGTCACACATCTTTTGGACCCTAATTTTGTCTCAGCATACTTAAAGAATCATTCACCAGTGCCAAATACTGGTATAGCCATTGGTTTGGATTCAAACGGGAACGTAGCTACAGATAACGTTGGCACAGCTCTTATCGAACAAATTGCAGAACGAAACGGTGATGTTGTCCAGTACTTCAACATCAGAAATGATTCCAGATCTGGTGGGACCATTGGCCCAACTTTATCGAGTCACACCGGTGTAAGAACTATCGATGTCGGTATTTGTCAATTGGCAATGCATAGTATCAGAGCTGCTACAGGTAGTAAAGACTTGGGTCTCGGAATTCAATTCTTCAAGCACTTCCTCGTCGACTGGAGGAAAGTGTACGATAACTTTGGTGATTTATAGTTTGTTAATAAAATGTCTTGATATACATCGATATCGTTTTATGGAGTCTTACTGATTATGTCACTGATGTCACGCCAAGTTGCTTTCTAGTGATAATGATTATGACTGCTGCTTGGTTAACTCTTTCTCTATATCCACACCCATCAAGATACCTTGAGCAGCCAACGGGATCACTACTCGGATGAACTTGCCCTGTTGAAAAATTTCTTCAAATGTCTGCTCTGTAGGAACATCTTTTTTGAGATAGAGTTCGTTAAAGTTTAATAATTCTTCCGATACAAACTCTTCGATGAGCTCGTCATCGGTCATTGGATCGGACTCGAAATCAAATTCGAGATTTTGCAAAATAGCGAATTTCCTGAAACTTTGATCGTAAGTCGACTGGGATGACTGTAATTTCTTGAATATAGGCGATTTGATCTCGTAACTCAAAGGAGATTTCAATTGAATAGGCTTGATAGTCTTATCACCTCCTTTAGCGTTGATGAACTGGTTTAATAAGATGATGTCCCTTCTATGTCTCTCAATCATCAAGATCTCAAGTAGCCTGTCTTGTAATTTGGATGTGTTGGTCAACCCATCTTCTTTGATACTCTCTCCATTCAAGTTCAATCGGAACTCTGCCAACTCATCCTTCATGCTAGGTCTGATATCATGTATCCCTTTGAAGATGAATATGTTGAAATCGAGCGGATAATCTGGGATCCTCTCCAAAAGATTCTTTGATTCTTCACTCAATTGGTCAAAAGATGGTGCTTCACTCATTCTTACCTGATAGCTTATCTTTTCCTTTTCTTCTCCACAATATTTTTTTTTTCACTCTGGAGAAAAGACTGAAAAATTCCAAAAAAAGATAGATCAATTTAAATAGTAGTTTAGACTTTGTTGATACCAAATGATATCTAAATGATGAAATGTAGAAAAATAGTGAATAAAATGCAAATTTGATAATTTGCTGATTTTAACTTACAGTCCACGACACTCAGCAAAAAATCATGGTTTTGATGATATTTTTATTTGTATCACGAAAACACATGATGACAGCAGATTGAAATTGACCATCTTACGTTGAAGTGGTACCACTCAATCGGTGGTGTTGTTAGTCTTGATTGCAATTATGGTGATTTGTTTTTCAAAATTTTATCACTTTCAAGTAATTTACCTGAATTTTTTTCACCTGATGTCCAATGGTCTGTAAAACTATCAGTTCAAGTAGCTAAAGCTGAAAGAGTCTCATTTCTTTTCCATATCGGAAGCTATTCTTTGACTTTCTGAGAGTCTCGTGAAATAATGGAAAAAATACTAAACTCTCAAAATTGTAAAGACATGGTAGTGAAAATAATATCAAACACCTAAAAAGGAAATAGATAACGATCTTATCATTACAAGTATTAGCGATGTTTATCGATTTGAGGTGATTCCAAGCATCACTCAACTAAGCTTCGAAAAGATTTTGATTGGCTCTTCATGAGTATCGAGTGAAATTCAAGTCGTGTTTTTTAAAATCTGTTGACTTGTGAAATGACAGTAAACATTGATCAAGAACGAAAATAGATAAGATAAAAGTATATGAGAGAGGGAGCTGAATTGAATTAATCATGGAGACCAGTGCCACGAAAATAAACACATTAGAGAGCTCTCTAATGTTAAGCCTTAAAATCCCAGGGCCACAATTTCCCAAGAGATCATTTGGACTCGAAATTGATCAACGAAATAATCAACTGAACCCCAACCTTCACACTGTCCACAAAGATCACTTCCGGGTAAAAAGGTCCGAATTTCTCGTCCAATCCACTCAAACCAGCACAACCGAGAAGAATCAATTTCGCACCTTTTTCCACAAGAGAATCGACTTTGCCTTGCAACTTCTTAAACTTTGCTGGATCTTTCAATTCCAATACATTGACGTTACTGGCCAACGTTGGAATGGCAAATTTAGGAAGATGAGACTTAAAATCAAGCTCTTCATCTGTCTTGCCGTTAAAGAATTCGTACAAAGATTTATCCAAGATTTTCTCCCACTCATGGTTCGAAGTCAAGATTGCAAACTTGTTCATTGGAGTGTACGTCAAAGAGTACAAGACGGTGCTCTGGAAAATACCCAACACAGTTTTCGAGCAGATCAGCTTCAACCTATAGATCAACGGATGATCCGAGTAACAAGCAATAAGGAACCCATCGTATTTGTCCACCAATTCCTTCAATTCAGGGAAACATGCCTCTGTCGACTGTCTGGAAGTCTCGTACCCATCGATCTCAGGTGGTGACGACGGTGGTCCCGTGTAATAATCGATGCTGAAGCCATGAATCTCTGGTATCAAAGGCTTCAAAGCATCTGTCATTGATTTGGAAGAGTTCGGGTTGACAATTAAAAGTTTCTTCGTCATTGGTGCAGGGTCCTAGTGTTGCAATTGATGTTCCATTTCTCACGCATGTGAAAAAAAAATGTAACCTTGAAAAGTTTCAGATTTTGTTAGAAAACAATGAATCGGGATCGTCATAGACACAGAGTAGTGAGGAAGACACCGTTGCTCTCTAAGATCAGAAGCTACCCTTATGACTTGGTGTTGAGTTGGAATGAACTGTTGCAATTGGTCGATTGGGATCAATTGGCTGAAGACTACTCTATTTATATATCTATAGCGTTGAACACGGTGCTATTGATCTCGAGACATTATATAAATCAGGAGGCTAGCTCAACTTATAAGACGTTGAAAATACCGCATGAGGAGAGTAAGATCGTTTATGTGGTGAAATTGGTGTACTATTCATTGAATGTTGTCAGTTTTGTCAACTTCTTTTGGTGTATGACATCGTTCAAGAATTACGATCTCGTGTCAAACGATATAAACCAGACCCCAAAGACCCCTTCACTGTTCAAGATCCAACTTGACACTCCAGAGGTGATATCTGGTGAGGAAAAGGGTCTATTTGCACGTATTGCCATATCTTTGTTTGATGTTTTGTACCACCGTCTCTGGCCTAAGGCTTCAGAGACGCCACAGCCCCAGAATAGACCGATTTGGAGATTGGTGGTTTGGAACCCCTCCAAATTTCAACTACATTTTGTATCGTTGTTTTCACCTTTGAACGTGCTGTTTGTGGCACTTTTATCGCCAATTGGGTTTGCCAATATCTTGTTTTTAGTCCTTTTGTCGGGTTTTCTATATGCAATGCTCTGTTTCAAATACCCAACCAAGTTGAACGATGAGTTTATTGTGTATCAGAGCCTAATGAAAGAATACGACTCCAAGTTTGTCAATCCAAGATTGAACAAAAGATATGTCGACAAATGTGTCGACGATTACTATGGAGAAGTGGAGCTGTTTTACCCGGATAAACGTACTAAGAATTTTGTAACTCATAATTAGGTATTACTTACCGACTATAATACATTTGCATATTCTACTCGCCTACTTAGGGCTCTCAAGCATACAAGTAATCTACCACTTTTCCTGTCACACAAAGTCAATGATTCTGGTGAATTCCTTATCACCAATTGCTCTCACTAGCACATCATCGTCAAAATATGATTCTTTCCATTCTATAATCTGTTCCTTTGGGTAAGGTCCATGGATCTCAGTGTCATTAGGGTATTTAAACTCGAATTCTTCATCCTGATGTTTCCTTTTCGTTCCTTGTTTGTAATCTTCCCCTGTCTCCACGCTGTACAGTCTCATCAACTCTTCTCTAGTCTCGTCATAGATATCAGTTCTCCCTTTGTCCATTAGCTCATTTGCAAGAGAAGTGATTGTCTCAATCTTCCATTTCCGCAGTCTCGCCACGTCTGGATCCTCGCTTTGTCTCTGTTTCCTATTTTTAGGCCTGGAAGCGTTTAAAGCCTGAAGTCTCTCTTTTGGAGTCTCTGCTGGCTCTAATTGGGTGATCATGTCCGAAAGAAGTGTTTCTACATTTCTTACTGCTTTGTTTGTCTCTAACTCTTTCAGTCGTTGATCTCTGAGCAATTGTGCTCTACGAGTCATTTCGATCTCATCTTTCTTAGCATGGTCCAAATACCACGAGTCCTTCTCTTTCTCCTGCTCAGAGTCCAGATCAGCGTTTCGCACAAAATTACCATCTTCGTCATACAGCCCCTCATCTTTTTCGTCTTCCAAATTGAAAGCATCAAATTTGGGTTCCGCTTTGGATACCTGGCCATGAGCTGACTCTGGGTCGTTGTAGTACTGATAATTGATCAGATCTTGATCCGATTCTGGGTCTGAAACGTCTATTTCCACGTCATCGTCATGTTCCTGAAGCATCTCGTTCTCGAAGTCTCCGAGAAAAGTGCTCGGTTTGGGCTCCTCAACCTGTTGAGCCAGTTCCTCATCCGAGGCAAACATATCATCATCATTATCATTATCAGCAGGTTTAACTTCCAGCTTGGTCTCTACAAAATCTTCATCTGAAGAATCCTCGTCGTAATTCAATAGCACCTCATTCTTTCTTCCTCTATTAGATTTATCCTGAATGTCCTGGTCCAATGCATCCTCCATTTCACCTCCGTTGGTTTTCTCCATTATTGTCTTCTCTTTTATTGTGGCTTTTTTTTGACTAGTGAAACCTGGTGAAAAAAAAAAAATATTTCACTAGCCACACACTCTGCGGCTCATCGCATCCACCACCAAAAGCTTCACCACCATGTCATTTGATTTGGATGACGTGTTGGATTTGGAAAAGAATTTCCATGAAGAGGGCCACCAACTGGGACTCCAGCAGGATACCAGTAAAGAGTTTATTGATTCAAAGGAGTACGGATACCAGATCTCTTTCCAACGGTTTCTCTTGATTGGATATTATAAGTCTGTACTCCAGTACTGGCTCAAGGTGATATCTTCGCAAGATGGCTCTTCCAATAGGCTCAAAGCTGTGGAGAAGACGGTGTTGGAGTTGTTAGAAAGCATCGATGCACTCAGTTATGAAAATAACGAGGCCAATGGTATTCTGTACGACCAACTCACAGCGAGACTCAAGCTCAAGATGAGATTGGTCAATTTGAGCATGTCTAAATTTTGTGGAGACAAACTCAAAGAGATGCAGAATGATGTGGTGGCAGTGGGAGGTGTTTTGGAGATCCAAAACGCTGGAGACTCAAACGATCTCGATAACGGAATCTGGTGAGACACACTTCCGAAGGTGAGAAAAAAAAAAGGTGCATCTGAGTGCCATGTAGTGAAATTTCATCAATTAAACGGTAAAGATATGAGCCAGGCCAGACCGAAGTTGTTGGTGTTGTCGCACAACACTGTGTTCCACTCGCAGCACAGTGAGAACATTCAGAGCAAATTGGTACAAATTATCAACAAAGGGTATGACAAGCCACGGTATAAGTACAACGTTATCAAGACTGCCAGAATCAAGTATAGTTTAGGCCTGGATTTAGAGATCGAGGACAAAAAAGGCACTTTTCTAGGGATATGTTTGCATCCGACATTGGGATGGACTAAGAACGACGGAATGTACACTTCAAGTGATATCGATTGTGAGTACATCGATGACAATTCTTTCGATATCACCGACGATATGTTCAAACAGGTGATCGGATCTGTAGGCGTAAAACCGCATGGCACCGACGGCATGGAATTGACAGCATTGACTTCTTTCTATCCGAAAATAGGACCAGCTTTGGTATCGGCAATCGAGACCTATATCGAGTCAATGATACCAGCTTGCCGTAAGTTGTACGCTCATGTCATCACCGACCACGAATTGGTACCTTTCTACGAGAAATTGGGGTTCAAAGTCATGGAGACCATGTTGATAGAGATTGACCCACAAACTGGCAGAATGGTGGGTAATCTGCTTGAAGACGGTATAGAGCTGAGTCGTAGCTTCGAACTCGCCTGGATGGAAAAACTGTTAAGATAATTTGTAAAGTGTGATGGAGTTCGATTTAATTGTAAGGAAGAGTGTATAATAGATGCTATACATATACAGTGTAGACACTTGGAATACTATTGACAACGTTTTTTGTTTACTCTTCGTAACTGATGCAGTCTTTTCAGTATCTGGTTGTGACAGTGACAACTTATAGATGCTCATAATACAATTAGCCCAGTTAACTAAATAATCACTGTACTTCTATAACATCTATTTTTCTTAAAGGTTCACTGTCACCAAAGATGTCGTGACATGATGTCGTGACACAGCAGTTATTGACACTTGCAGATTTGTAAACTGCTGCGAAAAATCTGTCAGTAAATCTTTTTTTTCAGACACGCGAATACACCACAAAAGTTTTTGCTACACAGCAAGACAAGGCTGAAGGAAGGGAAAGAGCAAGTGTTGCTGGATCATCTGAGTAGAAATGCAGAAGTCAAACGATGATAACATTGCTCATGGCATTACCATCACGAAAGAGGACTTGAAGCTGTTTCACCTTGCTCATTTCGGGGAAGAGCTGCCTGAAATCAATTTCGATGGAGATGAGCCCAAAGAGGAAACAAAGGAGACAGAGGCGCAAAAATCTGTTCAGATTCACGACTTGGTTAATGACTACTACAATCTAAAGCCTGGCCGAGATGACGTCCCTCTCAACAAGCAACAGGAAGAGTATCTCCGGTTCAGGGCTGAGCACCGGAGACAGTTTCTCGAAACCAGTACCGATCCCGCTGTTTCAAGACGTCACCTTCAAGCGTCAACCGAAGAATCAGAGCATGAAACGTTAGACTATTGACATCAATTGTCTTCTCTTATGTCCGGTGATAATTTCCACAATAAGGCTCCCATCTGCGTGACTCGATCTCTCCAGAAAACTTTTCGCCCTGAGAGGGGAAAAAAAAGAAAAAACGGATCTGTGCCTCGTTTCTTTTCTTTGCCTAGTTGGGAAGTAGTTGCATGATAGAAGCGTTACATTTCCCCTTTTGGGACTCTTCCAGAAAACGTTGATGAGCGATGCATCTTTGATGAGCATTTCCATTCATCTGCAATTGAGGCAGTATGTCAACAGTTTAATAAACTCCACCTGATTCATGTAGGTGACGTATGATACCTGCCTTCTCCGACAAATTGTGGTATTTAAGTTGAGGTCAATTCCCTTGTTTTGGGGAAATCGTTATTCTATTCTCTACACAATCTCAAACAATGCTCTCAACTCCAATTGCAATTTGCTTATTCATTTTCACCTCAATCTTCACTCTTGTACAAGGTGCCGCTATTGAATCGAAGTTTGTCAAGTTCGATCTCGAACATAAGGTCGACCATGAACTCATCGAGAAAAGAGGTCTCAACCGTGCTGCCTTGACCGACAGGTACAGTTATTTCTTAACTACAGTCCAGGTCGGTTCCAACAAACAAAGCGTTCAACTTCTCGTCGACTCTGGCTCTTCGGATATGTTCGTCATCGATTCTAAAGCTTGTCCACTGTGTTCTTTGGGAACTTTCACTCAGTCTCAATCCAAATCGTTCAAGAACCTCAACCAAAAGTTTTCTTTGAACTATGGTAGCGGTGTTGCTACCGGTATTTGGGGTACTGATACTGTCAATGTTGGTAGTGTCTCCATCAACAACCAAAGATTAGCTGTTGCCTCTCAGCACCCAACCCAGTTCGGTGTCTTCGGTGTCGGTTTCAGTCCTGATGTGATCAAGATCAACCCATCTTACCCAAATTTTGCCAAAAACTTGAAAACTTCCGGTAAGATCAGTAGAATTGCTTACTCTTTCTTTGCTGGTCTGCACGGTAAAAACAACGGTCACTTGTTGTTCGGTGCTGTCGATTTCGGTAAGATTTCGGGGGGTTTGAAAAAAGTAGCAATGGCTGCTGGTACTTCTCCAAAGATTACCCTTAACGGTATCAACCTCAAATCTTCATATGCCGGCATCAAACCATGCTCTTTGGCTTCTCCAAAAGTTGACATGTTGGTTGACACTGGAACTTCTTTCACTGTCATTCCAACTCAAGCGTTCAACAATCTTACCAAATCTTTGAAGGCTACCAAAACCAATGGTAACTACTACGTCGACTGTGGTTTGATGAACCAGAACATTCAACTTGACTTCAACTTTTCGAACACCCACATCAACGTCAACTTGAAAGATTTGATCTACCAAACTTCTGCTACTCAATGTATGTTGGGGGTCCAAGGCTCTGGAAACATGTACATTTTTGGTGCCGATGCTTTGAGATCTGTCTACATGGTTTTCGACTTAGAAGGTAGATCATACTACATTGGTCAAGCAAACCAAAACTCAAACACAGAGAACATCAAGCAGATTACCAATGCTGTTCCAACCAATTAAATTCATCATATTGGAAAAGTTAATCACATCATACATCATCATACATTTGCTTTACTAGATTTACTAAAAGCATTATTGCATAAAGTTTCAATTCTACTTACGATTTCTGCTTATACATACATACAAATACATTTAGACTCTAATTTTTGAACTTACAACCGTATGATTTTTGAAGATCGACATCGGATCTAAATCCGATCAGATCGCCGCAAGCGTTTTGAAAGCAGCAAATCAAGTGATTGTCAGGCAACTGCTGTTGTATGACGGAATTTCTGATTAAAGCCGCAGCTCAATAAGACGATCAATTTCAACATGTGATTGTGGAGAAATTTCTTGTTTGAGGTTTACTTGCTTAAATTTGAGGAAGATAGTTGAGAAGCTCGGCTTTAGTTTAACACCCCTCTGGAGCAAAAGATCACGGCAAAAACTGCCTTCTGTAAATAATTAAAAATTGAAAACATTTCTCAGAGCAATCACTCAATCCTTTATTCACTCTTTATTTCAGATTGAATATGCAAAATCAACAAACAGTTGAGTTTTTGAAGTATTGATCATGTGGAAGATAACTGGTTTGACATAGTCGTGCACAAATTTCTAAAAGGAGTTATAGCGCAGCACGGAGTTATTGTCAAAGCGCAGCACGGAGATGCTGTCTCGAAATGGAAGAATTCACTGAAGTGGAAGGGCATCAAAAAGGCATCGTCTCGAGTCATCATTCAGATGACAAAACATGTCATGAAGTTTATTTCGAACATGAAGTCCAGATTCATGAGAATTAAAGAGAATAGCAATAATAAAAAATGTAGATTTACCAACTGTATAGAAAACAAAAATAAGAGAGCAATTACAGCAGATTTTGCATTTATGTGCTTAGCCCTTTTTGTACAAATGTAAGATCTCGATCTCGATCTTAATCTTGACCTCTTACAGACCTTGCTTTTCTTTTTTTGCCTACCCTCGGCGAAGAAGCACTGCAAGTCGACCTTCTCTCCAGAAATAAGGTTGCGGAACTGCATCATTTGAGGCCTACGACATGTCGATGCATGCCTTGAAGAATCGAGTTGCGGAACGGTGACCGGAATGCAATTACCCCTCCCGCGTTTTTAGCTACGGTTAACTTCGAGTCAATACATACCCTTTTTAGTATTGCTTATTGACGCTAAACCAAAAAGAAAAGCTGCTAGCGAGATAGAAAAAAAGAAACGATCTTCAGTAGTCGTACAAATTTCACCTTCCTCGAGATCTTCGCCTAAACTTAATCTTGGACTAGTTCAACTTCAGGACGTAAGAACCGTTTTCGGCGAACTACCAGGTGGTTTCAATCATCATGAAAACACCATTTGACTTGTGCTCATGATCTGCAAATGATAATGCACTGCGATATGTAAGAGACTACAAGAAGCACAATAAAGTACTGTTGGATTTGCATGGCTATTCACTCACCCTATTTTTGAAATATATGTTCAAAAGAGTAGAAACCTGTATCCCCTCTGTTGTCGGCTATGGATGCGATTTATCCAGCTCGCGGGGTGCTTTATTTCAGTTCAGGGTGGCTTCTGCGTCTCATAAAATTCCCCTTTTGGCTAGAACGATTTCTCAAATCTTGATCCCGAAACCTTAATCGCCTATGACTGTACTTCGACGCATACTCTTCGAGATTTTAGATCTCTTTCTTAACTCCATTGGGAGACGGATATCTCACCAGCAAACCCGCTGAATAGGAGTGACCAAACTTAAATTATCCGTCCTGACCCCGCCGTGCCACCGCTCAAGATAACCGCTCTTAAAACTCAGATTCTTAAAAGTTATTGGCTAGTTCATCGTCGAATTTAACACGATTTGCAGCTGAACGTTGAGACTTCCCTTGGTATATCGCCAATTCTCACCCGGAAAAATATTCTTAAGGGCTGTGCAGCGGTTGTATGCATCACTTGCATTTCAACGGTTTTTTTCTATTATTTTTTTTCTTTTTTTTCTTTTTTTTTCTTTGGTAGTGCAGGCTGGTTCAAGTACTATTTTCGCGGAAATATCCCCTATTTGCAAAGATATCAACTGTGCGGAAATGGTGGATATCGGAATATGTACAATTGAAAGAATTGAGACGGTGACGTCGATGCATAACGGCATAAGAACTCAAATTTCAGAGGATTACAAAGCGATTAGATTAGAAAGGGACCAGAAGTTAGTCCGGACAGGATATAAATACTTGTCAGCTCCCCCATGATTCGAGTCCTGTTCAACATCAACGAATAAACAATATATATTACCACTATGAAATCATTCAGCTTAATTCTGTTATCATCTATTATTTGCTCATTGGCTCTGGGTGCTGCCGTCAAGCCAAAATTTGTCCAATTCGATGTCGAGTCTAAGAAAATCGAACCTGGATTATTGAAGAGATCGCAAGAGTTTGGTATTGAAGACCAATGGTCTTACTATATGGCCAAATTGAAGGTTGGATCTAACGAACAAGAAATGGACTTGTTGGTCGACACTGGATCCAACGCCTTGTGGGTTGTCAACTCAGACGCATGTGATTCATGTTCTCATGGTACTTTCAACTCCGGTGATTCTTCGAGTTTCGAAAAACTCAACGATGACTTCACCATTACCTATGGTAGTGGTAGAGCCTCGGGTGAATGGGCTAAGGACACCATTACCGTTGGTGACTCTAAATTGTCTGCTCAACAAATCGGTGTCGCCTCGGAGATTCCTGCCCAATACGGTATCTTGGGTTTGACATACAGTCCAGATGACACTGGTATGAGTCCATCCTACGAAAACTTCCCAAAGAGATTAAAGTCCGAAGGTGTCATTGACAGACAGGCTTTCTCTTTCTACGCTGGTCCTCACGGTAAGAATGACGGTGCCTTGTTGTTCGGTGCTATTGACCACTCCAAGTACACAGGTAGCTTGTTATCGGTTGCCATGGGAGACACTGACACCACTGTCGCAGTCAACGGTGTCAACATCGACTCCTCCTACTCCGGTGTGGAACCTAAAATCCTTTACTCTGCTCCAAAGACCGCTTTGGTCGATATTGGTACCTCCATCACTACCTTGCCTACCGATGCCTTCAACTCTTTGATCGACTCTCTCAACGCTGAGAACAGAAACGGTCAATACTTTGTCGACTGTGGGTTGATGAACGAAGATGTCAAATTGAACTACGACTTCTCAGGTGTACGTATCAAAGTCTCCATCAAGGACTTGATCTACCAAGAGAGTAACACTGCATGTATGTTGGGGGTTGCTGGTAGCGATGGTAGATTGGTCTTCGGTGCTAACGCCTTGAGAAGTGTCTACACTGTCTTCGACCTCGAAGGTAAAAGATTGGGTTTGGCTCAAGCCAACACCAACCCAGGTTCTGAAAACATCCAGACCATCACTGGATCTATTTGAGCCGCATCCAAATCTTAGCATCTAATCTGCACTAAAATGTTTCTTTTTCTTTGTATTATTATAAGCAGTTCATACATATAAAAAACATCAAGTTTATCATAGCTCCTATTGTAGACTATACTGATTTGAATTTACTTGTTCACATCCACTACAAGGTAATGAGTGCCTAAGAACATCATTACATCTTTCTTAGATTCATCGGCAAATGCCTCCTCTGGGAACGAATCAATCATCTCCTCCACTTTTTCTTTGATACCCAGTTTGACATCATCTGGTTTGTTGGTAATATAGCTTCTTGACTCCCAGTATGGATAAACTAATTCTCTAGCTAACTTCGGATACTTGAACTGGAATGCCTCGAGAATTGAGGGGTTTTTAAAATAAGACTGGTCTTGAAACAGGTATCTCCAATCGCCTTTGAAGTATTGGGGGAGATCATCACTGTATTGATAGATGTACTGAGTGAGCAAATCCCATCTTGTCTGGGAGGCTAATAGTTCTATCAATCTTGTGATTCTGCGTTCAGGGGCTAGTTTCCCATCCTCGATTTCCTGAGCAATCACATTGTTCAAAAGATAGTCCTCGACCAACGATTTGAAATTTGGATCAGTGAACAAGAATTTATAATTTCTGAATTCTTGGTTGATCAAATCATGAGCTTTTGCTGCTGCATCGAAATTCCACACTAGCCCTAACTTCCCTCCAGGTTTCAACACTCTATGCATCTCTTTCAAAGAATCGTGATTGGCAAACCAATGGAATCCTTGTGCCACCACTACAGCATCAAATGAATTGTCTGCTGCAGGAATGTTGTAAGAGTCTCCCTGTATGCAATTTCTCACCTGTGGAACTTTGCTCTTGAAAGACTCGATCATCCCGCTGGAAGGCTCCACCACAGTCAAAGTATCAGTCCAGCCTGCACTAACCAAATTCAGAGTAAACTTTCCTGTACCTGCAGCAAGCTCCAAGATAGGCTTTTGCGTCAGAAACGTACCTGTTGCATCGTCTGTCAAACCTAAATCTTTCAAAAAATACTCCACAAAATGTTGATCGTAAGAAGGACGCACCTTGTCATACAAAGAATGATTGGTATTGAAAGAGTCCAATGAGACAGGATTAACATTTTCGGAAGAATGGAACCTTTGGCCAAGGACCTTGAGCCTCGGAAGACCGCGAGATCTAAGTGCCATCATGATTGTTTGGTTGTTACTGTCACTGTCACTGTCACTGTCACTGTCACTGTCTATATGATTTAAACTTTTTTTTTGCATCAAATTACAAGTTTTTTGAACTTTATATTGTCAGCTGCAGTTGAGATGCATTTTAGCGAATAATTTGTTGAAAATGATGATTCTACTTCTATGGTACATTATAAAAGCGAGCAACAATAAAGGTGCAGTTTTTTGGCTCTATCTTATTTGCAGTTAATGCACAGTGCAAGTCAATTTTGGCCTTGCTCCATTTATATGTGATATATAATATCAAGAGAGCTATAGTTGTTGCAGTTCCAAGATGTAAAAATTTGGATTAGTTGAACATTGATCTGTGCTATTTGAGAAGCGATCAATGAGGTCTTCTAGAATATATTAGTATCCAAGGCTGTGGGTTTAAAGATCCAGTGAAGTGTAAGTGAAAATAGTAATTTCCAGAATAGGAAGTCATAACTTCCCTAAGGGAAAAGTGAAAGTTGAAACGTTTCCAAACCTGTAACAATACACCTTACAATGTCTATTGATTCGATTGTGACCGATTTTGTGGTCGATACTCCTCCAGGGGAATTATCGGCAGTTGTCAGCGATATCAAGACGATTATCGATGACCAATCCAAGAACTTCTCATCTGCCTATGATCAATTGATAGCGCTGGATTTCCAATTGGTTCGGTTAGGTTCAGGTAACAGTATAATATCAACTTACAACAAGACCGGGACCAAGTATCTGGATTATTTGCTGGGTAAGAAGTTCGATGTTGATATGGAGAATTTGAATGCCATTGATATAGAGACTTTCGAGCCTCAACTAGATCTGGAGTTTGACAAGATCTCTGGTCTTTTACAAGACTACTGTCAAGATCATTTCCCATCCAATTTCGCCTGTAGTTTGGTTCCAATAGACGATGACGAAGTGGCTATCATCATAATCAATGAGAAGTTGAACGCTAAGAATTTTTACAACGGTAAATGGACCTCTTCTTATGTGTACAACAAGTCCAGTAAGTCACTCAAAGGAGACATCAAGATCAACGTCCATTACTATGAGGATGGGAACGTGAGATTGACCACGTCTAAATCTGTTTCCGAGTCCTCCATCTCGGTGGATGAGTTGGTGAACAAGATCAGCCAATTTGAAGATGAACTTGAGACCAGTTTGTTGATCAACGTCTCCAAGTTGAACGAGGAATACTTCAAGAACTTGAGAAGACAGTTGCCTATAAATAGATCCAAGGTGCAGTGGGGTAAATCCATCAAGAACTACAAGTTGGGTAAGGACGTGGCTGGTGTGAAGGAGTAATTGCAACTGTATGATGTGTGTAGATCAGCCACATAGGCTGAGCTTGGCTGTGGCGTGTGTAGGATTTGAAGAGAGCCGCTTGAAAAAGGTCTCGAAATTGCGACTGTTGATATAAATTGGACACGATCAGCTCCATTTCCACAAGGTCCAAAGTATAAAGAATATAAGTAATCCTATCCCTATCATTCTGGTCATATTGGTATTTTGATTCATGACTCTTGTTAAACGACTAGAGGAGTTCTTCAACCTGTTATAAAGACTCGACATCGTCTCGCTAATATTATCTATATTGAAGTTGTCTTGGTGCAGTTGGTCCTGGATGTCCTGTGTTATGTTTTTAAACACAGACAACTTGGACGCCAACTGATCGAATCTTTCATTGTTCTGTGCTATGGTTAGTGATCCGATGATAGTGCACTTCTAGTGATGTTCACTCACCTCAGACTCTCTCTGAGCATACGTATTGCTGGACATTGTGTTTTACTGGTGTAATGCTAAGGGCATCAAAACGCTTCTTGTGTTTGTTTTGCTGTTAAAGATTGTAGATTTCCTTTTTAAGTAATTCCTCTTTTGGTCATAACCCCTTTTTCAATTTACTTGATGAGGTGCTATAGAAATTCAGCACATTGCGATATAGGAGAGTTGACGTGATGGTAAATGGGAGAGACTGACTTCAAAGTTAACGCTCAGAACAATTTGTAGCTTAAAATCAAAATGGTGAAATCAAAATGGTGAGATAATATTAATTGGTAGTTAGTAGTCTCTAATGATGATAAGACAGATAAGAGTGTTGTAGTGATACAGGCAAATGATTCAATATCAACTAGTATATGAATCAAGATATGATATCTGATACTTACAGAGAACAAATACATCCTGAGTAGACTAAACTCGATCATTTTGAAAGCGAAATTAACTTAATGAGAGTAGTGTCAATTCGACTTTTATTGTAGGCTGTCTTCGTACTACTAGTATATAGCTACACTATGAAGTGAGCAATTCTACGAGTGAAGAGTACATGAGAGCCTTGGGTTGCAAATATTTCACCAGCTTCACACTGTAGCTTAACCATTGCACCATGAGAAGGGAAGGTTTTCGCAACCGGTACTACCACAATCACTAATCAATCAAGATCATTAGCTGTTGATTTACAGTGTGATCAAAACACTCACACACACAGTACATATAACATTCAGAGAAGAGAGTAGTTTTGAGTATAAAATCTATACAGCAACACAATGCATCACGAAATCATGACAATATGCCAATTAAACAACAAGGCAAAGCATTCACTTCATCACGTTAGTACATCTCTTCATATTCAATCAAATCTTGTCAAATCAGTCTAAAATGTATTCGCATATTATGAACCGATGTTTGGTGTAGAAACTAGGCGTTGTCTCCCAACGGTTCATCCTCAATCGCAAATTGTATCATCATAATGACTCCAATTTCACTTACCGTATATACTCCACACTTCACACCACATCTCCCACCTCTTTGTGGCTCCTCTTAACCAAGTTAACTTTTCAATAACTTTTCAGTAACTTTTCAGTCGTTCGAACCACGTTAGGGTTCTCAACCCTATCCACAAGTCACACCACCGCACTCTGCGCGTCCCAAAACGGCACTATGTACAGCCCCTGTTTAATCTACTCGGTGCGTGGACGACTATTTTTTTCGTTGCTCTTCCAAAGCGTGGCTAACCTCACTACACCATACCGTTTTCAGGTGGAAAAAAACTGAAAATTCAAGGTGAAAAAAAACACACACAAAATTTTTAGTTTTTTTCCAAAGAGTGTACAAATTTTGTCTCTTTAACGAAACCAGGTATCTATCTGTAACACAAGTAAGAAGAAATGTCATCTGTTAAAGCTTCAAACTGGAGATTAGTCGAGGTCGGCCGTGTTGTCTTGATCAACAACAAGCAATTAGCCACCATTGTCGAGATCGTTGACCACAAGAGAGTATGTATCACACACTGTAGATGTGGATGATGAAAATATGAAGAGTTGAGGAACAGAAACCGTATGGATCACCAAATGAGACGAGCGAGTGGATCACCAAATATCAAAATGGAATCGTAGTTGAACCATTTGGTTCTTGAACATTCACCAGATGGAGCACTATTCAAAGTATCACCAAACCATATCCTCATCATATCTTCACCATACCCATCACCTACTTGAGTAAAAAGAAAAAAAAATACTAACAACCAACAGGTTTTGATCGATGGTCCATCCACCGGTGTCCCAAGACAACTCATTGCTTTGGCCAAAGTTGTTTTGACTCCATTAACCGTTGACAAATTACCAAGAGGTGCCAAATCAGCCACCGTTGCTAAGAAATTCACCGCCTCTGAAATTGCTTCCAAATGGGAATCCTCCTCATGGGCTAAAAAATTGGCACAAAAAGAAAGAAGATCACAATTGACAGATTTCGAAAGATTCCAAGTTGTTGTTTTGAAGAAACAGAGAAGATTTGCTGTTAAGAAGGCTGTTGCTAAGGCTTAAGTGTTGTCAAAAACTTTAGATACTTTCAAACATGAAGTTTCATTTGATAATAACGAAAAAAAGTATAATATAAATGGAATCAATGAAAATTAAATAAAGTCAAGAACGCTTGATATCATAGTAACGGTTATTGTATAAGGGTGAGAGTTGCAAATATATATGATTACATATAATAATATATTTAAATTCTATATATAATTGTTATTACACAGGTGTCATGTTACCCGAATCGAGAAAACTACATATCTGCTCTTGTTGTCATGTGACCTAGCTGAGAAACGGTTCATGATTCGTGATATTATTACACCTTTATACATTTTACATACCTCATTTCGGTAACAAATTTTCAACCAACCTCTCCACTTCAAACTCGTTGAGTCTCTTTCCCGATTTTTCACTCAACTGGATGATCTCCATAAACTTCTGTTGATTGGTAGATGTCAATTTATAAAAGTTGAGTGGTAGTTTCTTCAAAATCTGTCTGTTATTCAAGTCACTCTCGAAATTATGTTTAACGACAAATACTACAAGTATTGTATCCTGCTCTTCTTTATTCTCAAAGATATTCTGTTTAAAAGAGTTGAACAAAGTGTTGAGGTTCTGGTTGGTGATTCTAGACTCTTTGAACTCTTTGATCGTGTCCTTATCAAACGTGAGCAAATAACAATCTTTGACAAAATCAGGTCTGTTCCCAATGACTCCTACTTTCTGCTTATTGTTAAAATAGTGGAATAATCTTTGGAAATTGGAGGCATCCTCGGTGAAGGTCAAGTCACAGATGTTGAGGTACCTGGATTTAAGAATCTTTGATAAATAACCTATCAGTTGATCCATGTTCAATCTACCTTCCACTTCCAACAAGTTTTGCACTTTAAAGTTGTCCATGATCATCTTGGTAGACAGTAGTTCTTTATCAAAGCTCACGTTATTAGTAGTCGATAAGAAAGTCATCTTTGACTCGAAATTACAAATCCCGGGGAACGTGAGTTCACCTTTCCAGAATTGTGGGGGTTCCTTCTCAATTGAAGGAGCCAGTGGATCGTACAGATCGTCATCTGAACTCTCCTTCTTATCGTTCAAAATGTTGTCCAAATCATCGTCCAACCCAACGTCTGCGTAGTCACGTGCACCTCCGGTGTTGTCAGCTCCTTCTTCCTCCTCTTGGATAGGGTCGTTCAAATTGATAAGACTTGGACGGTGAACGTTTACAGGCTCTTCAGGTTCCTCGACATCGGTAGGCTGAGTGGAGGTTGCACTATCTGGAGACTCTGATTTCGAGGCTTCGCGCAGTACTGAAGATATTGTCGTGGTGACATCTGACGATTCTATATAGTCATCTTCTACCAGTTCATCACCTTTATGCGTTTTCTTGAACTTTGGTTTCTGTAAAGGTTTCAACACCGAGTCCTGGATCAGTTGAGCCATGACTTCTTTCGAGAATTTTTGTAAATCTGGGTTGAGTAATTCCTGAGGTGACATTAGTGACAACTCGTTCATCGTCAATTTATGGTCCAACACTTGTTTGAACAATATATTCTTCTCGTCTTTAAGATTGGCATATAGAGATCTCGATTTCTCCGAGTATTTCTGTCCCGGTGGTTGAGTCTTTGACGTTGACATCGAATAATTGTTGAAGATCAGTTGTTCGAGTTCAATTGATAGTTCTTGAGCCATCAGGTCCAGTTCATCTGCAGAAGTGTCTTTCTCTTTAGAGATCAACTTTGTGAAAAGGTTATGGAAAGTTTGAGCGACACTGAGCCTAATTTTGTTGAAAGAGAGTTTCTTATCAATTGGGGGCTGTTGTTTGCGAGTTTTTTTGTACTCTGTTGTTGATAGTTTCAACTTCAAATTCGGATACAGTGCTGGATCACATACGTTACAGACGTAATCGTCGGGGATCTTCTTGATGTTCTGATGGCCAAACATACATTTGCAATGCTGCCATGTCTTACATTTACAACATTCCACCATGGCTCCGAGAGTGTCTGTTTCTTCGTCATAGTTCTCATCTGTAGCGCCACAGACTAAACATCTGACTGTTTCCTCCATATTGTCATCGTCTTTGGTATCCAGATCGGACCCTACAAACTCGTCATCAGAGTCCTCAACAGGAGCCAATTCGTTTTCGTCTTCAGAGTCATCTTCATCACTACTCTGCTCATCAGATGTCTTTGGTTTCGTCAGACTCTTTGATTGAGTACCACTCTTTGGTTTCTTCACAGGTCTTGATCCATTGGTGTGTGCAACCAGCAGTCTCTTCTTCAGCAGCAGTTCCAATTCGATCTCCATCTCCTGCTCATAGTTCAACTTCGAGGTCTGTCCTTTCGTCGCCCGCGAGGATCGACGTATCCCAGTTGACATCGTGTTGTCTTATTGTCTGTTAGATTTTGTATATATTTTCATGTTTGTACTTTGTAGAAAACATATTTCCAAAAAGAGGTGGGGAGTGTCGTGCACTGGGAGCTAATTTTTGTTTTTAGAGGGGGATAGACGGTAGTGTATTTTGCGCACAAAGTGGCCGAATTGAGACTTTGTCGTGTGCCGAATTACCAAATTCCAAATCTAGTAAATGGGGCTGTTTGTATTATCAATTTTTTTCTGCTATCTATTTTCGGAATAATTGATACTATACACACGACCTGTTGACTAATTGGACCCGGGGAATGGAAGTCACGGGAACTGAATTTGAGAATTATGGAGAATTTTATGAAGAAACAGCAGTAACAATAAGGCTCAAATGAACTGATTGAGCCCAAAATTGCACTCAAATTAGATACAAACTGCTCCTTTTCTCATCCATTTGAACCCCTACAGCCTTCAAAACATCGAAACAACAGAAATAAAAGGGGAAAAAAAATTGTTTTTCTTTGTTTTCATTTCTTTTAATTCCACACTCTTTTGCTTGCTTGACTATCAATTGAATCACTGCAACAACACTGCAACATACCACATCATCATGGGGTTGCCGAGGTTCTTACAAGTGCCATGGGACTTGTACAACAAATATTTTCTCAGTGAAAAGACCACCAACGATTTCGACTTGGAATGGAGATGGAACCCTATTCATACCTACAACAAGGTATCCAACTACAAACCAACCAAGTACGACGTGATCCATTACAGTTTCCTCAGCTTGGTGAACCTCTTTGTCTTTGTCATGTTACCGGTGCATTTCTTATGGAAGTTCCTGCTCTTTGCCCTCTACTTCACCTTGATCACAGTGCCAATCACTTCACAGTTGTTCTTCAACGCCTACCCCATCTTGACCTGGGTGTTCCTCTTCTTCTCCTCGTCGAAGATCCCAGTGTCCTGGAGACCTCCAATCAGTGTGAAAGTGCTCCCAGCTACCGAGACCATCTTCTACGGTGACAACTTGAGTAACATCCTAGCCGCCTCCACCAACTCGTTTCTCGATATGATGGCCTGGCTTCCTTATGGTATCATCCATTTCAGCTTCCCCTTTGTGTTGGCGGCTTTTATCTGGGTCTTTGGTCCTCCAACTTCGTTACAATCGTACGCTAAGGCTTTCGGATATATGAATTTGATCGGAGTTATAATCCAGAACTGTTTCCCAAGTGCTCCACCTTGGTATAAACTTCTCCATGGCCTTAACCCGGCCGATTACTCCATGAAAGGTTCTCCAGGCGGGTTGGGCAGAATCGATGTCTTGTTCGGATTTGATATGTACACGACCACCTTCGAGAACTCTCCTGTGATCTTTGGGGCTTTCCCATCTCTCCACAGTGGCTCTGCCACGATGGAGGCCTTATTCTTGACATGGTTGTTCCCTAAAGGCGTTGTCTTTTGGTGGATCTACGTCTCTTGGTTATGGTGGTGTACCATGTACTTGACTCACCATTATTTCATCGATTTAACAGCTGGTGCCTGTTTATCGGTCATCGTGTTCACCATCGTGAGATACACTTCGTTACCGGTCAACGAGAAGAACAAGTTCTGTAGATTCAGTTACTCAAAGCTTGAGTATCAAACTTTCTCTGACGTTGAGAACTACTCATCGTCTCATTACGTTGAAGATGAAGAATATCAACTATCAATGTTACCCCCACTGGCAAATCCTTTACCAAATTCTCCATCTATGGGTTCTCAGCAACAACAAGAACAACAACATCAGCAGCAGCAGCAGCAGCAGAAAACTGACGCTGCCATCAGATCAAGAAATTCACCTCCAACTCTCAGTATAAACACCATCGACGACGAGAACCATTCCAGTAACTCCTCGATCTTCGACATCGATATCAACAACTCCTCAGCAACGTCGTTGAGTAGTATGAGCGCTGGTAATTACACCTCGAGTCTTTCCAAACATTGAACAGAGGTGAAGCTTTCCCCATCGTTTTTTTATGTTTTATGAATTTTTTATCCATCACTCTTTCCACTCGTGAAAGCCCCAAGTGCACGTCATCATCATAATCATCTAGCATCAACAAAGTCATCCATATCACTTCAAGGTTCCTAATTTATCACAAATTCATCAACATCTTGACTGGTTACACATGAGGCTGTTTTTTTTACACATGTTTTTTCTTTGTATTCAATAGAATGATCTATTAGAGATATCACTATCTTATCTAAATGAACATTGTGATGGTAGAATTATCTGCTTAGATACAAATAATCACATATCGTAGTATCTGTATTTGATATCCTGGAGATTGGTGGTGTTCTCGACGTTCACAATAGTCTTCTCATTAGGGATGATATCAAGACAATTGTCACTGAAAGATACATCCTCTCTAGCGCTGTAGAGGTACAAGCCTTTAATTGGATACTTAGCAGATACCGATAACTTATCACCAGAGATCTCAAGGTTCAAATGTGGGTTCTTGTTGAACTTGATAAATTTGACAGGCTGAGGCCAGTTACAACTTTCAAACACTCTTTCACCTTCATCGGTGAAGAGCAGGTAATGAACCAAGGCATTTTTACACTTGTATCTGATTTTATTTGGAATTTCAGACACTGTGTTTGGTGAGATATCACACTCAATTTCAAAAGTATCAATTAGCTCAGCAGTATCAATTTGGATCAACTGGACCTTCACCTTATAGCTAGTCAATCTTTGCAAAGATAAGTTGACAACCCACAAGTCTAACCCATTGACATATTTTTTATACTGATGTTCGTTGTCACTGAGGTCCTTTTTCCACACATTGACACCATCCTCATCGTATTTAACAGTCTCAGTGCCAATACAAATACTGGCATTCTCTCTCAGTAAGGAATAGTACAGTAACTTCTTACGTTTATGGAAATCGACAATTGCCCATGAGTTCACAGGCCAACAATCATTTAATTGCCAAATGATGTACCCGCCCTGTTTCTGGTCCAGCCAGTGACGTTTCCACAGTCTCACCAGGTATAAAAGGCAATCGCTCTGCATCAACTGTGTCAAATAACACCACTCATCTAACGAACCCCCCAGAATCTTGAAATTCTCAGAGAGATACAACCCAATACGACGCTCTGAACCAGCAGCTTTATTGTGGAAACAAACCATCTCACTCTGAGGGTACCATTGCTTGGGGTCCGTGATGTACAGTTTTAAAGTCTCAGGATGTGCAAATGCTAACATTCCAAATTCGCTAACAAAACGGCCTTCGAGTTGAGACCAGTTCTGATACGGCTCTTGAGTCCCGTGCCAGACGTTCCATTGGTGGATATCGCCAACAGTGACATCATTACAAGTTTCAGAGCCTCCAAATGGTGATCCAATATGGTATGGCACTTTATCTTTTAATAGAGTGCTACACAAGTCTGGTAAGACTTGTTCGTAGATTTTAAAAGCTGGGAAAGAGTGTTCGTCTAAAGCTGAGTTGTTCTCAAGATGATACTCCTCCTTAACAACGTAGTCCTCATTGTTACCACTCCATAACAGAATTGAACAAAAATTTCTCAACCTGGTTAACTGACAAGTGACCTCTCTGGTGACAGAATCGATGAAAGCAGAATCTCCAGGGTATTGTCCACAGGCAAACATGAAATCGTGCCAAACAAGAATTCCTAGCTGATCACAGATCTCATAGAAAGCATCTTGCTCGTATACACCTCCTCCCCAGATACGAATCATGTTGAAATTGGCAGCCAGAGTCATGGAAAGCCAGTCATAATAAGTCTGATAATCCATCTTGGTCTGGAAAGAGTGACCAGGGATCCAATTGACTCCCGAAATGTAGATAGGAACGTCATTGATGGTAAAATGGAAAGTGTTACCTGGTTCATCAGACAAGGGATCTTGAACGAGTGAAATTTTTCTAAGGCCAAACTTCTTCGAGACCAAGGTTTCACCAGACTCTGATTTAATGGTGAGAGTGTACAATGGCTGATCACCATAGTTAAGTGGGTACCATAATTTGGGAGAAGAGATTTGATATTTGGAATTGACTTGTTCAGAATCGATTTGCAAAACATCTTCAATTACCAAAGAGTCGTCTTGGTCCAATATTTCAACCTTGACATCTTTTGACTCGATAACCTGACATTTCAATTCCAAGAAAACTTCAACAGAGTCAGAACTATCACCAAAGACAGGATAGATATAGGTATCTCTGATCCGGATATCGTCAAAAGAGAACAACTCCAAAGGTCTATATGGACCGCATGACATTAACAAAGGCCCCCAATCCCAACCATAATGGTACTGAGTCTTACGGATATAAACTCTGTTTCCTTCACCGTTTAAAACTTTTGGAATGTACCCTTTATTTTCTTCACCAATTTCTCGGGCTTTTAATAATGCGCTCTGAAAATGGATAACTAGTTCATTCTCCGACTTGATCAACTTGGAGATATCGATCTCAACGATCTCGAACATGTTATCATTGGACCAGATGGATACTCCGTTCAAAACCACAGAGGCGAAAGTGTCAAGACCATTGATCTTCAACACTTGACACTTCAGCTCATTGCCACTAAATTCAACCTTATAGTCCCAGTCTTGTTCCCCGACCCATTGCACATCTTTCTCGTTATCATCGACAAATGGGTCTGGAATTGTCCCGCGAGCGAGTAAATCAACAAATATCTCACTCTCACCCTCTTGATGAGCTACCGAGACCCATTCCTCGTCGCCAGCTTTCTTGAAAGACCAATTTTTCAAAACCTCCATTTCGTGGTGTTACGTTACTTATTGTGTTACCCCACAAAAACTCGAGCCTAATTTTTAAAGTTCGCTCCCCTGCATGAGCCGGGTAACTGGGGCTGGCAAGAATTCCCGAGTTTTTCAGATTCTTAAGGTGAAAAAAAAAACTTGTGAAAAATTTTAGTACCTTACTAACAACAAGTGGTGTTTATTCAATGAGTTTTTAGGTAACTAAAAGGTAAGTGAAACGTTGGTATTCGTGATACGTTTGCAATGACTTGATGTTAATGATGATAACTTTTTCTCAGCTCACTCAGAGTGTGCTCAAAGCGTGCGGTGCTGATACCATTCCTATCCAACATTCATCAAATATCTGATCTCTCATCAGTCATTTCAACGTGTTTATTCTTTTTCTAATTGATCAAGACTAACAGTCAATTGTCGTATAGCTCTAATAAACCGTTCTTTAATCAAATTGTAACTCGTAATCTGTCGTAATTTGCTAGTCAATTGTAGCATCGAATTTGTAAAGTGAAAAAAAAAAAAAAAAATAGTAGTGAATTGCGTCTCAAATTTATATATATCACCAAGATGGACTTGATCTCTCCATCTGAATGGAAACTGTCTTTGGAGAGTAAGATATCTGTGCTTAACGATCAACTCCGACTGCCCAATGATGTACAATCACTTGAAGAAGAACTCACACGCTTGCAGGGCTCACCAATTGAGACTGTTGATTTGACCAGTTTGACACTGAAGGACAACCAATTGAGTATCCAGATAGATCTCTGTAACAGGCTTTGGGTATTAAAAGGGTTCATCGACCAGATCGTCTCGGACCTTGAAATGAATGAATTCGAGTCTATTTTCTACAATTTGCACAGATTGGACTCTAAACTCCAGGAGTTTGACCGTAACTATACCAATAGTTTGATCATCGACAAGATTGGACTCCAAATGATCGAGTTTGAAAAGACACTGGATGCCAATATCGATACCTTGATCAACGAGAAATTCTGGAATTTCAGTGACGACTCCATCCTGTTCTACTACAGCTATGCTATCAATGAGTATACTGATTTGACATATCTGGAGCTAAATGAGATTTTGACCAGCAATTACGACGCCCACACCACTCCTTATAACAAGAGACTTGTCTCGAAATTGAATCTCAACGGTAAAATTGACTCCGATTTGGTCCAGCCTTTGATCAATGGGAAATTTGACCTCGATTTGGAACTGAACGACCATTTTGCCAAATTGACAAAAATTGAGAAGTCAAATTCTATTTTTAACTACCTCAATTCCTTGATCAACTGTGTCAAATTCATAGACACCATCCCAAATAACACTCTTTTACAAAAATATGTTGTGAAACCAATTTTATCGTCGTTGGAAAAGAAGTTGTTGGAGGATAACATTGAGCTCTTGATTAGCGACTCAAGGCTTAAAGAATTGAGTCTCGAATTATCGACACTTTTAGAGACGAACCAATGGTTCCAGAAAGGTGAGAACACTTTGAAAAACTGGGTCAACGACTCGATTAATTACTGGATAGATAAAAAATTCAAAGACTCGCTATTGGTTCTACAGAAATTCAAGCAAGATTTATACAGAGACTCTGCGAAATTTGACAAGTTACAAGAAGTTGTTAAAGAAGACTGGTCTTGGAACGACGATGATGAACAAGAGACCAAACTGGAGGTGAAAGAGACTGATGACGCTTGGGATGATGCTTGGGGAGACGATGAAGATCTTTTCAGTGATGAAGAGAAAGAGAAAGAGAGTACAAAGATCTCGGACATTCCACAGAAATGCTACGATACTATCATATCACCATTTTTGAAACTTTCTAGTGAGATTAAAGAGTTCAACATCGAAGGATTACTTATCTTGAGGTTGAAAGACTTGTTAACAGATATCTTTATTGTATTATCTGATCTCTATGAGATTTCCCATAGATCGATTTTGTTTTACAACGATTTCGAGCATTTATTGGAGTTGGTTAAACAATCTGAGATTGCACAGAGCTTGAAGACTCAACTTGACGTCTATTTGGAGTCGATTGGGGATACTTATCAATTCCAGTTTATGAAGATATGGAACTCAAGTATTAAAGATTTCCAGAATTTGGAGGATGAAGACAATTTACAAGATCAAGAGATCTTCTTAGTTGAGTTTGAAAATTATATGAACGATCTCAACGGGTTTATCAAGAACAATTACGACACTAACTCGAAGTTGACCAATTCCGTGATAGTATCAGATGTATCATTTTTACTTGAATTTATGACCAGGAAAGTTTTCCAAATGCAAGTGATTTCAGAGACTTTATCTAATCAGATTTCAAACTTTCAGAAAGACGTGATCAAACTGGTGAAGAAGATTCGTAAGGTTGATGTCACTAAATTGGCTGAATACAACAAATTTGTCAAAGTGTCTAAGATTCTTACCAGTAATTTAAAGACAATTGAAACTGATTTCAGCGACGGTGTTTTCTTTGACTTTGAGACATCAGAGTTGATCGATTTGATCAAGTTACTCTTTATCGACAGTGAATACAGGGCTGAGTTGATCGAGTACATTACGGATATACGAACTGAAGAGTAGACAGGTTGTGTCCTGTGGAATGTCAGAATGATTTTAAACGCTCTAGTCATCTTGAGGTATCATTTAGTAAGGTTTCTCATACAACCAACGAGCTCTGTGGTTGGTTATTGAATTAACAAGTGAAGTATGGTGATGAGATATTGTTTTGGAACTTGACTAGCTTGAGACACTTTAAACTATGATTTATTCCAAACAGACGAACCAAACAAACGATCCCAGAGATTTACAAACTACCTCATACCACCTCTTCGGACTCGTAACAGAGTCTCATTATTATAGTCATTAAAATAAGTAAAATAACCACTTCATCCTAAGCCACAGTTCCGACGCCCCTTTTTCGATAATTCCGATAATTGATAAAATGCTCAACAGCAAAAAATGCTCAATTTCTGATATATAAGAAAAAAAGAATTACTAAGAACGAGCGGTATAAATTATATATTCACCTAATATCTAATACAAAGAAAAGTAAAAGTTATGTCGGATCATCAATATCACTACGACGTTACAATGTCGTGTTCAGGTAAGTGACAAATCTTCATCATCTCCGTACTCAATCTTCGTACTAACAACTTGAAAGGCTGTTCTAATGCTGTTAACAGAGTCTTGACCAAGATGGCCGGTGTCAAGAACATCGATATCTCTTTGGAGAAACAGACAGTAGATGTCACCACCGAGGCCGGTGTCGGTTATGACGATGTCTTGAAGACCATCTCTAAAACAGGTAAGAAGGTCCTTGGTGGTAAGGTAGTTGTATAGAAATGATAATATTTATTTACAAGTAGTATAACTATATTCATCAGATTTTTTGTAGAGATGAGATGAGATGTGATGCTCGAAGGAATGGATGTGGTTCTTAGCGGCTAATTAGCGGCTAATGTCTACTCACCCTCATGCATATCACATGCTTATCACATGCTTATCAAATAAGGTTTTCTTATGGTCGTGTGACATTAGATAAGAGCCGATGGCATGGATAAGAGCCGATGATATCAACTGATACCATTGACTGGTAACATGGAGTGATAAGATGATGTGGCAAAAGCTACCAATGATCACCAAGTCTCACTCTTCATGTTCTTTCGGTGAATTGCAAACCTGAATCACCTTCAATTACTCCCAAACTCTTCTTATACTCTCTCATTCTCTCCAATCTTGCCAATCTACCAGCTTCACCAGCTTTACTCAACACACCAGCAATCAAGTTGGTGGCTCTCAAACTATCATCGTTACAAGGAATTGGATATGTCAACAAACTTGCCTCGGAGTCGGTGTCGACTAAACCAATGGTGGGAATTCTGGTCAACATGGCCTCTTTGATACATCTTCTGTTCTCGAGTGGATTCAAGATGACAATCAAGTCTGGTTTCACCAACGAAGTCAACTCGTCAGCACCCAACTCTCTTTCAGTGTTAACATCTTCCATGTCGACTTCTTTTCTTCTCCAATTTTCAGATGTCTTGACAGCATTGGTGATAGTACCTTGGATCCACTTAGAAGATACATAAAACCCACCGGTTCTTCTAGCTGCCTCCACCAAGGAGTCACGTTGACCCTTCCTGGTGCCTACAAAGACGATTATACCGTTTCTTTCAGCGACACCCTGAACAATCTTGGCAGCTTTCTTCAAATATGTCAAAGTCTGTTCGAGATCGATGATATGGATACCTTTGTATTCACCGTAGATGAAAGGCTGGGTCGAAGGTCTCCACAACGAGGTAGAGTGGCCCAAATGACACCCAGCTGACATCAATGTGTTGATGGCTATTTTTGACACAGGGGTTGGGTTCTTGATATCTTTCTTTGGATTATAGACGTTGGTGACGTTGGACCCCAATTTACCCAGAAGTTTCTTGTGGTATAAATTACGGAGATGCAATTCTTGTTCAGAGTATGCTGCCGTGGATGGAGTGGACTCCAAGAATGGGAATCTCTTAGCGTTTTGTGATATTTGTGAATCCATATTACTACCTTGTAATTGATCTCTAAAGACGATTTCGTTCAACAAGCTGTTGAAGTGTTGGAATTTCGGGTTCTGTTCGATGTCTGAACCTTCGAGGGCCTTCATGGCGTCTTCCAATGAGACATCGAAAATTGAACTCTCTGATTCGACCAAATCAGAGGTCTCTGTCTCCAAGATGACCTCTTCTTCAGTCTCTATTACTGGTGCCTGCTCAGAATGTTGGTTGAGTCTGACACATGAAGGTCTCACATAAGCTCTACGAGCAGATATCGTCGACCTCGAGATACTGCTGTTTAACAATCTTCTGGAGAACATGATCTGTGTTCTTTGGTGGTGTCTTCCCGACTTGTATTCCAACTATTTTTCAATTTTTCACTGCATCTGGTGGATGAAAAATTTGGTGAGCCAAAATACACGTGAAATAAAATGGCAGACACTTTCTGACGGAGAAGACTTTTGGAAGAAATGGGCTCTTCAAGCTGGAATATTGCAGTAATAAAACGACAATATTGTTGAGTACCACCACTTCAACGTTTCCGACCGTTTGCTTCATTTTTTTGTAATATAATGTGAGCTTATTATACTATTAATTCGTGTAAATCAGCTTGAAGCTTTGAATTTCACAAGTTTAGTTCAATTCACCTGATCTACTCAAATGACTTGACACCACCGAGACAAAAGATTCAGTGACGTCTGAAATGATGCTGAATGGTGTTGGACTCTGCTTTTCAATAAATACAAACCCTGATTTTTCAATTAATTCCCTTAATTTCATGAATTTATCATTACTAGATGCTAGACGAGGATCCGAATCATCTCTAAAAGCCTGCCAATCGTTGTAAGCGTTGAAGGGAACGATATTAGAGTCTGTAAGACTTCTCTGGAAATCGTTTGACTCCACTAGCTGGAAAATATGGCTATCTTTGACAATCTGATTCAAAAAATCAATAAGAAAGCTGTATTTGAAGCATTGAACTTGCAAATATTCTTTCTCACTCTTGAACAAGCCTAAGAACCCGTATATGATGATTTTCTGGAATTTCACCTCCAACAACAAATATCTCAATAGTGAATGCACAGCCGTGCGGTCCCTTTCGTCGATATCGAGGAAATACAACCCATTAAATCTGGCCAATTTCCTGACATTATCCACCAAAGGACTCTCTAACAGACTTTCATTGCCAGCAAAATTCACTAAAAGCACTTTACAGCACTTCAGTCCCTTTTCACTGGTATTTTCTCCAGGTAACGGACTATTCACTATCTCTTGAATGAGATCTGGCAAAGAGTACTGAAATATAGGTATGTATCTTTTATTCACAAACATTTATCATCCTAATACCATCTTTATACCTTCTGTGCTCTACAGTATTAAATGTTTAACAAGTTTGGTCAATTGGCCTGTTAATTTATCTTTGTGCTCTATTTAGTTTATGATTAAATCATCACCTCCTGTCACTTTTTTTCTCTTACACTACCTTTTAGATGAGAGATCTCATCAGAAGAAGAAATTCAATAAACCGTATAAATGAATATATAAGAACAAAAATGGTCTAAACACCATATTGAGGATATGGAGGGGCTGCTGAAGACAGATGTTGTTCTTGTGGAGCCGAAGGAGGGTAATTTGCAGGAGGCTCCGTTGGATAACCTTGCAGATGATATTGAAACTGCTGTTGAAGTGGTTGTTGAAGTGGTTGTTGCAGTGGTTGTTGCAGTGGAGGCAGTGGTTGTTGCAGTGGAGGCAGTTGATACTGGAATGGATTTTGTTGCTGCCATTGAGCATTGTTCCCGGGGGCCATGAACTGATTTGGTGGATACTGTGGTTGAGCACGGTTGGCCATATATCTGTTAAAACTACTCTCCATCAACTCATTGTAAAGTCTTTCACTGTTGATCAATTTCTCGTTCAATGCCACCATCTCATCCTTCTTTACAGAGTATTTCTCGATAAGACTAGTCAACTGAGGTCTAATTCCAACTACATCTTTGAAAAGAGCGGACAATTGGGCATCTTGAACAATAGCTGATAGTTCTTCGTTACTCACTTTGTTGTTGATCATTCTAGAAGAGAAGTTAGAGAGAAGTGATAGGAGTTTCTCAACCTCTGTAGACTTGGTCAATAGTTGATGCTCCAGTTTCAATTCCAGCATCATCTCTTCAGTAGTTGGTTCTTTCAAAGGTGTGACATAGTTCAATGGAAAGATACCTATTTTACCACGGAGTGAACCTCTCCACCAATCTCTGTATACGCTTTCGATAACAGTGATAATGTCACCTTTCTTGAACGATAACTCGTCAGGTTCATGAGATGATAAATCGTACAACAGTCTTACTCTTGAAACGGTAGCGATATTAGACTTATCGTTCTCACTAACAGTTTGATTCGACAGAGGTTGCACTTGTGGTGGTTGTGGTTGTTGTTGTTGTTGTTGTTGTTGCAGTTGAGGCATTGGCTGAGAAACGTTTTGCTTCGATTCATACTCTTGCAAAGACAATTTCAATGCAAGATCCAACTCTTCCTGTTCTTTAAGTTTATCTGTGTCTGTCATTTCATGTTTCTGAGGTTTTTGAGGTTTGAAAGACGACGCCAGCAAGTCAGGATAGCTCAACTTGATATCTTTATAGGTATCCCCAATGATTCTAAGACTTGGATCTCCTTTGAAAGATTTCGATAGTTGTTCGATCATCTCAAATATTTTCACTTTGATCGGAGGGTAAGTGTGAGGGTTGGAGATGAGAGATTTGAGAATGTTGCAAAATTTCTTTGTAGCGATTTCTTGCTTCATCTTGGAGCCACAATTCTCAGCAAGGGCTGTGATTAACGACAAAGTACGTAATAAGACATTACCGTCTTTCAAAGCCAACCTTTGCTCGATCAGAGAGATTGCATTACGAGCACCGCTTTCCGGGTCAGAAGAGACCAGATCACATGCATCGAGAATGTACTCCCAATTGTCCTGAGTGAGAGTCTCACTAGTTGCTTTTTCTACTCGTGTTAGTACGTTGTGATGGTTCTGAGATGGGGTGAAGTACTTACTGATAGCTGGCGCTACTCCTTTTTCAGTAGAGCGGAACATGATTAATGGTGAAGCGTGTTGTTAGTTGCAAGTGATTTTATGATATGCAATGGCTCAGGAATTCTTTAGCCGATAATAGGGAAGTCGGTGATTCGGTGAGTTAGTCGATATGAGCCGATTTATAATGGGTCAGTCAGCACAGCTTATGTAACTTGTTGTTAAGCTCGGTATTCTGATCAACTTTATCCTTCCTGGTGTAGTGGTGAATATAAGTTAATGCGTCTCTTATCGGTAAGGCAGTAAGTAGCCTTTCTCACTGTTTATATCTGTAAAGGCACTAAAGTATGCTCAGTGGTCACTAACAGATGTTTTAAAAGGCTTTGTTGATGTGACCAAGTGATAAATGTAGCAGGTTGATCAATTTAAGCAATTGCAAATATATGATCAATAGTATCTGGTAGATACTCTTGATACAGATCAATATGAGTTGATGATACTATGAAATCAAAAAACACCCTAATGATACCAAATGAACGCTGTATGATAGCTATTTCGATCCAATTGTTCGTCTATTACACTGGTGCTGCCAGTCTTCTGAATCAATTCACTAATCAAAACGATAATCAATTACGGATCAATATTGTGATCGATCCTATAACAGAAATAGTTAATAAGTACCAATCCAATTTATACCACAAGAACAATTCCAAATAGCTGGTTACCAATTCTACTCAATAGTAAAACACAAATATTCTCAAATAGCTCTTAATATCAATTAATTAAAGCTTAGCTGTAATTAGTTCAAATATATAATTAAATTTCACACAAATTACAACAGTGCCACTGGAATGAGGGCTGTCCAGGATTTGTTGAAGAAAAAAAATTCTCCAGAATTACGGAGAAGAAGTTGAAAGATAGGAGACGGAGAAGAAGAGTGGAGACCTTGAGAGAAGTCGAGAGGATTTGTGAGTCGAAAAGAACAGCAAACAACAGGAGAGCTGAAGTGATTAGAAGTTTCTAAAAGTTTGCACCATCTGTGAGTCCATTAGTCTATCTGTTTATCAGTTCAATACATAAATAATGGTGTTGGGAGATCTTGGAAGAAGGATTAACAATGCCTTCAACGACAACATCAACAAAGGCGGGTCCACCTCTGTGGATGACGAGGCGATTAACTTGATGTTGAAAGAGATTTGTAATGCTCTTTTGGAGACCGATGTTAATGTGAAGTTGGTGATGAAGCTCAGAGAGAGGATCAAGAAACAGATCAAGGTTGAAACAGAGAGTAACAAGCAGATCGATAAAAAGAGGATGATCAAGAAGGTTGTCTTTGATGAGTTGTGTAACTTGATCGATTTCCACACCTATGAGGATGCCACTGAAAGCTCTAAAAAACCTCAGAAATTACAAGATAACAATTCTTTCAAGCCTAAGAAGAAACAGTCCAGCGTTATCATGTTTGTGGGTTTACAAGGTTCCGGTAAGACCACCACATGTACCAAGTTGGCTGTTTATTACCAGAGAAGAGGTTTCAAGGTCGGTATGGTATGTGCGGATACTTTCAGAGCCGGTGCTTTTGACCAGTTGAAACAGAACGCTACCAAGGCCAACATCCCATACTACGGTTCTTATACCGAGACAGACCCTGTCAAAGTGTCCAGAGATGGTGTTGAGAAATTCAAGAAGGAGAAATTCGAAGTTATCATAGTGGACACCTCTGGTAGACATAGACAGGAGAGTGAGTTATTCGAAGAGATGATCCAAATTGGTGATGCTGTTAAGCCTCAACAAACCATTATGGTCTTGGATGCTTCCATTGGTCAAGCTGCTGAATCGCAGGCTAAAGCTTTCAAAGAGTCATCTAATTTCGGTGCCATCATCTTGACCAAGATGGACGGTCATGCCAAAGGTGGTGGTGCCATCTCCGCTGTAGCCCTGACCAAGACTCCAATTATTTTCATAGGTACTGGTGAACATGTGCTGGATTTGGAAACATTCTCACCAACACAGTTCATTTCTAAATTGTTGGGTATAGGAGATATTCAAGGGTTAATGGAACATGTCAAGTCGTTGAATTTGGATCAGAAAGACACAATGAAGAATATCAGTGAGGGTAAATTCACATTACAGGATTTCCAGAACCAGATGAATAACATGTTGAAGATGGGTCCTTTGTCCAAGATTGCCCAAATGCTTCCCGGAGGAATGGGTCAGATGTTGGATAAAGCTGGTGAGGAAGACGTATCGGCTCTGATGAAAAGAGTTATCTACGTAATGGACTCGATGACCAAGCAAGAGTTGGCCAGTGATGGTAGAATCTTCATCGAACAGCCTTCCAGAATCGTGAGAGTTGCAAGAGGTTCAGGAACCTCTATCGGAGAAGTGGAAATGCTTCTCATGCAACATCGTGCTATGGAAGGTATGGCTTCTAATATGGCTGGAGCTGCACAGGCTCAAAAGGCAGGTACCCCACCAGGAATGCCAGCTGGAGGTCTTGCAAGTATGATGAACCCTCTGAACATGCAAAGAGCTATGGCCAACATCAAGAACAACCCAATGTTGAGAAACATGATCGGTGGTGCCCAGGGTGAGGAACAGATGAGACAAATGATGCAGGATCCAAATGCCATGGCCAACATGATGAGAAATCCTCAAGTGCAACAGATGATGAATAACCCAGGCATGATGCAGAACATGATGAAGCAATTTGGAATGTGAAGTAAGTGTTATATAATAATTGATAACTTTGGCTTTTAAGTTAACTTAATCACTGACATGGTTCATTAGCTTTGTCAACCTGCTCTGGAGACAATTTCTTCACAACCAGCCTCTATTGGACATACCTATCCATCACCTTTAGCTCTTCTTACACCACTGGCAGAACTTGCTTTGCACTTTTAAATTTAGCTATAATTTTTGTACTCAATTCTCGTCCCCTTAACTAGTGGAAGAACACTAACCCCTTACAATCGGTGAACCCCGATGTTATTCCATCAAATAAATTTTTTTGAAAATTTGTAACTCTCTCATTCGACCAAACCAACCTCTCTGATTCTCCTCCTGTGAAGCATATCTCACCAATTTTACTCGTTTCTCCAATACTCCACACTAAATTCAGAAAACATCCCTAATTTGAGTGTAAAAAAATTTTACAGGGTTCCTCGAGAAAGGTAAACAAGGGCAAAAAAAAACAAACAAAGGCTTTGGTTCGGATCTAATATAAAGCATTCATAAAGGTTCGAAAGGTACATAGAGACTGGCCTTAGAGTGTTTTAGTGTTAAACAGTGTTTAATTGGATCAGATCAGGTTCATATAAAGATTGAAACCTGTACATTTAGAATTTTTAAGCGAATCGGTTCAGTTGGTATTACTTAGTAAGAGATCATCGTTGGATCATCAAATAGGGCAGTTCGACTATTAATTGGAAGTTAGACAGACAGACCACTCGTGTCAGACAAGATGTCTGGAAAAGAGAATATTGCAGTCCTTGAACAACACAGTGTGAACAGTTTGAACAATATGGTGTCACCCACTAAAGCTAAGCTGTTGGGCACGACGAGAGTGATCGATAATTTACACTCAGAGATCGATGAGTTGAAGCTGGCCTTGGAAACCTCTGAGGCGAAGGTGAAAGAGTACAAACAGAAATGTGAGGTGATCAACAAGAGATCTGTACAAGTTATCGAGACTTTGACCAACACCAAACATGAGAATGAGATGATGAGCTCGATGTTACAGCGTAAAGAGAGGCGGATCAAAGACTTGGAAGAACAGTTGACCGAGGTATCGTCTAGAGCTGATAAGTTGGAGTTTGATCAGAAGACGAAGGACTCGAGGATCTCCAACTATGAGGAAAACGAGACCCGACTCGTCGGTGAGATGGAGACGTTGAAGAATTCGTACGATGTGTTGATCAGATCCCAGAAAGAGGCTAAGAAATATTATCAAGAAGAGATCGATTCGTTGAAAGAGCAACACGAGTCGTTCTGGAAGGAGAGAGAGCTGAAGTTGAACCTGAATATCGACAAGTTCAACTCGAACGATCTGGAGTTGATTGAGAATTTCAAAAAGATGTCCGATAAGTCGAGTAAGTTGGAGATTTTATACCAACAGAAGAACAATGCCATAGTGGAAGCCTTAAAAGTGTTAGCACTTGCCGCTAAAGATCATGGCAACAAAACTATCAAGGTGTTGAACGAGTGTGAAGAGGTGTTGAAAGCAGCTAATCGGAAATTACCGAACCTCGAAGAACCGGGAGAAGATTCGAGTCTCGACATCAGTGAAGAATCTATAGAAAGAGTCTCTACACCTCAATTAACAGCCTCTACACCTCAACCTCCGATGTCGTTGACTCTCCCCAAGAATTTCTCGACTCGTCCAAAGATACGAACTGAATCAGAGTCGGAGACACCCAGTCGTAAGACCAGTAGTAACCACGACGATGACAAACCTTTACAACGTCGTATGAGCAGAAGGAGTAGCAGGAAACCTTCGAATCAAGACAGACGTAAATCGAGAATCATATCTGGCGATCAACCGCTGAACGAGTCCTTTACCAGTTTTGATGATGTCACTGCAACCGCTGACGCAGACGAATCAACAGACGCCATTTCAAATCCCACATCGACACCAAACGCAAAATCACACCAGAATAACAGGGCCAAGAGAAGACCCAAGCACGCGAACAAGAAACAGAACGTATAACTCGTCTTGAGACCCGCCCATCTTGCCATTAAAAAAACATTCATCTCAACCTGTTGATCTCTTGTAGTGGTGAAAAGTGATAATCTGCTCCGATCACTAGTCAAACGCCCCACAGCTCCGTTTCCGGAAACTCACCCCCCCCTTGAAATTTTTTTTTCCTTTCTGTTTTCGTTTCCTGTGCTTCGGTTTTCTTTAAAGAAAAACGAAAAACTAATTGAGATTTACTCATTAAATCATAACAAATAATACACGGATTTAAGTGATTGAGTTGATCTTTCTTGGTGACTGAGGTGTAACGTCGAAAGATAGCAATTTGAAGAACAGAAGATACTTATACGTGTATTTTGTAGCAGCATACAAAGGTTAGATTTGGTCTGTTAGTGAGTCCCCATAATTTTTCATCACGGTTTATTATATAGCCTTACCAAATGTCCAGTCAACCGCAGATGAGACGTCGTAGAACGTCGTCGTTGGGCAAAGTGGACATCGGAGATACCACAGGGTCGTCGTTACAGACGATGTCGAGCTCCGAGAGATCGGAAAAGCTGAAGCTGAGAAGATTGTCCAAGCTCGAAGAGAAGGTTGAAGGTGATTTGTCCTTGTTGAACAAGCTCTGGCTCTCCATCGTGGAATTGAACTACAGATACACCTGGCTCACTCCAGCACTTATAATGGTGTGTTTTTACACCGCTTATTTCCTCTCGGGAAATTATACCGAGACCAACATCTTGCACGCTTTCATCACTCTTTCCTACGAGATCCCAGGCACCGAGCCAAAGATGTACGGCAAGGGCCCAAAGGATTTCTTATTCGTTGCCTTCCACATGGTGGCTTTCACTTTCTTTAGAGAATTCTTGATGCAAATCTGTTTAAGACCTATTGCCGATAGAACTAACCTCAAAGAGAGTAAGAAGAAGAGACTCATGGAACAGAACTTCTCGATGGTCTACTATGGTATAACGAGTCCATTGGGGTTGTATATCATGAAACAGACTCCGATGTGGTTCTTCAACACGACTCTGTTCTACGAAAACTATCCTCATAGATCCCATGAGTACCTTTTCAAATGGTATTATTTGGTACAACTGTCCTTCTGGGCACAACAATCGGTCTTGTTACTGTTACAAGTTGAGAAACCTAGAAAAGATTTCAAAGAGTTGGTTTTCCATCATATCGTCACAATAGCGTTGATCTTCCTCAGTTATAGATTCCATTTCACATGGATGGGTCTTGCCGTGTACATCACCATGGACGTGAGTGATTTCTTCTTAGCATGGTCCAAGAGTTTGAATTATGTCGACTCCAAATGGATCCCGTTGGTCTTGGGATCCTTCTTCTTCACATGGATCTACACTAGACACTACTTGAACATCAAGATCTTGTACTCGGTCTTGACCGAATTCAAGACCGTTGGAAGATACGATCTCGACTGGGTTGAACAGAATTACAAATGTTGGATCTCTCAACCAATTGTGTTTGTCTTGATCTTTGCATTACAAGTGTTGAACGCTTTCTGGTTGTTCCTTCTCATCAGAATCATCTACAGATATTTGTTCTTGGACATCGCTAAGGACGACAGAAGTGACAGTGAAACAGAGGAAGAAGAACCACAAGATGAGAAGAAGTAGAACCACAAGATCAGTTATCACAGATCAGTTATCACAGATCACATATCAAAAAACCACAGACACAAGACAACAAGAATTAGGACTACAAAAACACAAAAACACTCGATCTTGGTTCAATTTTTCATCTCCACATACTTTTAATAAATATTTTTTCAGATAATTTTCCAAAGTAGAAACTATTTAAATCGTTAAAGCTCCGCTTTATAAATCTTCAAAAGTGTCGTAGATATCCCTCCATGTCTTGAAGAAAGCGACAAAGAACTTCACTGCCAACCCGATATCTTTACTTCCAGCAGCGGCTCTGATACTGTGCATACTCAATTGAGGGATACCCATATCTATAGTTCTAGCACCGGTTTGACTAGAGATAGATGGTCCAATAGTACCACCAGATCTGGAGTCGTTTCTGATTTGGAAGTACTGGAGCTTATCACCGTTCAGCTCTGCGATCTGTTCGACCAATGTTAATCCAACAGTGTCAGTAGCCATATGACCATTGGAGTCCAAGGCAACGGTTAAACCAGTGTTTGGTTTAGGTCTATGGTTCTCCAAATACACGTTAGGGAAATTAGGGTTGTAAAGATGGGTGACGTCAACGGATAAGATGATCGAGTTGGCATATGTCAATCTGGTCAATGCTGAGACATCGTCTTCTGGGAAGACAGCCCCAATGACTCTATCGACGACAGCCTCTATCAATCCACCTTTGGCACCTTGTCTGGATAACGACCCCAATTCTTCGTTATCGTAGACAGTGACCATCGAGAACGATTTCAGTGGGATATCACCGGAATTGGCAAGCTCGACAATGGAGTTGATCCCACTGAAAGAACAGATTCTGTCATCGATTCTTGGTGCAAATAAGAACTCGTTGTTCAATCCACCGATTGTACCTTTCTGGACATCGAACATATCCAACTCTAACTCGTACAAATCTTTGACTTCAACCTCGGCCAACTTGGCTACATGTCTCAAGAATTTCAAAGAATGTTTTCCATAGAGTGGAGCGTTTTTCTCGTCTTCAGTAGGTTCAGGCTCAGCTCCAGAGTCGTACCCGATAATTGGGACCATTTGGGTCTCCTTATTGAAAGGACCAAGAGCTGGAGCACCGAAATGAGGTGCCAAACTGGCAATTCTACCAATTGGCTTCGGTGTGGAGTTGATCAATTTAGAGGTAGTCTTGTACCCGGTCTTGGACGATGAGTCTTTGGTTCTGATCAAGACTCTACCACCGTAACCTAAATCTCTATCCCACCATTTATCACTCAAAGCTCCAGCATAAGGAGCTACACCGATCAATTCATAACCTTCGACCTTGGACTTGGTAGAGTTTGGCTTTAACTTAACGGTAAGAGCATCGATATGGGATCCCAACACACCTACACCGTACTCAGGTTTCCAGTCAGCACCGAGAACGAAAGCTGCTAAACACAACCCAGATCTAGTGGTGAAATATTTCCCAGCTTTCAAACCACTCCAATCATCTCTCTCAGACAAATACGTAAAACCGTTCAGTTTGAGAAAGTCACCGAAATGAGAAACCACATGCAAAGTTGTAGGATTCTCGTAGGTGAAATCGATATATTTGTTGGTGTAGTCGAAGAAATACGAATCTGAGGTTCTGTCGACAGGTTCCTCGGTGACAGGAGTGGCCACTTCGATGTACTCGGTTTCAGAGTCTGTTTCATCGGCGTAGAACTTCTTCAATGCCTCCATGTCTTTGGCACCACTCATCTTGATCAGCTGGAGAAGCTTCTGCAAATCATCCAAATTGATACTGTTTTCACTCATTTTCACTCTTGATCAATTGACACTGGGTTTCGAATAGTTGCGAGCGAGTGAGTTGCTCCAATTGATATATAATTCAGAGCCACGCGATAAAGGGTTCTAAAGGACAGGAACATGCTTTTATTCGATTAAGTTTTTCGCTAGTCGATTGCCGTTTTGGGAAATGGCTTGCATTAACTTTAATCCGAAAATGGTTATCCACCTACCTAAAGGAGAAGCCTCTCCAAACCTTATCTACGGAGGATCTTGACGAGAACCGGGGAAGACAAACTTCTCCGGGGGAAGAAGATATGAAAAATAAGAAAGGATTCGTTATAAAGTAAACTATACGATAGGAAGTAAAGGGGCGTTTTGGCTCTCGTTGACCTTCATCATACTAATTGATAGTAGATGAGATTGTCATAATTTTTAAAAGGTTATAGATGCCTCGATGAAGATGGATGGCTTAGTTTCTGTTTTCAGAAGCTTGGAGAAGTCTCAAGATGTACAAGAAAAGGTTGATGATGTCCAAGTACAAGAGAATGGTTGCCAAGATTTCATCTTCTGGGTGACAGTGTTTGATGATCTGTTGGGTGTCGATGATGATGTAGATGCTGAACACAATTGCACCAAAAGATGCATAGATGATCTCAGTGGTGGATGTATGTGGTAAAAACATATACACCAAACCAACGGAGAAGAGAATCATGAAGGCAACGGAGATAAATCCTTGCCAGGCAGTGTAGTCATATTTGGTTTGGAACGAATATATTGTCAAGCCGATGAAGAGGAAAGTTGTTATCAACACTGCCTCAACGATGATATTTGTATCATAAGTGGAGGTGACCACAGCAATGGCGTAACTCTCACAGAGTGTGAACAAAGATAAATGGATCAAATTGTAAGGATACGATCTTGATTGGACAAAAGCGCCAATCATGAATCCGATGGAACCCACAATGGAGACAAAGAACAACCACATGTTGTTCAAGCAGAAATTCTTGAGGGTCTCATTGTTGTACATGATGAATCCCATGAGGAAAGTGCCGAACAATTGTATTGTCAAGAGAGAATACACCTTTCTGATAAAGATATGTCTGATGGCGATGTCACATGAAGCAACACTTGTAGAGTACTTGAAATCTGCTGGTAAGTTGTCGTCGAAATCACGGGGCGGTTGAGAAGACGAACCATCCGGGTTGTAAACCGGAGGCTCGACAATAGGCGTATACAGTTGCGATGGATTCTTGCTTGTTGTGGAAGACATTCTGTAATGATTATTGTTAGGTTATAGATGTTTCTAGCAGTTTTTAAGAGTTTTATTTCACAATTTGATCCGCGCACGACTTTTGAGGAACGAGGGCGGCCTGCCGATCTAGCCCCTCTCAAGCAGAGCAGTTAAGATCAACTGGTGATACTTTTGAATAATTTACACTTGATCTAATTAAAGCTTCTCAATATTGTGCGCTCTCTGCTCCCTTGAGTCATCTTACTGTTGCCTCGTGTTCACTATAAAATTTAATTCACTCCTCCTAATTCACAGAGCATCAGCATATATACTGTAAGTGCGCAAAAACAATTTGCTTGAAAAAGCATATAGTCAATTTGAAACAATACAGAGAAGATTAGCATGGCCCCTGCATAAGGATGACACGCTTTACAAAGAGATTAACCTATTTTTTTGCAAGTTTGGAATCTGTGTGGTACGAAGTGGATGCTAGTCGAGTCATAGAGGAGGAGAAGGTGATGATCACTTGTTTTTTTGCATTATAAGATACAACAGTGCTCCAGACATTTTAGTAATTACAGTATAACTAGAGCAATAAAATTAATTAGTCACTACTTCAAGTCACGATACGATCCACAAGACCTTCTCCATCATAATGACAACTTTTGGTAGCCATATGACTCTTTTTAAATGTCATGAAGCACAAAGACGAAACTGTTACGTCAACTAAGCGATGAGTTCGATTCTGAGTGATGGATCTTTTTTTTTTTTTCAAACTGCTGATTTCTGTTCTCTTTATAAATAGTTAATCCAAAGAACACAATGACTCCAACTGAATTGGCACTCGCAGCCTTCACTTCCTTCACTGTGTACATGTTCTTCTATACCAAAGTGATAGATTTCGGCACCTACTTCTATGAGTCGGTGTTTCCAAGAGTAAGTAGTTTGTTACAAGCCTGTTCTCCATACAAGCTGGTGTATATTGTAAGTGAACAAATAGCGATACTAACAAATAGCTCACTGGTATTTATATGATCCTCTTCTCATTGTGGATCATGAGAAATGGAGTGAAATCGAACCCTGTTGTCAAACAGAGTAATAAATAAAATTAAATATCTAGAATATTATATATCTAATGGGTCTATAAAGACATTGTATGTGATCCAGCTCTATGAGTAAATGGACCTATGAGTATATGAAAAGTGCAGCTCTATGGGTTTATAAAAGGACCCTCAAGCAACATGTTTCTTTTTCTTCAACTTTTTCTCGAAATCGGTGAACACTGAGAATTGTACAGGCATTACATCATCGAGCTCCTCCACTTTCTGTTCTTTCAATTCCTCCGGTACGAATTTCAGATCCAAACCTTTTGGTGGAGGATCGAAGTTCAACGGCCATTTCTCATAGTTTCCCTTAGTGGTGTCCTGTTTATTGAGCAATTTGACCAGTTCTTGGGTGACATCTTTCCAGTCCTCCATGTCATCGTCATAGATCACCCATACACAGTTGACACATCCACTCCCGCAACAGTTGGTAGGAGGTATAGGTTTCTTAGGCACTTCCAATCCACATATCTTTTTGGACATGGCTCTGTATGAGAGATCCATTCGCGATGACACTGTCTGTTTCTTACCACCGGATCCGAAAATATCGGTCAAATCCATCTTCTTGTTATCTGATGTATCACCTGGGAAACTGATGGAGCTATCTTCTTTCATTGGGGGCTGTTTCGATTTCACCTCTTGATCGTAGAATTCGTACTGGTTTTGTTTTAGAGATCTCGAGGACCTGAACAGCCTTACACCTTTCGGTACTCTCACTCTCACTCTCATCGCCTTTTGTTCTTACAACACTTCACTTTGTCTGATTTGGAGTCTTGGATCTTTGATAAATTTTCTCTATAGTATTACTACACTCTTTTGCCACCTTCCGTAGTGTGTTGTATCAACCTTTCTCTCCTTTTTTGTTATGATCCTGGGATTATTAGTACACTTCTAATTCTTATTCTTAGAACTCTCTAGATAAAATTTAAAGTAGTGTAAATTAGAAAAAAAAAAAAAAAGTGAAATCTGAAAGTCGTGCATATATCGCTAAAACCAGACAGCAACAAAAGTCGTGCACAAACCACAAAAGTGGTCTTGAGAAAAGTCGTGTACAGAAAACTAGTCGTGTTTGCGAAGACTAAATTGTTCAGATTTAGTTAGTGGCAATAGAGAGATGATTTATTAATAAATCTATACCCATTAAACCTACCAATTAAACCTTTAGACAACATGATTTTCAGGTTCAATTCGAAAGATGGACGATTCAGGACAGATGATTTCGATCCAGAGCAGTTCGATTTCAAAAAATTGGTCGAGACTCAGTTGGTTTCAAAGTTACCAGCTGGAGTCATGGTGGACTCTATAAGAATCTCTCAAGGCTCTAATGAACTGGGGAGTCCAATTGATGAGTTTGACAACCGTCCATTGAGCAGTTTCAATTTTAAAAACGGTGAGATGTTCCATCTTCAATACGAGTTAGGTGATGTGTCACTTCCCTCAGTGTCTATGAACACTACAAATACTGTCAAGCAAGCTGAACCAGTTACAAAGAAACAATTGCCTATAGACGATGAGCTTGACAATGTGAAAGGATTGATCCCAAGAAAGAGATCGAGTCTTTGTAAGCATACGGAAAAGGGAATGTGTGAGTACTGCTCACCATTACCACCATATGACGAGAACTATCATAAAGAGAACAACATCAAACACATCTCATACCACGCATATGTCCAGTCGTTGAACGACCAAACCAACAGAAAAGATTCTCCATCCTCGTTTGTACCACCGTTGGAGGAACCGGTCTATACGAAGGACGAGAACTGTCCAAACCATCCACCAAACCAGATTTGTTCCAAATGTCAACCTTCTCTGATCACTTTACAACAACAGAGGTTTAGAATGGTGGACCATGTAGAGATCAGTAATCCTCAGATCATCAACCAGTTCATAGATACCTGGAGACAGACAGGTCTACAAAGGATCGGGTTGATGATCGGTAAATATGAGAAATATGATGAAGTTCCCATCGGTGTCAAGGCTAAAGTGGAACTGATCTATGAAATACCACAACAGGATGACATCGATGGTATCATACTACAGGATTACTCTAAAGAGGAAGCCAACTTGCAAAAAATGTGTGAATCTCTTGAATTGCAAGTGGTCGGTGTAGTTTTCACCGATTTAACCGACTCCGGTTTAGGCAATCAAACGGTCTTGTGCAAAAGACACAAAGATTCTTTCTTTCTTTCATCTTTGGAAGTTATCTTTGCCGCCAGATTACAACTTCTGCACCCGAACGTGTCAAAATGGTCTCTGAGTGGAGTGTTTTCGTCCAAATTTGTCACCTGTTGTATCACCGGTAACGATAAAGGAGAGATTGATATTTTCTCGTATCAAGTGAGCAACAGTGCAGAGAAATTGGTCGAATCCGACTTGATCTCTCTGTCTACACATCCAAACTGTGTCTTTATCAACAAGGATGAAGACGTCAACGGTAAGAGAAGGTATGTTCCTGAAGTTTTTTACAACAAGATCAACGAATATGGAAGACAAGTTAAACAAAATGCAAAGCCATGGTTCCCGGTAGAGTTTTTGTTAGTAAGTTTGACACACGGGTTCCCCAAAGATGCCAATTCCGATATCATGTTCCCCGATTTGACCAATTTCCCAATTGAGAACCGTGGCTATTTGCACCAAATCCAGTCTTTGGAACTGGTACCAAATGCCATTGGAATCAGTCAAACGGGTGAATTTGAATTAGAAGAGTTGAGAGAGAAGATGAAGAGAAATTTCCATTTGATCTATTTCTTCTTATTTGGATTAGATTTATTAGATGAAAGTGCAAAGAGTGCGATCATTGGTGTTGTGCGTAACGATGAACTGAGTCTTTACAAATTACTTGAAAATGAATCATGGAACACGATGATTGCCATACTCATGGCCCACTGATCTTTCACTGTCTCTTGTCATGATATATTTGCGATATCACACACTAGTGAGATGAGTTTGATCTTACCCGATAAGCAGATCGTAGTAGATCGATCTACTTGTAGATAATTACACAAACTAGTCGATTAAATCGCTTGATGATTACATGAATCTAGCCGTAAATACACAAGATACCCTCGAGATTTGGCTCTACTGACTAATCCATTTACATCTTAAGCGCTTTGCAGATGAAGGTAATCTGATAAACAGGTCAAAAATTCGATTCCGAAAAGAATCTGACAGCCCCGATGATAGGAAAAGAATTTCAACTAACCGAGCCAGCGAATCTTTCCATTCCGAAAGGGAAGAAGGAAGGAAAAGGGAAGGAAAAAATTTTTTTTTCCCCTTCCAACTTCCCCATCACACGCCACCGGTGATCGTACTGAGAGATAAGGTTTTAATCGAACGGAAGTTTGAAACAATTTTTAACTCGATTTGCATTTTTTAGAGGGGAAAGAGGGATGTGATAGAAATTCCATCGCGATTTAAATGAAATTTGTAAATACACAGTATTGAGATGGAAGGTGATATGGAACTGTGGAGAGTGTGAAATTATGTGAGATAAAATCAGATTATTGGTCGAGTTGAACGTGGGCCTGAGGCGTTGTCTCACGTGTATTTGAGTGGTTTATATGTATAGAGAAAGATATCGGATACATCTGCGTAGCGTATTCCGACGTATCTATGGATAGTGAAACCGAGAGGGAGGGAAAAAAAATAACAGACAGGGGCTGTAGAACCGATGGGGATAACGCGGGCTGGCGGTTTTAGTTATAATTAGTTAGGCGTAGTTTTTAAGAGATTTAAAATATGGAGTCATGGATTTAGCGCCTAAAATGGTCAGTTTGGTAGTGTAGTTTGGGAGTTTGTTGTTAGTGGCTTTTTGGTAGTTACTTGTTGTAGTTGCTTGTTGTTAGTAACGTGTAGTTAGTAAACAAAGTTTGTTGAGTCGTATGGCACGGTAGAGTGGTTAAAAAAAGTAACTGTGGTGGTTATGGTGGTGAAAGTGGTAGTAGTTACAATAATAGTAGCAGTAGAGTAGCAGTAGAGTAGCAGTAGATTGGCACTACAGTGACACTTCAGTAGCACTATAGTGGCTCTGTGGTAGCACTATGGTAGCACTATGGTAGCACTATGGTAGCATTACACTACAGTAGCACTACAGTAGCACCATAACAACACCACCTTAACCCTACAGTAACTACACCACCACTACACCACCTACTAAATAAAATGACAGCAATGAAATAGCAATGATTATGATATGTAGTATGTATGCATTATGAAGATGAGCTTAAAAATTCGTGTAATTCGTACAATTCGTCTAGCAAATCGTCTCTGAAGAGATTGAAATCCTGAAGATAGATCGAGTTAACGTTGATCTTCCTCTGAGGAATAGTAGGGGAATCCGAGTTGACCACAGCTTGATGTTTGACCACTCGTTGGTCCACACTGGTGGCCAGTTTCCTCTTTCGACTCGTTGTCGCTGTGCCCGTGGTTATAGATTCGTTAACACTGCCATTGATCTTAAAGTTGAACAATTTCTCGATATCCTCGATCGACTTATCAAAGATCTCGTTCTTGATCTTCGAAGTGAAGTTTATCGGTTCATTTGGTATATATCTGTTCGCTATCATTTTCAAATGTGATTTTACACTTGCAACAACACAAGTCAAATATCCTCCCAAAGGATATTCTTTCTCTTTATAAATGTCAAAAATCTTTTTAATCCCATCTTGCTACTCTTGTCCTATCTATTCGGAGATCACAACCGACGATTACTCCCTCGTTCCGACAAGCCGTATCAGTGCTCACTTTTTCTGTAATGGGCGAAATCTTTCAGAACGGGGTCGGAAAGTGAAGAAAAAACAGAAAAAAAGCATCAAGCTCCCAGAAATTACCCAATCGAGCGGATGGCATCACTGAATGCAAACTGTGGATAATCGGATCTGATGCCTCTTTCCGCACGCGTAACACTTTTGCCACATTGGAACTGTGCCAAATTTTGCCCAGTGCAAATCCACCGCTTCCCACCGCCAGTGCCGTTTGGCACAAGTTTTCGCACCCCACCGATTTTTCACTCCCAGTTTGGTCGTGCACAACTGATCAATCCAGAATGCCTCTCATTTGGGGGTTGTCGTTATCTTTAGCGGGTTTGGGAAACTTTTATTCATCGTTCTGGAAAACAATCAAGCAAGCAACCGACTACGGTTGAATTGGGGAAAATCCCAACATTCCGATCGTGATCATCTCGCACTTCGATTAGTCAGTCACCCGATTCGGAATATGTCATCCTTGCTGATCATCTCAACTACCGCATTAGTGACCAACTCCTTCACCGCATTAGTGATGTCAAGTTGAGATCCTGTCTAAATTCGGATATGTCTCACTCAATGTGTACAAGGTAAGGTGTCCGTTTTGGTACAAAAAATTGCTAACCCTGGTTAAACAACCGTCAACAACATCTTCTCTATTGTCTCTCTACACCACCTCAGCCTCTAATTTTTTTTTCGTGACCTCACAAGTCTCAACCGCGGGTGATCACAACTTTATCTGAAATTGTCTTCACTCTCGAAAATCATTTTCCAGAAATTTAGCACATCACTACCCAAATTCGACACAAACTCGTTTTTCAAATCTTCACCCGAGGATGATGTAAACATTTTTTTGAAATCGTTGATCTGGTCGTTCTCGTCACTTTTACGCAATATCGTGATCTTCCTACCTTCCACCAACTGATATAAGAACCAACAATCTTTTGAGCTTTTGATTATCGATTCATTGTTGATATCAATGCTAATACTATCCCACAAATTCGCTATTGAGATATGTCTCTTCAGTATCGAGTCATCTTCTCCAACCAATGACAAAGAAGAGTAGTAACAGTCCTCGTTTTCAATTATGTACTCGAACTCCTGTGCTGAATCTTCAAATTTGATATCACAGAGATAGATCTTGTAAATCTCGTTCAAAGATTCTGCTATCTTTTCGTATCTGATATCCTTACCGTCATCTCGAAATACGAGACTAATCACCAATTCCTTAATTTGATAGAAAACTACTCTGAATTTCGTACCATCGAGGTACACTTTCTTAGGATTCTTGTTGATAATGTGACAACTCACAGTATCAATCTCATTCAGTGTCTCAATTGGCAGCGTTGAAGTGGACCAGAAATTCAAATTTGGTATGTAATTACTCATAACCCCTATAGTTGCATTTATCGGATCATAAACTATAGGAGTCAATGGGTCTTGCAAAAACGTTGTCACGGCATCGTTCACAGTATCTTGCAGTTTTGGTAGCACAAGATTATCACTCTCAACAAGAGCTTCACTAAACTGACCAGTCTTGAGATCGATGAATTGTATAAATTGGATCAACTCACAGACCTGCAAATGTGAAAAGAACTCACTCTGAGATATATATACCGATCCATAATTGGCAAAATTATGCTGGTCAGCGTTCATTATGGAGATGTTTAGACAATCTTGATCTGTCATTATTTCCTCTATCTTTAAATCTAAATTCTGTTTGAGACCTATGGGCAACTTGGCAGATGATTTCTTCAATTTTTGTAAACTCAAGCAAATCCCTTGATCTTTCAATTTGAAACCATCTTTGAAAGCTATCTTAACGTAATCCCCCCACCATTTATCAACAATGTGTCTATTTGCCAAAATTCCACCATGGCATAGCTGGAAATTTTTCATTCCTCTTATCAAGACATTCATCAAGTAATCGTTGTTACTAATGCTTGACTGATCATATTCTATCGTTTCTTTATTATCTATCCAGCTTTTCGTATATCCAAGGTTGACACACATCACCACAAAGATTCGTTGTCTCTCTTCATAAAGAGAACTTATGATATATCTCCTTTTCTGCGTATCGATGGAGTCCACTTGTGAAGACAGGTCAAACTGGCCACTGAACTCCATAATACCTCGAATGACTCCTATCTGCGATAGTTTGAAGTCATCGGTGACTAGCTCATCTGGTGCACCTACAAACGATAAGATCTCCTCGTCGTGATAGATAGCTGTATACAGTAATGACAGCTCGGTGTAACTGGGCACATTTGTCAACAAATTGACTGTCGCTGTCGTGGTGGTGTTGAAGAAATGATTCATTTCATCTCATTTGTCTTAATCCTACAGTTTATCTCTTTACATGTTTTTCCCTGCTCCATATAATTTTTTTTTCAGTCTCGGGACACTTATTTTTCAAATCCATCTAATGGTGCAAAATGTGAGCATGGTGTCACAAATGGTGTCATAAATGGCGCTCACCATTGAGAGTAGTTAAAAACATTCAGTTCCTCGGTTCAATTCACATAAAGAATATTCTGTGGGCTTCTTTAAGAATACTTTGTTCTGAAGCTCAGAGAAAAAAGTTGAAGCCATCCATTGAGAGCATACGCGGCTCTGTGAAGTTTAGAGCGTCAGTTGATCAATTACTTTATTCTACAGAATTCTGAGTGCTAACATTTTCGTAAGGGGCTGTTGCTAGTTTGATTACAAGGTAGTTGGGATCTCTTTGTACTTTTCATCGTGATTTTGGTGATTATGCCTTGAGGTAGCCCTCTTTTCTCACTGTAGGGGCTTTGGCTGTACACCAACAGGTGTACCTCCTTGTTTTAAAAATTCGAACACCTGTCATACTTTGCAACATGATAGTCTCGACTATCGGCTATGCCTCGGTGAAGAAGTCTATCAATGAGATCTCAACGGTTAAGTTTACTCGTTTGATAAGACAGTGGGTAGACTAATTGTCCTAAAGAGGAAATGGAAACACCCCTTTTTTTCTAGTACCAAGCGTAGTCTATTTACACTGGACATGAATATAAATGATGAAATATTTTCCAAATTGACTTCAACAGGGCACCACAATGAAGATTCAAGAACCTAAAGTGTTCAATGATTGGATTATAGAGAAGGTCTGTGGGCTTATTTCACAGCAAGATCGAATAAATTTGGCAAAGACCTGCAGATCTTGGTACTTTGTAGTGATACCAGTATTGTACAGAAGAGTCATTATAAGTGGGTCACAATGTCACGATGATAGATCGTTCACGAAATTGAAATTCGACAACTGTCAGGACATGAAGTTCGATAGTTGGGAGAATTTCAAAATACCTCTTGAAAATTTGAAAAAGTTTCGGAGATCTCTACGACACAATAGCTGGCTTTGTTCCAATATTGAGGTGTTGGAAATTTTTGACTGTTATAGAACCGAACTCAGATTTTATATTTTGGAGATTTTGAGCTTGATTGTTGAAAGCAGTTGTAAGTTCCACAATTTTCGATGTCACCATACTATTTCGAATCAATTTTATTACCAATGTCTTTGTTATCAAGATTATTGGAGAATTTTGATGAATTATATCTCCAAAGGTTACAAGACACAGAGTTTGTGTTTAAATTTCAACGATTTTATTAGGTGTTCTATGATGGAGGAAAATGTGCTAGATAGAGTAGAGAGCTTTGAAATAATTCTCAATCCTTATGAATTGGCCAGTTCAGCTGATTTGTCGAATTATCAACAGTTGAGGTTATTTCAAAAAGTGAAGAAGCTTTCAATAGGTTTCAATGTTGATACCTTTATATCGTTTGCCAATAAGTATAATCACAAATTCAGCAATGTTACAGTTTTGAATATCACCATCACATATGTTCATCAGGATTTGTTAAGGTTTGTTGAAAAGTTTCCAAGATTGAAAAAATTGGGGATGAATTTTGACAGTGATGATTTTTATGATGAGTTCCCGTTAAAGTTGATGCAGAGAATAAAAGAGCTTCGGTTGGAAAATTTTCTGATAAAGCTCAACAATAACAAGATCCACGAGTATGTGATGGCACATTTCCCAGAACTAAGTCATCTTGCAATATTGAGTAATTGCAATAATTTTGAAAATCTTAAGCAGATAATAAAGGGGTTACCTCGGTTGAAGTACTTAAACTATCAATTCGTCTTGTCCAGAGATTGGTTGATGGAGCAAAATTGTGATTGCAATGTGTGTTGTGCTCTAGCTCAAGTGAAGAATAACAAGTTGGTACTTAAAATTTTTATCGAAGAGATTATGCCTTTCATTTGTCATAAACATGATTATAAAATATTAGATTTTGATATGGATGTGGATCGGTACCCTTTTGGAGTGATGAATGAAGAGTTACTCCAAAAAGTTGCAAAGCTGTGCAATATGGAAATAAGTTTAGACACTTGTGAGTTGATTTACAAATACATAAGTCATATTTTGCAAGCAAAAATTGGAGATGAGTTGAGTTGTCGATTTGTATGTGTGTCTGGATTTGCAGTAATACAAAGATGACAGGTTAATACAAGCAACCTTGATAAGGAGAAATCACATTAAAAATAGAATAAACTTTTTCAGAACAACTCAGATAACGATTCCAAGTAATTCAAATACACTCCACCACAATTCAACACCTACTCAACACCACAATCAGAAACATCACCCAACAATGCAAATGCTTATCAACACAAGTCGTGTATACAACACCAAAAAAGTTGCTGCGCGCAAGCTGCACGCAAGCCGCACGCCTCGCTAAGTCAAAAGCTTCCAAAACGGCAAGTTCGTGCGGCTCACCACACTCAAATTCGTCACCTCAAAAAAAAAAAAGGTCGTGTACAGGAGCATTACCCCGCAAAGCAAGGCAGCGTGACGGTGTCACAGTTAAACCCGGGCTGACGGTGTCGATGTTGGGCTGTGAAATGTTGTTGGAAATTCAAGGTGTGAAATTTTCCAATTATATTCCTATTACACAAATTGGATACTATGCCTTGTAGAGAAAGAACATGTTGATCACCAGAGTGTCTTCCATGAATCTCCAATCTCATCAAGCGCACGAGATGACCCCTGCCTCCAACCCTCCTATGCCGCTGCTGCTGCTGCTGAAGAAGCCGGTACCTCACGTCTTGACTCTGAAGGGTACCACCCCGTCTGGAAAGCCCCGGTTGTACGTGTGCAACACCTGTACCAGGGCTTTTGCCAGGCAGGAACACTTGAAACGCCACGAACGGTCTCATACTCAGGAGAAGCCCTTTGTATGTGGCGTGTGTGAGCGGCTGTTCTCACGTCGAGACTTGTTGTTGAGACATGCTCAGAAATTACATTCGGGGTGTGCCGATGCTGTCACCAGGATCCGGAAGAGGTCTTTGAGAAGGAAGTCCTCATCGCTTAGCTCATCGGAGCCCATGTCCAGGAAAAGCTCTGTCAACACTCCTCCATCGGACCATCATCCAGCTTTAAACAACCCGTTCGCTAACATCAAGATCGAAATGCCTACTTTACAGAACAACTACCCTGACCTTCCTCCAGGTATCATGACCAACTCAACGGTTTCACCTTGTTCTCCAAGACACACAGACACAATGAAGAGAAGAGCGTCTTTTTCTGCTGTTAGTTCTGCTAATTATGCCATGCCTATCCCTAACACTTCATACCTGGAAAGTGTCGAATTTTCAACACCTTCTGTCGCCCAATCTAATTGGCTCAACGGGTTGGAACTCGACTCGATCCCAGAATTATCCCTTTTCGACCTGGACCAGCCGAAAATTGAGCAAAATACGAATCAAGCAGAATTACCTAATCTCACAGGTTACTCTTTTTACGAAAATGACGAAGATCCACCAGTGGTGGAGTCTTTGTTTAACAATAACCATCTTTTCAAGACTCCAGGAACTATCAAAAGAGACGAGTATTCTTCTCCAGATGTGGAAGAAGATGAAGATGATGACGATGACGATTTGAGAAGATCTTCTGCTAGTTCCTTTGAAAATAACATTGACCGTAATTTGAACGAGATCGAAGAGATCACAGACTTGAACATACCGAAAATGTATGACATGCCTGCCGGTTATTCTTTCTATGGCAACGCAGATCAACAATCGAACTCTGCATCTTCAAATGCCACGATTTCTCCCTCTTTATTGGACGCCCACAATGGTCAATCAAACATCTCAACACCCCCACAGAAAATTGTAATCCAAACTGCAAACACTTTGTCTGCAATGTTGAATTTGGACATTTATTCCAGAGTGTACTTGTTTTCTCCGATCTTGAGATCCCATATAAACCACACTTTGAGTAATTACCCATTTGTCGGGGTCAAAGTGCCAAATTTACCTTCCAACAGTAAGATGGAGACGTATACGAAGAATTTTGTCAAGAGATTTTTACCTCATTACCCATTTATCCACAGATCGATGTTGAACGAGTATTCTCTAATGAAATCGACTCTTGACGATACCCATATCGATGCACTGGTGAGTATGAACCAATTGGAGTTGAACAATTTGAGAGCTTCGATCTCTTGTTTGCCCTTATTAGTTGCAACGATCGGTGCTTTGTTGAGTGACGAAAAGCAAGATGCCAGTAGTTTATACGAGGTTTCAAGACGGTGTATCCATGTTTATTTAGATTCGAGGAAGAAGAAATCCTCAGATCAACATAGTGGTCATCGTGGAGGAGCCAATACCGCTGCAGGTTTGAACAACAACAATGCCTCTCCACTTTGGCTCATCCAATCCTTAACCTTGAGTGTAATCTATGGGCTCTTTGCCGATAGCGATATCAGCATCAACGTTGTAATAAGACAAGTAAACGCTTTAACCGCGTTGGTGAAATCTTCAGAGATGACCAAGATCAAATGGAACTACAATTCTGTTATTCAGAAAGAACGCTCGATAGATCAGAATTACTATTACGACTTTATAAAGTATGAATCTGCTGTGCGTACCGTTCACTCCATTTTCAACGTTGTGGTGTCATTGACTTCGTTGTACAACATTGCACCTTCGTTGAAAATCGATGATTTGGAGTTGGATTTGCCCAATTCTTCAATGTTGTGGAATTCCTCAAATTATGCTGAATTCAAGAACTACTATAGCTCATATTCTTTCCAACCTGAGACTTTCAAGAAATGCTTGAACAATCTCATTTCGTTGGATATCATGTCTACAACCAATGAGTTAAACAAATCTGGAGGTTTCTTCTTCCTTCACCATGTCAGTGATTTTGGCTTGATCTGTTTACAGAATGGGTTACATCAACTTTTCTACTATGACAAGTTGTATGGGATTAACACTCGTTCGACAACGAGACAAAACAGTTACCAGTCAATTTCTTCTTCGATGAAGAGAGACTCTTTAAAAGAAAACTATATCAGCATTTGCAGAATTTGGAATTCCATGATCGATCAATGTAAATTTTACAACCAGTCAAATGAGTTGATCAAGGATTCTAAGTTGATGAATTATCATTTGTTGTTGAAGAAAAGTGTCTTCAAATCGGAACCTCAATTTGGTTTGAGATTACACAAATTGAAAGAACAAGTTTGGTTGAAAGACTGGGATAAGATGTGTGATATTTTTGACAACAGTGATTCTATCAACAAAGATAGTTCAAATAATGAGATTCCTGTTATGATGTCATACTGTCTTCTCATCTTGCGTGAAGTTTTTTATCCAAACTTGTCCGAGCAAGTTGTCAATCACAACAGTATCCAGACTCAGTATCTCCGTCACAATGAGAATCTTATGATGGAAATTGAGAGTTTCCAAGAACAATTATACACTGCCGATTTCAACCTTGAACACTTGATAAAGATATCGTCCTTGAATTTACAGATCTTGTTCGACTGTTTCTTGATAATGACCAAATTTGTGATGAACTATGATACCTCGGTTCATGAGGATTTATCTTCTTTCAAAAATTCACCAAATGATGAGATGGAAGTTGATTCTCCTTCAATTGAGCATTCTCTGTCATTATCCAACTCAAAGATTTACGACTTGATAGTCAAATTGGTTACATCTTTACAAAAAGTCTTTGAAGAGAAGTTTGAGTTCACCGATGGGTACAAGAATCAACTTGATAACTTTATTAATTTTGCAGATAAACACAACGATGAGTTTACTGGGTTTGGAGATATGATGAACACGGAGAACTCATCATCGATGATCCAACGTGAAAAATTGTTGAACAAACTATTCAAATTGATTGATTTCGTATTTGATTATTTGATCTACAACAAAGTGAGTTACAAATTTGGATGTTTGAAGAACCTCAACTGTGGATTGATCAAATTGAATTTCCATTTACTCAATGGTCGTGCCGAGAACAGTGATATTGCCAACGGGTTCAACTGACACTCTCGACACGGTAACTAATATTATGATAAGGATTTTAATGCCCACCACACACAGCTTTATGCCTTTTTTTATCCACGCCTAATGATGTGAAATGCCCTTTTATGCTTGAATTTTATGATATTTATATAACTGATAAAACAGGTTCCTAAAATATTCTTCACTATTTAATATAATATTTTAATTATTTGTTGTAATTGTTAAGGTAATTGAGGGTTTGAAGCTGATCACCAATGTTCAAGGTGGAGGTTTAGTAAGTTCCCTTTTTTTGCACACTGTGAATGTTCGAAAGAGTGATAGGGAGAGTAAGTCTTGAGATCTGTTGAAAAGTAGTTGATGAAATATCAAAACTCCTAAAGAGGAAACTTGTGATGAAAAACTGCCGTACTCTAAAATGTATGTAGTGTAGTGTATGGCTAATAGTAGCAGATAACAATACAAAAGACGAGAATAAAAATGAATTTAAATATTATATGAAGGATTAAGTGATGAAAGTTAGTTTCTTCTCTCCCAGTTAATGATTGCAGGATCCAATGGTAAAGTGACCATACTTGCGTAGTCAACACCTGGTACTTTACCCTGCCATTTGAAATTCAAGATGTAGTGCACTAACAAGGTCCCCAATTGACAGTAGGCAAATTGTTCACCTACACATCTGTGTCTCCCACCACCGAAAGGTAAGTATGGTGAAGAAACACCCTTGGAGATCTGTCCAAAACCGTAGTCTACAGTTTCCTCGGAGTTAGCACCAGCGTTAGGTTGAGACTTCCATCTGTGTGGGTTGAACTCCAGCAGGCTTGGGAAGTACTTATCGTTTGTCATTGCATATCCTGGAGAGACCAATACGTAGTGGCCCTTTGGTACGATCCATTTCTGGCTACCTGGCACTCTCAAGTCGTTGGTGACTTTACGGAAAATGGAGTGTAATGGCATGTGCATTCTTAAAGTTTCTCTGATAACGTTGTTAACAGCGGTCATTTTTTGTAAGTGATCGTAGGTCAAAGTTTCACCTTTGGTGACCTCCATGATCTCCTGGTAAAGCTCGTCTTGAAGTTCAGGTTTCTCGGATAAATGTAAGAGGAACCAGGCTGAGGTTGAAGCAGAAGTGTGTTGACCACCCATCAAGACACCGATCAACAAGTTTGCAATCTCCTGGTCGGTCATCTTGGAGCCATCTTTGTAAGTGGAAGAAGTCATCAAAGTGTCCACCAAGTCTCTATCAGCGATATCGTTGTTATCACGTCTCTGTTTGATCAAGGACATGTATGTGGTGGAGATCTTCTGTTGCAGGTAATCACGAGCTCTATAAGAAGGTAACGGCAAGTTTGGGAAGACAAAGTTGATCGGAGTGAACCCTTTGTCGAGATCAGAGTACAATTTGGCAAACGATGAATCCAATTTGTCTCTCATATCTTTACCCAACAAAGATCTGGACAGGGTGAAGATGGTCATCTCTGGTTGAGTCTTCATCACGTTGGCTACACCATTTTCACCTTTGAAATTCTTCGTGAAGTAATCCAACACCTCATCTCTGATCAATGGCACATATTTCATGAAACTCTCCTTGGTCAAGGCACCTTTGGAGAACTTCTTCTGGTCCATCAACTTCCAATTAGGACAATCATAGATGACTCCGTGTCCGAAAACAGGGGTGGTCAAGTGCTTATAGGCATCTTCAGCACTGACATCGTTCAATTTGGCATTCAACACGAACTCATGGCCTTTAGGACCAAGGTATACCGTGAAGACTTTACCCAACAACAAGAAAGCAAAGCAATCGCCATACTTTTCTCTACAATTCTCGAAAAACTCATATGGTTGCATCCCGTAAGGGACCAGGGAACCTACCCATGGGATCCAATAGAAGACAAGAGGAGCTCTGTCCTTACGAAGCGAGTACAAGAGTTGCCAGGTTATCGAGTACAAGAAGGGCAACGAGACAAGGATCAGGATCTGTTGATAGATCGACAACGAGGAGATCAAGTCACCTAGTTGATACGCCTTGTTCAATGCCAATGGCACCAACTCTTCAACTACACCCATTTTCTATAAATGAACCTGCTCGACTTGTACAGTTGTAGTGGTGGAAATATCTCTTTTATATATTTTCGTTTAAGATTTTAAATACGACCGCATTTTGGTGCGTGATGCACGACTTTTTGAGGTGAGACGCGTGCGTGGCTGAGGAGGCTAGTGTTGACTAAAAAGAGGCTGATGAGCGGCTGACATTGACTAGATGATTTTGGAATTAAACTGATTCACTGGACTAGGCTGTCTAATTAAGGGCTAACAGGCTAATATTTAGATAAACTAATGGAAAAAGTACTCAATTACGTAGCTTCGCTATTTGGTAAAAATTCTGATCCAGTATTAGCATACCTACTGGCATACCTACTGGCATACCTACCAACTTAGATAGTAGTCTGGCTCGAGTGCTGACTCGAAAACTGTACTATTGCAAGCTTATCTGTAGCGTTGTCCAACAATATGCGAAGCTCTTATCAGCACTCCGTCTTCAGCTCTGTCTTCTTGTGCTTATCTACCGCATTTTTGATGTATATATCTGTACCTTTTTGGCTAGCTGTAACAAGCTAATCACTTAAGTAGTAGCTAAATGATCAGACCTAACTCTACGAACCTACAGGACTTAAAAGTTTATAAAGTGTATTTATTATAATGAACTGAAAGCAATATGATTTTATCTTGATTGATGATTGATGTAAATCTAGCTATAACTAGATAAACACCACTGGTATCCATGCTAATCACAATCTAGCAATTACAGAATGCATTAAATGATGAATTGAGGTTTTTCAACGGCTGGAGTGGCGGCGATGGTCTCAAGTTGAGGAGAATAACCGGTGTTCTGTTCAGCCTCGGTAAGATCCAACAGACCTTGGTTCCATTCATCCAACTCCAACTGGTGTTCACGCTCGATGGCATATTTGACAGCGTCTAAAACATTGTCGACAATCAGCTTTGGTTTATACTTTGGTTCGGTGCCTGGTTGATAAACACCGGTCTTGACCAAGATAGAGTGCCAGCTCTCATCGTGGGAATTTGCAAATCTGATATCGGACTCTGGGGTATCACCTACAAAATAAACTGTAGAAGGTGGAGGTAAATCCAACTTGATCTCAGAGATTTTTTGAAGATTCAAACCTTCATCTTCTTCTTCAGAATCAGATTCTTCAGAGTCAGAGATGAACAAAGCTGGTCTTTCACCATCTTCAACCTCTTGGTCTTTAACGTGTTTGTCCAACAAATTCTTTCTCCAAGCAGTCAAAATCTTGGTAGCAAATCTGAAAGTACCACGTTGTGGTTTACCGAATCTGGTGACAACCAATTCCTTACCGGTGTGCTCTCTATAAAGAGCAGCGATGGAAACTTGCAAGGCACCCATACCGTATCTGGACAATTTGTAATTGGTGGCCCAGACGAAATCAGAGTGAGCAAAATACAAACCTGGACCTTCGTCAAAAGTCTCAGAGGTGGTACCCATTCTACCCTTTTGACTCAACAACAATTCCAAGATGATCTGTTGGTCAGCGGCCCAATTTCTCGAGTCGGCAAACACCAAAATGGCATCGATGTTAACTTTGGAGAAATCAACGTCACGTGCAACAGCTTTTTCCTCATCGGTCAAGTCGTGATATGGAGAGACACTTGGGTTCCATTTCATGATATCCAATGGGATGTACACGTTCTTGAAACCATAGTCCTCGGCAACTTTTCTACAAGTGTCTCCAACACCACCAACGACAAGGACGTTGTCGTGGACATCGACCAAATCTTTCATTGGAGTGTGACCTTGGATCACTTGTTCCTTGTCAACTTTGACACCCAACCTCTGGGACAAGTCGATGGCACGCTTCTCTTCGGGACGACCACCACCGTTGGTGACAAAGATGTATGGGATCTTGATATTGTAACGATTTTCACCGTTCAACAATTTCATCAGTTCCCTGGCCTCAGGTATTGTGTCTGGACCCTTAACGATAACACCATCGATATCAAAGGCAAAGGCATATGACGCCACTCTCTCGTGGTCGATCAGAGATTTCTTATATCTCATGGACAAGGAAGGTCTTCTCGAGGATCTCAGAGAACCAGTCATCGATAATCTGGAAGAAGATTTCTTGATCGAGTTAGATCTGGACAAACCAGACAATTGAAGGTTGGAGTTCCATTGGTCAGAAAGAGACAACGAAGAGACACGCTTACGACGTGTAGGTTGTAATTGATCAATTCCATCGTTGTTCAAGTACGAGTATCCGGGCAGTGATGGGTCCAACGATGGAGTGGACTTGTTGGACACCACGGCAGAGGATTCCTCTTCCAGCAGCAACTCAGCTTTGGTGACATCGGACAAGTTCTTACTTGGGTCAGTATGCGAAATAGACAACTCGTCCTCTTTAGACGGGTTGACAGGATTGTTCGTATTGACAGTACTGGTAAAGCCTTGAGACATTGTAATGTGTGTGTGTATATATAAGTGAAAAGTTTATTAGTTGAAAAAAATTCCAATCTGAAAGATGAGCCAAGTGAAAAAGATTTAGTTTCAGGAAGAACACCTGTTTATATAACCAGGGGCACAGCAAGATGTAATAAATAATAACTGGAGACACGACTGTTGCTACTGCAGTCCTGCACTGTTTTTTTTTTTCTCTCACCCACACGTCCTTAACGTCACAGAATTCACCTCTCGAAACATCATCACACCACAAGTTGACTAAGATCCGAGCCTCGCTATTATTACGTATTGTTCAATTGCTGCTGCATATGTGATGCGTTGGAACTGAGGTCCAGACACAGATTCTATTGGTTCATGAAGTGAATCGAACGGAACGCAATCAATAACTGGTGACGTCACTTTGCGTGGACTGCTTTGGAACTTCTGGGGCAAGCCTGTTTGAGTGGTTGACTTTTCAGCGGTGGATTGGTGAAAAATCGACGACTTTTTGTCTAATGGTGCAGATTGGGAACAGAGAGTAGTGGGTATGGAGTTAGTTGGTGTGCTTGAAGAGACAATTGGACATGCTTAGCAATAGAAATATTCAACGAAAGGGAATTCAAGTTAGGACCAGTACTTGCATGAAAACAAAGGTGTTGGGGAAGGTCGTGTGTTGGGCCAAATATTATATGAGTGAAGCTGTTACTTGATTTACTTGACCATAGTTGATGTATTGAATTATAAGTCACTTAGACTACACATGTTACTAATTCAACACCTCATTAGTCATTTCCATGCTCAAGCACTGTTTCATCACACCCTTTGCTGCTGCATTCACTAGTTGCTTCGATTTACTAACCGCTGTATCTGTCCAAAAGCGAATAAACAGTGCAATGATGTCACATTATGTTTTTTTTCCAGTACAAAGTGGTGTAACGATGTTAGATTCCCAGTTGGGGGTGGTGTAGCGATGTCGATACCAAATACGGACCACCGATAAAGCTCGGGCTCGTGCGACAGCCCCTGATCCACCCTTCCAATCCAAACCTATAAGAGTAGATTGTGTCGAAATCGTCCACTTTTGCAACCACACCGACCATTTCATTTCTCACATCTCTATAAGAAGCTATCATTTTGCTCTAAACACCTCTCCAGGTCAGCACTCAATCAAGGAATCGCATAAAATGTCCGTTAAACAAGTATCAGAGAAAGAATTCCATGACCAGATAGTATTGCACTACACTGACGTTATCGGAGCCAAATTAGGAGGTTCTATCGTTGAATTCTCCGATGAGTGGTTTGCAGAACTGTCCAATTTGATCCAACCTAAACCACCAATCAGAGATGCCACCAGATTCGTCTACTCCGGTGCCTGGTACGACGGTTGGGAAACTCGTCGTCACAATACCCAACCTTTCGATTACGTGATCATCAAGATGGGTGTCTCTTCGGCAAGAATACGCGGTGTCGAAATCGATACCGCTTTTTTCAACGGTAACCATGCTCCATTTATCAGTGTTGAACTGAGTAACGATTTGGAAAACTGGGACGAAATCATCCCAAAATTGGAATGTGGTCCGTCTCAAAGACATTTCTTTGTCCGTGATGAAATCACCTCTCAAAACTACCAATATGTAAAGTTGAAACAATACCCAGACGGTGGTGTTGCCAGATTTAGATGCTACGGTACAGTAGTACCAATCTTACCTCAAGATTTATCTACAGTCATCGACACCGCCAGTGTTCTTAACGGTGGTGTCGCTGTTGCCTACTCTGACCAACATTTCGGTACAGCTGATAATTTGGTCTTACCTGGTCGTGGTGTAGATATGAGTGATGGTTGGGAGACCAAGAGATCAAGAACTCCAGGTCATGTCGATTGGGTTATCATCAAATTAGGTGCAAAGACAAAATTACAGGAGCTTGTCATCGACACTGCCCATTTCAGAGGAAACTTTCCTCAATACATTCAAATCGAAGGTACAATCAGTGACGAGGTCACTCCTTCCGAATCTACAAAATGGTTCTCTTTGGTAGACAAGACAAAGACTAAAGGTGATTTCGAACATGAATACAGATTGGAAACCCAGGCTGAATGCACCCATATCAAATTGACAATCATCCCAGATGGTGGTGTCAAGAGAGTAAGAGCCTTGGGTACCATTTCAGTATAAGTCGAGCCAGCTACAGTTTTTTAGTTTCACACTCTATATATATAAAAGCTTTAGATAAAATATTCAGTGCAAAAAAAAAATCCATCTCATCTCTTCAGCTGATGAAAAATTTCAACTGACTATGGACCAGTTTATACGATGCTTGAAACAAAGAGTACCCTCACAGTACATTGAAATTCCTGTGGATCAGTTTCTGAACACTGAGAATCAAAGCATCTTTCTAGAGGAGATTTCTACCGATTTGGAATCAAATGCCTCATACTTTAAGCCTTTCTTTAAGGCAATATTGAGGAGTTTAGAATCACAAAACCTTGAGGTTATTGACGAGCTCTATGATTTATATATTGGAAAGATTCTCGATTCCAAAGCGTTATCACCTCTTGATTTTGACGAGTTGACTTACTATGTGAAACCTGGCTGTCCCATCAGGATACGAGAGAACCCTAAATTGATCAGTGGACTTAATACCACAGGTCTAAGAACATGGGAACTGTCAATTTACCTTTCGTATTATTTGCTCAATATCTTCCTTCCTAATAATGAAAAGTTCAACAAAGTGATAGAGCTAGGCACAGGAACAGGCTTGGTTGGGTTGTCCTTAAGAAAATACACAGATTTACAAGTGTCGATAACCGATGGAGATGCCCAGTTGGTGGAGAATCTTGCCACAAATTTCAAAAGAAACGGACTTGATGTGGTGAGCGACTGCTTTCAATATATATGGGGTGAAGACATCACCACGGAAGCCGAGCTCTGTGTAGGTGCAGATTTGACCTATGATGTCTCTATTTTACCTGCTTTGATAGACTCGATCGATAGGTTGTTCAAGAGTAAAGTTGAAATACTGTTAATTGCATGTACAGTGAGAAATGAGGCCACTTTGAAAGAGTTTGGCAAATTGATCGAGGAACGTCTGTGGAAATATACTGTTTTGCCTCAAATTGAGGTATCATCGATGTTTCTACGTCCAAGTGCAGACATCAAATTGTATCAGATTGAGAGGCCAGACCTTTGACCTTTCTTGATATCAATTCGGTTTAAACTGAGCATACACTTTGCTTTAGTATGTTGATGCTGCTAGATTAGTGTCTAGCTTGTAGAATTTCCCATGATTTATGAAGAGAATCAATGTACCTCGAGTAGTGAAGGGCTGCGGTAACCCCCAATTTGGGCGAAAGAGCTTGGAAAGAGCTTTTCCTAATTTTTTGAAAATCGCATCAATCATACACAATTTGATCAAATATTCCCCTTCTCATCATTGATTGGACTCAGCAATGTATCGTTCCAATTCTTGTAGCCATTAAATATTCCCAATCCTTACCTTCTCTATCACATAAAAGTCGTGCACACTACACACAATTCCCACCCAATCAGATTCTTTTTTTCTTAATAAAAAAAACCAACAACGGACAAATAAAACAAGAAGTTGAAATAAAGACAGAGTCGACTAACCAGATCACCATGGCTTTACAAAGATTCCCAACAGCTATTTTCAAGAACTACTACCAGTTTTTCATCGGTGGTGCTGTCACTTACTACCTCATCGGTCTGGCCGCTCAAGCCTCTATGAACTCCAACGAATTCATCAACGATCCAAGACATCCAAGATTTGCCAGAGGTGAAAAAGTTGTTGAAATCGAGAAATGATCGTTACAGTCAATACGAATATCTAGTTAATGATCAATAGTATAATATTATCATGGAATGGTTTAAATGAATGATCTGGAAGAGAATTATGCTCAAAAAGTTGATTTTATATATGTCCAGAGAAGATGGTATCCATATTTTTCTGATTAAATCTTTTTATATACACTTAAAAGCACTTTCTTCCTATCAATTGTATGTTGCTGGGTCAATTACGGTTTATTTCGCCTTGTCCCTCGCTTATTCATTGCAACAGCTTCTCACCTTTAAATCAGTGTATCTTCCTCAGAGCCTCGGCAGTTCTTCTCCGTTCTACACCAATTCTTCTCCATTTCCCAACCTGTCTTCTCCTTTTTGAACCGCTTTTTTCCTCCGTATTTCACTTTTCTCACCAAATCTTTTCCATTCTTCTCCAATTACCTCCAATTTCTTCTCCAGTTCTCCGTCTTCCAAAATTTCGTAATTTGCTCCGATTATCCCCTTCCTGAGTCACTGAAAAATTTTGAACCGATTTCGATTTGAAATATTCCTTGTCGAAACAATTGAAAACCGGTTAATTCGAAATGCCACATACCCCAGTTTCCCAAGAGATTGGAGCGCCAATTCCGAACAACACCCCACACGCAGTGTCAGTCACTTTGCCTACCTGGGAAGCTAATGTCGGATATGAAGAAGGTCAAGACTGGGTGGTCAACAAGATGAACTCGGGATATCCGAGATTCTTCATTCACAAGTCGATCCAGTACCTTTGTGAATTGTTAGAGTTGAACTACGGTAAAGAAGGTGAAAAAGCTATGGTGTTTCCTACTTATAATGTTGCTAAAAGGTGTCGTACTTTTATCAAGTCAAAGACCTTGTTGGACAGATGTAACGTTAGAATCTTGCAGTTATCTACTCCTTCTCCTAAGACTAAAGAAGAGGAGTCGATAAGGGTCGGTATAGATTTCAGTGTAGTTTTCTATCCGGGATCTGAGTTCAGATTGCTGAAAAGTTACTGGCAACACACTGGTGAAGGTATTTCATCCAGAAGAGCCGACTACATCTTGTCTGAATTGAAGACCAAATTATTAGAAGATGCCGAAGTCAAAGCCAAAGAGATCCAGGAAAAATTGAGATCGAAAATAAGAAATCCTAAGAGAGGTTCCAGTTCTATGAATAGATCTTCATCTTCAACTTCTCAGAACTTGGAGAAAGAATACTCTACTTATATCGAAGAGAGATTCGGTAGAAACCTTGATTTGAAATTTGCCAAAGAGGCCAAATCGATACTCGAGAAAAGAATAATGAACAAGATCAATGAATCCAATGACTACTTTACCGATTGTGATAACGTATATCTTCTTCCAACCGGTATCACCTCTCTTTTCACAGCACATCAAGCTATTTTGAACATGTTTCCAGAACGTGCAGAGACTGAACAATCTATATGTTTCGGATTTCCATACGTCGATACTCTCAACATCTTGAAGAAATGGGGTGCAGGTGTTCAATTCTACGGATTTGGTGATGATGAGTCTATTCAAGAATTGGAAGCTAAATTGGAGAGTGGAGAGAAGTTTCTTTCATTGTTCTGTGAATGTCCTTCCAACCCCTTGTTAAAGACTCCAAACTTGATCAAATTGAAACAGTTGGCTGACAAGTACGGTTTCCTCATTGTAATCGATGACACAGTTGGAAATTTCTCTAACATCAACGTTTTACCTTATGCCGATATGGTGGCTACCTCTTTGACAAAAGTGTTTAGTGGTGACTCCAATGTGATGGGAGGCTCGTTGGTCATCAACCCCCACTCCAATTACTATAAAACTTTGAAATCAGTTGTCGATGAGAATTTCGAGCCAGAGCTCTATTGGGGTGAAGATGCTATCTATCTTGAGAGAAACTCTAGAGATTTTACTCAAAGATCACAAAAAGTTAACTTCAACACCGCAAAGATCCTTGAAATCTTCCAGTCGAGTCCTTTGATCGATAAAATATTCTATCCATCCTTGCTGGAGTCCAAGAAATATTATGATGAATTGAAGACACCAACTGGAGGGTATGGAGGTTTATTCTCTTTACAATTCAAAGACGAAGCCGATGCCCGTTGTTTTTTCAACGAGGTCAAGCTTTCGAAAGGTCCTTCTTTAGGTACCAACTTTACATTGGTCAGTCCATACCTGATCTTGCTGCATTTTGCAGAGTTAGATGAGATTGAGAAATGGGGAGTTGACAGAAATCTTATTAGAATCAGTGTCGGATTGGAAGATATCGATGAATTGAGTGCTATTGTTAAAAAGGGGATGTCGCTTGCTGAACAACAGCATGAAGCATTGCACAGCTGAATAATGGAGAATAACTCGAGCAACTGGTAGCACCAGTTCTTATGTCACTTGCACAAATACCTCCTTGAAGAGACTAAAAGTGAAACCTTGTCAAATAAACACTACTGAAGCAAATTGCGAGCAAATCACAAGCGAAGTTCCAACTAATTTCAAGCAAATGAAGAATACCGCCAACTTGTTGTCTGTTCGCTCTTTCACGTAACCTTCTCTCCATCAGTGATCCGCCGACTATTTATAAAACTAAATAAACCAGCCTACAATATTCGTAATCTGCTCACAACCCCTTTTTTTCGCTTAGCGGATCTCCCAATGGAGGAAAAAAAAAGTCTAAACGTCTCCACAAAGGAGAAAAAAACCAGACCAGGGTATTAAATAACGATAAGAGCCGCAAATTAGGTTGAACTGTACACAAGAATTAATTGAATTGGGCAATTGATGTGGAATTGTTGTATGAACTAAGGACCAAAGTGACAGAGAGACCCAATCCAGTGTTTTTACGCGTGATTTTTTTTATATGAGTTACCCATTCAGCACAAGGCCAACTTTTGGCAACAGCTCAAATAATACCAACAACATCTGGAGGGCGAAGCCGTCTACAGCCACGTTACCCTTATACAAGGACAAACCAATTCAGTCAGGTAGCTACATAACAAGTATCAATAGGAAGGGAGCTAAAGTGAAGATGTTGTTGCGTGCCTCAGTGGTGTTTTTTATCATCTACGCAGTTTACCAGATAGGCAAGAGTTTGAGAGCTGGTGACGAGTCCGGCAGTGATAATCTTTGGGAAACCAGAAAGAACGAAGTGAAATCTGTTTTCTTGGAGAGTTGGAGCGATTATGAGGCCAACGGTTGGGGCTATGACGTCTATCATCCAATTTCTCAAAAAGGTGAGAACATGGGTCCCAAACCTTTGGGCTGGATTATTGTAGACTCTTTAGACACCTTGATGATAATGGGGTGTGATGAAGAGGTTAAAAGAGCGAGAAGTTGGGTGAAGAATGACTTGACCTATGACTTCAACTATGGGGTAAACGTGTTTGAAACCACTATTAGAATGCTCGGTGGCTTGTTAAGTGCTTTCTACCTTTCAGAAGATGATCTCTACTTAGACAAGGCCACAGATCTAGGTAACCGTATCCTCAAAGGTTTTGAATCTCGAACTGGTATTCCCTACGCTTCTGTGAATTTGGGAACTGGGAAAGGTGTAGCCAGTCATGCTGATAGTGGAGCTTCTTCTACTGCTGAAGTGGCCACTTTGCAATTGGAATTTAAATACTTGTCTAAATTGACTGGCGAGTCTCTCTACTGGGAGAAAGTGGAGAAGATCATGGCAGTATTGGAGGCTAACAAACCGAAAGATGGTTTGGTACCTATCTTTGTCAAACCTGAGACGGGCAAATACCAAGGTAAAAACATCAGATTGGGTTCTCGTGGTGATTCTTACTATGAATACTTGTTGAAACAATACTTACAGACTGGTGAACCAATCTACCATGAGATGTATGAAGAAGCTATCGTTGGTGTGCGTAAACATTTGATTGGCCGTTCAAAACCTAATGGTTATACTTACATCGGAGAATTATCAAATGGGTTGGATGGTAGTCTTGAACCCAAGATGGACCATCTTGTCTGTTTCATGGGTGGGCTACTTGCACTTGGTGCTACAGAGGGTAAACCTATCAATGAGGCCAGGAAATCTAATCATTGGACCACATCTCAGGAGACTAATTTCCTCTTGGGTAAAGAGATTACCCATACTTGTTACAAGATGTATCATGATGTTGAAAACACCGCTCTTTCTCCTGAAATTGTGGTGTTCAACACCGATCCGAAATCGATTAAAGATTTCCATGTCAAACCTCTGGACAGACACAATCTTCAAAGACCTGAAACTGTTGAGAGTTTGTACTATTTGTACAAGCTTACCAAAGACCCAATGTATAGAAAATGGGGCTACGAGATCTTCACCAACTTTGTTAAGCATACAAAGGTCACAACTGGTGGTACCACTCGTTATACATCTTTGGACGATGTCACCACTGGTAAGCAGAGAGATAACATGGAGAGCTTCTGGTTGGCTGAAACTTTGAAATATCTCTATTTATTGTTCGATGATGAGGATAAGTTTGACTTATCCAAAGTTGTGTTCAACACCGAGGCACATGTGTTCCCTGATTTTGATATGGAACCATTGTTTAAGACTGGATGGTCAAGGTCGACTCTGACACCGGAGGATGAGCAGGCGGTACAGATAGAGAAATCTGTTAAGAAAGAGGTACTAGTTGAGAAAAAGAACGCTCCCATTTTAGCCCAAAGACCAATGGATGATGTTCTGCTGACGAAAGACGACGCTGATATCTTAATTCCTGCTCTGGTACCAAAAGAGAAGAAGATGCCAACGTTGCAGAACGATAAGCCAAAGATTCAAGCTGAAATCTCGTTTAACGAAAACGATAAGAAAAATGTGGTCAATCAGGACTCCAAGATTTTAAAAAACAACCCAATACCGGTTCTGAATAAACAAGATGGTCAAAAACCGAGACATCAACAGAATGCTCCATTGGAAGGTCAGAAACCAAGTAAACCGATTGAGGAAGAATTGAAAGAATTGAACTTGGGCAAAGAGCCAGAAGAACCCGTCAAAAAATTCAAAAACAAAGACGAGATCAACGAGAAGATCGAAGAGTTGATCCTGGAAGTAGATGCCTAGTCATTCCAGGGCCATTCGAATATGAACTATTCAAATCTATATATGTATGTATGACAGCCCTGTATTTCTTAGTTAAGCAATAACTACATTATATTCAAGCGCAGCCCTAAATATCCTAATTCGATCTCACTGAGTCTGGTTGAAGAACAGCCCCAGTGCTCCTGTTTGAGGGTATAGGAGGAAAAAAAAAACACGTTTGAAAGAGTTTAAACGTTGAAAGAAATTGCAAATCGGATCGAAAACAGGATGGTATCGTTAGCTGTTGACGAGAAATCCGGGTCAATTGTTGTTCCGACACTGGCTTTAAAGCTGGTGAAATCATTGTTGATCATTTTGATTTTCATTTCGATATCTTTTGCCTCGATCTCCTCGAGATTGTTCAGTGTGATTAGGTTTGAAAGTATCATTCATGAGTTCGATCCATGGTTCAATTACAGAGCTACCAGGTATTTGATCCTGAATGGGTTCAACAAGTTCTTGAACTGGTTCGACGACAAGACATGGTACCCCTTGGGAAGAGTCACTGGTGGTACTTTATACCCAGGGTTGATGGTGACGTCTGGATTAATCCACAACTTGTTGCACAAGATTGGTTTGCCAATTGATATAAGGAACATCTGTGTCTTATTGGCACCACTGTTCTCCTCTGTGACTTCACTCTTCATCTTCTTTTTAACCAAAGAGGTCACTGATGGTAATTTGACAGCATCTTTATTCAGTGCTATCTTTATGGGTATCACTCCAGGTTATATATCGAGATCCGTTGCAGGTTCTTACGATAACGAGGCCATTGCCATCACTTTGTTGATGGCCACTTTCTATTTCTGGATCAAAGCTATCAAATTGGGGTCGGTTTTTTGGGGCTGTCTCACCTCTTTCTTCTATTTCTACATGGTTAGTGCTTGGGGTGGTTATGTGTTCATCACCAATTTGATCCCATTACACGTCTTTGTCTTGTTGTTGATGGGAAGATTCGACTATAAAATTTATGTCAGTTACAACACTTGGTACGTCTTGGGTACCTTGTTATCTATGCAGATTCCATTTGTCGGTTTCTTACCTATCAAGTCCAACGATCATATGGCAAGTTTTGGAGTATTTGGTTTGTTGCAATTGGTTCTTGCTGCCAACTATTTCAAAGAGACCTTATCACCAAAAAATTTCAAAAAGTTGATCATCACCTTCTCTATCTTGATTGGTGCCTTGGGTTTGAGTGGCTTGGTATTGGCCACCAATTTAGGATTGATCGCTCCATGGACAGGTAGATTTTACTCTCTTTGGGACACCAACTACGCTAAGATCCATATTCCTATCATTGCCTCTGTCTCTGAACATCAACCTACACCATGGTCTGCATTTTTCTTCGACTTGAACTTCTTGATCTGGCTCTTCCCCGTTGGTGTTTACCTCTGTTTCTCCAATTTGTCGAACGAGAGTGTCTTTGTGATCATTTACAGTGTCTTGGGAAGTTATTTTGCAGGTGTCATGATCAGATTGATGTTGACTTTGGCTCCAATTGTATGTGTCTGTGGTGGTATTGCCGTGGGTAAGATCTTCGATGTCTATTTGGACTTCCATGAATCAATTCTGTCCAAGGACAAGAAGGCCGGTCTCATCAATTCTTTGTCAAAGTTATTCGTCTCCCTGACCTTCATCTTTTATCTCTATTTCTACGTGCAACACTGTACTTGGGTGACATCGAACGCCTACTCATCTCCATCTGTCGTGTTGGCCTCGACCAACCCAGATGGGTCTCAACATTTAATAGACGATTATAGAGAGGCATATTACTGGTTACGTATGAACACTCTGGAAGACGCTAAAGTGATGTCCTGGTGGGATTATGGTTATCAGATTGGTGGTATGGCAGACCGTACAACTTTGGTAGATAACAACACATGGAATAACACACATATCGCAATGGTTGGTAGAGCCATGGCCACCACTGAGGAGAAGTCCGAGGAAATCATGAGACAGTTAGATGTCGATTACATCTTGATCATATTTGGAGGTATGATTGGGTTCAGTGGAGATGACTTGAACAAGTTCTTATGGATGGTGAGGATCAGTGAAGGCATTTGGCCCGAAGAGATCAGTGAGAGAAGTTTCTTCACAGATAGAGGTGAGTACAAGATCGATGATACAGCACCTGCAGCAATGCAGAACTCGTTGATGTACAAGATGTCGTTCTACAGATTTGGAGAATTATTCGGAGCACAGCCTGTCACAGATAGAGTAAGAGGACAAAGATTGTCAGCCAAATACGCCAAGGACATTAACGTCAACAGTGTAGAGGAAGTCTTCACCTCTGAGAACTGGATCGTGCGGATTTACAAATTGAAAGATCGTGATAACTTTGGAAGAGAGTTGAAGAAAGTTGGTGATTTCGAAAGAGTTATGAAAGACACCAATGTGGCCAAGAGAACTAAAAAGCAGTTGATTTCCAACTTGCAACCAGCACAATTGAGAGAGTGAGTGATCCTCTTCTGTATAGCAAACAAAAATGAAAAATTCTCATACTATCGATGCAAACACCCCCAATTTGATAAACGGTCAAATCATGAGCCTAGCATCTTCCCTCCCAGCCAGCCAGCCCCAAGGAAGAAAAAAAAATTTTCCCCCTAGCTCCTCTAAGGAAAAATTGTCCCTTGGTCAAAAGAGAATCGAGAAATCATCTTACTCAAAAGAACAAGTTATAGCAGAAGAAACAGAGGCTCTTTCTCAGAAACATCCCTTTCTGTGTTGTACTATCAACAGATCATTACACATTGTCATCTCAGAATCAACACAAGACGTTTCCAACAGGGCTTTAACAGCTCACGTCTCTTTGTCATATTATTGCATCTTGTACATTAGTTTAAATCGGGACCATCCCGTCATATTCACTCGCATCGCCAGTGAGTTCGATATTTGTACACTACCAGAGTCATAAGAGCTCTATTTGGACCCAGCTCCACAGCATTTTAAGGCAATTTTTCACCTTCACCACGAAACCCACTCCAGATCAGGCCGGGTAACTCTTACCAGATGAGTTCTTCAAACAACGATTTGAGCGTCTCCACGGGGAACGATTCTTCGATTGTGTCTTCGTCTTCACAATTGAACTCTGATCCTTTGCTCACTCCGCCCAAGCAACAGCTTCAAGCTGATATCTCCAGCCAATTTCTATTGTCGTCTGCCTCTCACCACCCACAGCAGCAGTATCAACAGCTGAAACCTTTGAACCACTCCAACTCTTCTCTTGTATTTTTCAACGAAGACATAGTCGGCTCTGGCACTCCGATCAGCTCTTTTAATCATCAATTCCCCTCCACGGCTCCTCCATTTTTGCCGGATGACTCTATTTTGAGAACCGAGACTCCAGATTTGGATATCGAGATAGCGCTAGGAGATTTGAATTTGGACGATTATAACGACTTTCTCTCGCAGAATGTCAATTTCAACGCTAATGATAGCAGATCCTCCATAAACCTTGGATCTCTGACTCCATTACCACTGAACCAGTCGGTGCAGATATTGAACAACCCATCTACTCCGACTTGGTCTTCAGTGGTCAATGCTCCTCAGTCAGCTCCCCCATTTAACCATTCGAGCTTGTCGAACTCCAATCCGATGCTTCTGAACATCAAGAGCTTCCAATTGCCAGACGCTGACCTTGATATCGACACCAAGGCCACTTCTGAGTCTCCAATTCCTAATTCTCATAAATTTGGAGGCTCTTTATTGTCTTCAGTGTCGGGTATATCGATGAACAACATGGTTGATGCCAAAGATGCTCCCAAAGATTTGGTTAACCAGAACATGTATTCATACGAGAACGGATTCCCTTTAAATAACTTTGGACCACCTTCCTCTCAAATGCCAATGCCTATTTGGGGAGGAGCTCCAATGGACCATAACGAGCTCATGATGGCCCAAAATTTCATGCCAAATCCTCATATCCCTACACAGGATATGAAACATAACCGTCAAAATCAACAGCATCATCATCGTCATCATAGTAATCGTTGGAACAACAACGGTGTCAATGTCCATCGTAACAAGATGAACAACCATCGTAGAAAAGGTGAAGACCCGTCCAAATATACCAATGCCAGGTTGGAAGATTTTGTCGGGGATATATATTCACTTTGTAAAGACCAACATGGATGTCGGTTCTTACAGAAACAGTTGGACATGGACGACGCTACAAAGAGTTCTATCATTTTCAACGAGACCGAGATGCACATTGTCGACTTGATGGTTGATCCATTTGGAAACTATTTGATCCAGAAGTTGTTGGAGAAGTGTAATCCAGATCAACGTATCCAATTGATCGGTAATGCTTCTTCCAATTTCTTCCAAATAGCCACCAACCCTCACGGTACTAGAGCATTACAGAAGTTGATCGAATGTATCAGTACCGATGAAGAGAGCAAGATTGTTGTAGAGAGCTTGAAAGACTACATTGTTACCTTATCAAAAGATTTAAATGGTAATCATGTTGTTCAAAAATGTTTGGCCAAATTATCTCAACAGGACAGCCAGTTCATATTCGATGTGGCATGTTCCAACTGTGTGCAGATAGCATCACATAGACATGGTTGTTGTGTTTTACAGAGATGTTTGGATTACGGCTCACTCGAGCAGTGCAGTCAATTAGGATCTGTGCTTGCAGACAATGTGTTGACGTTATCTTTCGATCCTTTTGGTAATTATGTGATCCAGTACATTTTGAACAATTCAGAGTTGATCGAGGCTCACGACGAGTCCATTGATAAGATCTTGTTGACGATCAGAACCAATTTCATCGATTTGTCGTTACACAAGTTTGGATCCAACGTCATCGAGAAGATCTTGAGAATTCCAAAGATTAACTCTGGTTTGGTCGATCTCGTCTTGAAACATCTCACCGTTGATGATTTTGCCAGGTTGTTGAACGACTCTTATGGGAACTACGTGTCTCAAACCTGTCTTGACGTTATCGATCCTGATCAGTTTGATGAATTGAAAAAATTGTTAGTTCCAATTTTACCAAGTGTTAAAAACACTCCTCATGGTAGAAGAATCAGCTCCAGATTGGGGATCAACTTGAACGCTTTGAACAATCCAAAGAACAATGTTGTCTCATCAAACGCCGGGGGTGTGTACCCAGCCAAAGTCCAAACCTGATTCTATCACCTAATTACAGGTGATCTTTGTTAGCAGATCTCTGCTTTTTTTAAGCTCATATCAAGCCCAGTTGTATGAGCTTCTCATTAGTGTAAATTAGAAATTCATAGTCATTTTCTTTGTACCATTTGTAGCTGAATCTTTTGTCGTTTGCAAGATCTCAGGGTCCAGCTGAAAAAAAAGGTCGTGAAAAAAAATCCACTGTTTTAAGACAGATCATCTTTTGACATCTTTAAATAACGATGTCAGTTGAAGAATACCAGCAAGAAGTGGTGGAGGAGACAGAAATGGTTGGTGACGAAGTGGGAGAAGTGAAAGGTGAACCTGGTAATGAGACAATTGAGGACCAGTTGGGTGATTTAGCTATCGAAGAAGATACTTTAGCTGGTGAGCTGGAAAATGGAGATGCCGATGATGATGCTGATGAAGATGACGATGATGATGATGATTTCGGGTCTTTTGACGATGCTTCAATTGAGGAAGTTACTACAGCTCATGAAAACATATTTGATAGTGATCCCGAACAGATCTCCTTGTATTTAAATACCGTGTTACTGGAGATCTTACCCACCAAACCAGAATCACAGCCCATCGATACTACACTGGATTTGCTAAATGTCAGGTCTGAAGAACTCTTGTCTAGACTTAGTGAAAGACCAACTAGAAAAGTGATAATGAACGAACATGCCTGGAAAAGGTCGGTGATACGAAGAGAAATGTTGTTGAATCTTGGAATTCCTTTAAATCTTGATGAGATCAAAGATGGGAAACCAAGTTTCAACGAACCTGTTGAACAGATTAAAGAGACTGATTTGAACTTACCTAAATTCACAGACCTCAACATCTCGACCGGTGAGCTCGAAACTTTGTTACAAACCACAACAGATCATTTGGATTCTCTAAATATCCAAAGAGCTGAATATTATAGATCAATTTCTTCAGAGGAGAAGTTGAAGAAGGTTAAAAGCCAGCTCAATGAAGAGTTGGAGAAGTTGAAGAAATTGTACGTGTCTTGGTTGGACAATCAGTCCACTTTACAGAGAGATAACAATTTATTTCAAGATTATATAGAAAACATGGTTGGGAATGAGTTGAAGTTTAGAAATGAGAAGTTGAAGATGAAGTTGAGGAGATGAGATGAGGTGTTTAGATTTGGGAGGTGATGGTCTTGGGACTCTGGTCTTGATGATGTGGTCCTAGGCAGTAGAGCACAGTAGATAGAGTGATCGCAAGAAAGAACTTGATTCAAACGAGAACATAATAGTTTTGTCAGGATTTTGGTGGCTCAAAAAGCAAGCAGTGATGAGGGCTTATGTCTTGAGATGATTTTAAGGTGTCTGATTGTTCACGAATTATCTTCTTCATCAGATGACGTCGTCAGGTTTAGCTATCCTGGTTCAGAGCTTCAATGTAAATCAGGGCTAAAGCTGAAGCACTCAGGGTAAGAAAATCAGTAGAAAAAGAGAGACAGGAACGACCGCAATACTGAGATGATGATGATCACCATATTTTATTTCACAAGGAGCAGATGCTGGTGATATTGTTACTAACAATTTGATCTGAGTGCTTAGAGAGAGCTATCATTTATTGATCCACAAATACTCGGACTAGCGATCTCAAAATTAGCAATTGAGGTTCAATTACTCATACAAAAGTGCATCAATGAGTTGTGAGGAAGAATCGAGGTATAACTCCATACAAACCTCATCATATTGGTTAGCCAACAATTATAACTTACAGATACACTCATTTTGTCCGAAATCAAGCAAAATAATTCAAACAAATTCAGTGTCAGACAAAAGTAGCATCAACTAATGCTGGAAATATCATCATTGTCACTAAGGGCAAGTTACAGAATTCATTCCAAGTCACAGCCTCACCTCATACACTCACAATGGCTTCAAAACCATTTGAAAAACAGATAACCAACAAAATCGGGTCGTGTGCCTGATATCAAATTTCGAGATAAAAAATCAAGACAAAGCACCCAAACTACTGGCCTAAGACAACCAAACAGTTGCGATGAGTGGGGACTCCAGCTATAAACCACCCACGAAGAGACAAGGTTTTGTCTATGACTTGATCATATGGATATTCAGTATTGCTTTCGACTGTTTTTTCAGGGAAATACGTACCAGAGGTGCCTATAAAGTACCGAAGAATCCAAACCAGGCCATCATCTTTGTTGCAGCGCCTCATGGGAACCAATTTGTCGATGGGATCTTATTACTGGAGACGATCCAGAAAGAAGCACATCGTAGGATCTCTTTCTTGGTAGCTGCTAAGTCGTTTAAAGACAAGATCGTTGGAGCTTTGGCTAGATCTATCATGTCAATTCCTGTCTCTAGAGCTCAGGACAATTTGACCCTGGCTTCAGGGACCATTAAATATGCGCCGGGGTTCGACGGTGAAGAAAATTTGACCATCATCGGTTCAGGTACCAAATTCACCGCTGAATGTGAAGAAAATTGTTTGATCTCGTTACCCAAATCTATGGGCTCCACTGTGATCGACAAGATTATATCAGACACTGAATTGACCTTGAAAAAAGATTTCAAGATCTCCAGCTCTAAATACATCGAAACGCTGCTGAAACTCTTGCAAGAGGGCACCTCGTACAAGACAGCGCCTAAAATCGACCAGACTGAAGTGTATTCTCACGTTTTCGAGCATTTAAAGCACGGCCACTCGATTGGAATCTTCCCAGAAGGCGGGTCACATGACAGACCTCATCTCTTACCTTTGAAGCTGGGTGTGGCTATCATGGCTCTTGGAGCTGTGGCCAATGACCCTGCTTGTAACGTTAAGATAGTCCCATGTGGCATGTACTACTTCAACCGTCACAAATTCAGGTCCAGATGTATGGTGGAGTTTGGTGACCCTATGGATGTCGACTCCAGATTGGTCGAGATGTACAAGAACCCTGAGACGTCGAAAGACGCTGTCAGAGAGTTGTTGGATCAGATCAAAAACGGATTAAACCTGGTCACGGTCACGTGCCCAGACTACGACACTTTGATCTGTGTCCAAGTAGCTCGTAGATTGTATTCAAACAACTTTAGCTCGAGATTGTCTTTGGAGTTGAACGTTGAAATGAAGAGAAGATTGGTGGCAGGGTATACTCATTTCCAGAACGAACCCAGATTGCAACTGTTGAAGAAGAAGATTTTGAAGTATAACGATTTGTTGAAAATTCACCAGATCCCAGACCATGACGTTGAGAAATGTAAACCTAGAATCAAAGCAGTCACGTTGGCCTTACTTTTGATCAACTTCTCCCGGGTCTTCTTCTTACTGTTGTTCTGTGTTCCCGGGTTCTTGATGTTCAGTCCTATCTTCATAGCTACTAAGAAGATCAGTACTGAAAAATCTAGGGCTGCCCTTGCTGCTTCCACTGTTAAGATCAAGGCCATGGATATCATCGCTACTTGGAAGATCTTGGTCGCAATGGGTCTTGCACCTTTGTTGTACACTTTGTACAGTGTCATCGGTACCTCTTTGTTGTGGTACTATGGGTTCACCTCTGGTAAACGTCAATTGTTACTAGCATTCTGGTCTTCATATCTGTTCTGCTCTGTCATCACTTACTCAGCTTTGATCATCGGTGACAAAGGTATGGACTATTTCAAGAGTTTGAGACCTCTTTATTTGGCCTTGATCGATGAGGCAGGTGTAGCCGAGTTGAAACAGTTGAGGAAAGAGTTGACTTTGGAAATTACCGAGTTGGTCAACGATTTCGGACCGGAATTGTATCCAGATTTCAACTTACTCGACATCCAGCAAAAATTGCACGACAAGAAGCTTCTGGAGCAGGAGACCAAGTATGAGAAGTCGAGACTGAAGAAGTTGTCCAAGAAACAGAAACTTCGTGATGCTCAAAGCGGTATCAACAGAATCAACTCCACGTTTGATCTATCGAGCATCCCTATCTTCTCTACCGACAAGAGTAGTGATGTGGAAATGACCAGTATCTCTTCAGCTAACGCTACCAGTGATCTGACCACAGATGGTGAGATGGAGGAAGAAGAAGAGAAAATTGTCAGTCAAAAGATAAGAGAGAGAATTATCACCAACAACCGATTAAGAGATGATGATGAAGAAGATGAAGATGAAGAAGATTAATTGCAAGGCTACACTCGATCTTCATCTTTTGTTAATAATATTACATGAGCACACGTTTGTATATACTTGTATTCTAACTATCTAATAATAATACTCAAATGATCATATCCATGGACTCGTTGAACCTTACAACACTCTCTTCATACATTGCCTGGCCCTTTAGATTTTTATTACGTAGTGAGCTCAGATACTCTTCTTTTTTATACCAGCACAGGATCAAATTCTTCAAAAACAGGTACTCGTCAATAGTTGCCCTCTCTCGCACACAGCACGAATTATGTGTGAAGATTAAGGTATTCAACACTTTCTGCACGATCTTTGTCTCGCTTATCTTTGTCATGCCAGATCTCGCTAATCTTGCATTGTAATCCTCCTTGAACCTCTCTCTGATGTACTGTTTACAAGTTACCCTGATCAGCTTACTAGGAGTGAATATAGGCACAAGTCTGAGGAAATGACGGTGTAAGATGAGTAAAGAGTCATGATACGAGAAAGCCCCATTTCGGAGCAGTTCAACAGGTATTGAAGCCATCTCGTATTTGCTATAAAGTCGCGTACTACTAGACGACTTGCGAGCAAAGACTGCCAGCAGCGTTTGCCTTGCAAAATTCATCTCTCCTTCAAGCGATGAGTTGATGTATAAATACTGGAAAAAAAACGGTCGTGTGTGAAAAATAAAAAAATTATTTTTAAAAGGGGTATATAAAATCTTCTAATACTAACGAGAGTGAATTCGGATCATAAATATTGCAAATTCAGGAAAAACGACGGAAAAAGGTCGCGAGTTCGAATCCTGGAATTGGGGAAATGCATTGAGCAAAATAATAAAACATGAAACATCCGTGAAAGTACAGTTTTGTAGTTAAACTGCTAAGTCAACTGAACGTTGAAGCATTATACCCAACCCAATGAGTTATGTTGTTCAACAGGTTGAGAAATTTTAGGGATATAGGCCTCTATTTCACTAGTTCTTCTTGAAGAGTAGAACGAGCCGCCCACTCTGGAAGATCTGGAATTAGAGTTGGAACTTGAATTGAAAGTCGAGCCTGATTTGTTGTATCTCAGTTCAGTGGATGTGTTGTTGTGGTACGACGACAATTGAGACATTGGAGGTGTTGAGTCTGAGATGTAAGAGGAACGAGGAGATGAGTTACCTGTCAATACGATCTGTCTCTTGTTTTTCCAGTATCTGTAAGCCAATAATAAAAGAGCCAAGTAGACAGAAGTTCCAACTACTGCACCAATGGCGATACCTGCGATTCTACCAGCCTTTTTATGTGACTCTTGAGAGCCAACATTCGATGAGTAGAAAACTTCTGACCCGATAGATCCCAACTCCGCTGGTGGGACAGATGAATCATCATCGGATTCAGATCCATCGACAGACTCGTCTCCTTCTAAAGAGACTGAGGTTGATGTCTGAGAGGAAGATTCAAAAGTGTCGATCAACCCGGTGAGTGGGACTCTTGGATCGATCAAAGATGCCAAAGACTTCTCTGTAGAGTCACTGTTGGTGAATAACACAGAGGAAGCATCGTTGATCTGAGCTTGTAAATCTGAAACTTTGTCTGTTGGGTAATAAACTTCAGCAACGGTGATGATGTAATCCAACCCGTAGGCAGTGTATGGGACCAACTGTTTGATGAAGATACTGTCTGAGTCGAAGTCACTGGCCAATAATGGGAACTCTACAACACCAGGTAAGTACTCGAAAATCTGAGCTGTGGCCAAAGAGTTCTGTACGATGAAATTATAGTTCAATCCTTCTTTGAAACCAATGGTTATCAACTCATAGTCAGAACCAGGAACAGTAGTTGCCAAAGGAGCAATCAGCTTTGGTAAGGCACTGGTTTGAATGGATGTGGTTGTGGAAGCTGTGGTAGCACCAGTGGTTGGCCCAGCTGATTGGGTCAAGATTGTCTGTGGTAACCAATTACTTGTTGTGGCTGTTGTGACCGCGTAAGGAGCTCTATCACTGGTACGTGGTGCTGGTGCACTACTTTGCAGAGGTACTGAAACCACTGGAGAGTTATCAGGAGCTGCTGAAGAGGTGACAATGATAGCTGCTGAAGATTCGGTAGCTGATGAATCTGAGTAAGTGATCACAGTTTGCTGAGCTGCTGAAGAAAGAGATGACAATGAAGTGACACTAGTATCATCACCCTCTGATGATACAGCTGAAGTTACAGCGGTAGCGACAGGTTCCAAAGTGGCAGATGCAACGACTGAAGCAGTTTCAGACTCACTAGAAGTCTCTGGAGCTTCAACAATTGAGGATGGTGTAGCTTCAACTACCGACTGAGTAGGATAAAATGGAACCAGAGAAGCCGGTGGTGTTGAAGTTGTAAGAACATCTTCACTAGTTGGAGTAAATGAGGCAGTTGGAGTAGCTGTGAATTCTTCAGGAACGGAACCGTAAGCATCATCAGAAGCTGTTGGGATCAAAGATTCAGATGTTTCAAGAGAAACTGTTGGTGAAGGTTCCACGTAGTTGTCACTACTCTCAGTAGATGAGACTTCATCGTCATCCGTGTAAACGTAACTGGACAACGAAGTTGGTTGTGCACTTCCTGTGATTGTAGATGACGCAGAAGAAGAGGTTATGAGAGCTCCTGAAACTGGCAATGGAGTTGCACTAGTAGACTCGGAAGATGAAGAACTGGTGACTGGACTGCTAGTGGTTCCAACGGTGAACAGCAGACCAGTTGAAGACGAAGCTGAAGTTGAAGATGACGATTCGACTGCAATGTACGAAGCTGAAGAGACATCATCAGCATCAGAATAAGTGTAAGAGATATCTGAATAACTCAGAGTGAAGTCAGCATCCTCGTCGCTCGAATAAGTAGGAACTGGAGTCAATGGAGACAGAGTTGCAGAATCAACGTAAGAAGCAGAAGAAGAGTCTTCATCTTCTTCATCTTCACCATCTGCTACATAGGCATAAGAAGCACTTGCAGTGACATCTGGTTGAGCATCTGAAGTGGCAGCTTGAGGAGTAGATGTGTAAGTGGTGACACCTGGAATGACATTGACAACATTTGGAGGGTTGGTGGTGGTTGCTCTTTGAGCCAGACCTACACCACTGGCCCTAGCAGTAGTAGTAGGAGCCGCGGCAGCAGCTGCAGCTTCTGTAGTGGTTGGCTGGGCTTCAGGAGTGGTTTCAGTTGTTGGATCCAGAGCTGCAGGTTCAGCTGCTGCTGTAGTAGTTGGATCCAGAGCTGGTTCCTGGGTAGTCTCAGCAGCAGGAGCTGGAGTGGTTTCTTCAGCTTGAGTAGTCTCTGCTGCTCTTGTTGTTGGAGCAGTTTCCGTAGTTGGAGCAACGGCCTCGGTTGTAGGCTCGGTTGTAGGCTCGGTTGTTGGCTCAGTTGTTGGGTCTGGTCTTTGAGCTTCAGTAGTTGGTTCTGTTGTAGGATCAGCTTCAGTAGTAGGAGCAGCTCTTTGAGCCTCCGTTGTAGGATCAGCGTCAGTAGTTGGAGCTGGTCTTTCAGATTCAGATGAGTCCTCACTAGTGGCTTCAGCTGTCGAAGCTGTTGTTATAGCCCACCATGGAGCAGCAGCACCAGTAGTAGAATCGTCAGTTGTAGAATCAGGTTGGAATGTCCTTGGAGTGTCTGGAGATCCGGTAGTGGCATCGTTGTCATCATCATCGGAGGACGAGTCCAGGAATGGAGGCCATTCTGGGAAAATAGACCTCCATGGGTTCTGAGCCGAGGTTGTTGAGTCCGAGCTCACTGGGGTTGAACTGGAAGATGAAGATTCAAACTGAGGAATGGTCCAATTTGTATAATCTCTGAAATCCAGATCGAAATTTGGAGGGTCTCTTTTCAATAAGTTTGATAACTTCTTGTTAAATTTTTGCAACACGTTGGACTCGTTACTTGAAGAGTCCTGGTTCTGAGTGTATGGCAGTGTGTCGGTGGTGAGAAAGCTGGGTATCACCAAGGCATACGATACCGAGACCCAGAGGAGCAAGCAGAGCCACAAGTTGAGTCTTTGTGACATCTTTATATGGGGACCAGGGTCTTATGTTGTTGTGGTGTTGTGCTGTTGATAGTTGAGTTCGTGACCCGGTGATGGAGAACCAGTGATGGATGAATAAATGAACAGAAAAAACCCCTTAGTGATAATGAATACAGACGTCTATAGCAGTAGCAACTTGATACAGGGTGAAATAGTGTTGATCGAAATGAAAATGGGGGGACTCTTTAATTGTGAGACACGGAGCCACAAGGTTATCAATTGTGGTGTAACCTTGAAATGGTAAAAGAAAGACTGGAGTTAGTTAAATGAAATGGAATATCCTCTTGCGACAGTGTGGCTTATGTGCTTGACACAAGCTTTGGGACAAGATACGCAGTTGGTTGCTCTTTCAAGAGACGGGACTATTGGTGAAACTGTTGTACAAAATTAATTAAATCTCTAAAATCCTTTTTTTTTTTCCCTCTCCGTCTCCCTTTTTTTTCTCTTGCGCTTTTGTTTGTTGTCCAGGGCAGATGTGCAATTTTTTTTTTTCTGAAACGCGAATCTCTGAAAATTTACCGGATTTGGCATATTTGAGCGGTTCACTACGGTTGTGCACGACCCTTTTGCCTATTCGGGACAGCTGCAAGGGGCAGTGAAAAAATTACTGTTTACATATACCGAATCCAGAAAGAGGTAAATAATCAGGTACCAATATGGACTGAATCGTTGCAAATCCGGACAACTCGTCTGCAGGGGTACTGCCTTGGTAAAACTTTATTGTATAGCGAGATACTGTTTCTTGTTTAGGATGTGAGAACCTTAGAGGATGTGAATAACAGCTGGTGGAGATGTTATTTGATCGCTGTATGAAGTCTCCTCCTAAATACAGATCCAGATCTGAATCTTACAAGATTTGAGCAGATATCAGATACATCATATGGATCAGCGAAAAACCACGTGGTATTTTTTCGCACAACCATGTTTCGATCTAGCCGGTCTGCAAGGAGAAAGCCGAGAAAAAAACCACATTAAACCACTTACCACTACGTACTATTACAATCGGCACTTTTTCTTTTTTGAAACCTATTTATGTAAGACACATTTGATCCCTTGAAACAAGACACCATAAGACTTGTGTCGATCTGCCTGTGCACGATCAATAACCCACTTACCCTGGAACTTATTGCTCACCTTATCTATGCAACTACAACACTAGCTCAAAACTTACATTTGATCTGCAGACCCTTACTAGGACTGAATACTATCTTCATGATCAGACCTAGATGTCTAGAACTCTTATCTGCACACCCGCTACTCTGGCTTCTAGTACTTCTTTGAAGTCTTACTTGCTCGTTGAGAACTCTCTGCAAGCAACAGTATCTTTGCCCAGAATCTCTACCACCACTATTTGTCTAGACCTCACTTTGCACGAGCAACAGACTTCTAGCCTAGAAACTCATAGATTCTCTTGACAAAGACCTCGGCATCCTCGTCAAGAGTCTCTTGTAATTGTGCCAGCACAGGGGCCTGTTCGGGATAATTTTCGTCCACAAGCTGGGCAACAAATTTGGAAAGAGCCTCGTCCTGTACCCCAATAAACTCTTCGATCAATTGATCGATAAACAGCTCGAGATCTTTCTCAGTGGAGTCACGTTGCTGCTCTTTACGCAAAACCGCGCTACGGAACTTCAAATAATTCGAATGGTTCAAATAGAACTTCTCCAAATTGTTGTCGATCTTGTTGTCAGTGGATTGTACATTATCGACAAAATCGTGGAGAAATTTGACTCTTTTCCGCTCCACTGTCTGTTCGTACTGTTTTAGAACTTCCAAACTTTGGGCTAGTTGATGTCTGTGTGTATCTTGATCCACCACAATCAGCTTTTTTGCCTGGAATTCCCTCTCTTTCAATTCATTTAATTGTTCTTGACGTTTAGCTTCAATTTCGAGATCGTCAACTTCTTCGTCTTCTCCTTCTTGATCTTCCTCCATTATGAAATCCTCTTCCTTGTCTTCGTACTCGTCTATGGCATTTGAGTTAGAGATATCATGGTAGAGCTTTTTTAACTTAAATCTGGACTTTTTCTTGTCATTGAGAGCATCTTTCTCTCTTTTCTGTTTCTCGATCTTCACCACACGTAGTCTGAACTCCACTATATCATTCTTGACTGTGTCGAGCAACTCTTTTGGAACATCGACCAACTCTCTATCGTCAACTTTGTAATCTGAATACACATCGGTGTCTCGTTTAGTTGTTATCAGAGGCAAGTTCCGTACCTCTTCTTCCCAACTCAACAAAGCTTGTTGATCTTCTGGAACGTTTACTGCTGCTTCTTGGTCTACTAGTGTCTTCACGTTCTCATCCATCACCACTTTACCGAATGTTTCTGGTAATTTGTCATGATACCTGACAAAACTTATCAAATCCACCACTCTATGGAACTTAACAAATACGGGATTCCACTCAAAATCTTCTTCTTCAATGGTGGACCACGTGAATTGCTTGATCCCAAGCTCTGAGCATTCCAATGTGAGCAAAGATTCTATTCTAGCCAACGACTCTGTGATGAACTTATCCAAATCGATAACAGTCAAAGACAAGATTTGATCGTTCGAGTTTTTGGACTGAAATTTGTCAAGAGAGACAAACTTGAGTAACTTTGGTTTCAGTATACCGTCAATATCCATAGCATCAGCATCATATGCGAGTCCATCTCTTGTATCTTGAAGACCTTTACTTTCGTTTGACTTTTTCATAAGATTGGCTTTGTATCTTTCGAGCTCTTCCTCAGTGAAAACGAGCTCCGGTAATGATTTGAAATTCTCAAACAAATGAGACCGCACTGGTCGTGTCTTTGGGGCTTCTAAGCCCAAATCGTTACTGTTCATTTCTTTATATTAGTGATTCTTATATTGTCTTTTTGTTAGTATTATTTTTTTTTCATTTTTTTTCACTCTCTAGTCAAGATATTATTCAAGCATCACATCTTTTATAGTGATATCACGATCTATAGCGTTTGCCAGTTTCCAAAACTTGGACAAGTGTCTAGAGCCATTATCACAACCGATGATGAGAATTTTGGAGCCTGGTTTTGCTTTTTGAGCAATTTTGACCAGTGCTACAGCATTGATACAACTACTAGACCCCCAAAAGAGTCCATCGTTGATCGATAAGAATTTCAGCATCTTGATCAGCTGGTCGTCTGAGACACGAATTGCGTCGTCGATGTAAGGCTCCAGTCTGCTGAAGTTATAAGTGACTCTAGTCAATCCAATTCCTTCGATAATGGTATCCACCTGATGTCTTCTTCTAGTACCCTCTTTCTCTACTTTATCGTACATGACTCCATATTTGACTCTGTTGTAAAGCCCTGAACCTTGCGGGTCGGCAAGAATGACTTTTATCCTACTGTCTTGCTCTTTGAGGTATCTGGAGCATCCTGCAATGGTTCCACCTGTACCACTACCGGCAATGAAATACTGTAAATCGTGCTCCATCTGGTCCCAGATCTCTCTTGATGTAGTGTTGTAATGAATTTTCCAATTGGCGTCATTCTCAAATTGGTCCAGAAAGATACCGATACGGTCGGTGTTGTCATTAGTCAAGTCGTATGCTAATTTTTTAGCCAGATTAACATACTGGCTTGGATCCACAATCGACAGAGGTTTTACCTTGGTGATCTGAGCACCTAAGGACTCCAATAACAGCAATTTTTCCAGGGACGTATCGTCTGGTAAACAGATATGTGCTGTGTACCCTAAAGCATTACAGAGCATGGCAAAAGAGATCCCTGTTGATCCTGAGGTACCTTCAAATATAACATCACCATGACCAGGTTTGATAATACCTAAGCTCTCGTATTTCCGGATGATAGCCAACGCTACACGGTCTTTGGCAGACCCAGCTGGATTATTCATCTCTAATTTTGCATAAATCTTACATCCTGTGATCTTCGAAAGAGACCTTATCTCTACTACCGGTGTGTCTCCGATGAGCTCTTCAATACCGTGCTTTACACCGTTCTTTTTTAATCTCTTCAACTCTCTTTGCAGATGCCATGCCAGTACCAAGGACACAACTGACACAGCTCCCAGTGTCACCACCAAACTCCATCTACTCCATTTGCTACTCATTCTCTGTCTTATGCTATTTCTTTCTATTTCAGCTCTCGTTAAGCTTAATGTAGAAAGCCCTTAAAAATCCTAAGAAAAATCTTTTGTTTTTTTTACCCCTGAAAATTACCAGCTAGTGAAAAAGGGGTTATACTTTGTAAATAGGATAAAATGGAGCTGAAGAGGTACAAATCGAACCCAATTGCAGTAAGAAATGTAAATGGGGACATGATGAGATTTAGCTATGACTTTTGGACGAGTGGTGAACTAATGGAGAGAAGCCTAGTGGTCCCTTCATCTGATTTAGTGAGTATATGTTTTATATAATTGTGAAGTGATCAGTTGACTAATATTAAGGAAATACGGTTGAAAATTAAGAAAGATTCGTTCAAGGACTTAACTTCTCAGCATAATGGTAGCTTAAAGCAGGCAGTCCAAGCTGAAAATCTATATTATCATCATGAAAATTACTCGAATAAATTGGATATAGCAGATACTCTAATTGGGAGCACTCCAGGAAAGTTAACCAACTTCAAGGGATCAATCAAAGAGAAAAATGGGTTTGCTATGCCTATTGACACTAATCTACCATCTAGAGAACAACTTGGGTGGTCCAGTAATCGCTGTAAAACTTTGTTAGATACAGCAAGTAAACTTCACAGCGAATCTGAACCATTAGTCAAAGGGTCAAATGATTCAAATGAGCCTAATGGACGCCAACTTCATTCTTCAATTCCTAATACCGAGCTCAAATTTCAATTTGGCCAATCGGATCAAGTGAATTACAGACTCAATAGAGCACCTAGTGAGCAGAGTCGTTTATATGGAATAATTAGACCTACAAGACAGTGCGATACATCAGCAAAACCCAATAGTCTGAGCAATTCACCTCAACGTCAGCCTCATTTACGCAGATGCGATAAACTAGCCCTTTCGTCAACAAATTTATCAATAGAATCGGAAATAATCGACGAACTCAGTAAATGTATTGTGGAATCAAAGGTATGCATCATATTTTTCAACTGTATCACATTCTAACAAAATAGTTTTGGATACAATTGGGATACAGCATCGAGAGAGTTTCACCGCTCAAGTTCAAACTAAGGTGTTTGCGATTCACACCTGAGAGATGCGTCAAATTCACAGAATCCAATCTATCTCAATTCAGTGACGGCTTGGAAATTCTTGAACTAAATTGTTTGGTTTTCAACTTACATTTCAAGTTAAGTCCGGAGAAACAACTCGAGAAAAGTATCGAGTACACAAATTATTGTCTCAGCAGTGCATTTATGAGTCTTGAATTGCAATTACCTCTCTGTTTCTCATTCAATGGGAGAAAAGTAAGTGTAACCACCCTTTATACCAGTGAAACACTAACAAAGTAGCTCTTTGAGCTAAACTTTCCAACGTGGAGGTCCATCTCCAGCACATTGATGGAAAATCAAGACCGAATGCTCTGTTCTTTGTTATACCAATTAAATCATCACATTCTCACCGAAGAAAGTTTTAATAGTATGTTGAGAAGAAATATCACTCGCAAAAATGAGTATGATTTTGGCAAGATAATCAGCAGTTTGGCACCATAAGTCAGCATCTGATTCTGGGTGATAGTTTCACAACACACATCAGACAATCTTGTTTCGCCAGTTGCAACAGCGCAACAGAACTCAGGCTCCATCTCGAAGCACATTATGCCTCTTTGTGATCGTACTTCAACTTTTCCAATAATTTGATCTGTTCATCGAGGCCATCGTCGTCCGTTACAAACACATATAAACCACAGACAAGCAACAATGGTACACAATAAAGCAGATCCAACATACCAAATGTATTAAGCTTAGTCCAAAGTATGAGTAAACTCATCATCAATGACACAGTAAGCAAAGCTAAACGAGGAATTGCGATCGGATATTTGTCGTACCTCAACACCAGATAATCCACCAAAGAGCTCAAGACAACCATCAAACTTATCACAGGTGTTTTTTTATAATATGGAACCGTCAATAGTATCATGTTCATCAAGACCACACCGATCATCACGGCATGTACAAAGAGTGAAGGCACTTTTTCACCAGATCTTTGCAAAGAAGCTTTGAGCTCCAAAACTATGTCATCTTGAACACTTGAATCGAGCAATTCATTAGAGTTTTCATCATACGCTTTGACAGCTCTTCTTAATCTCGATCTCATCTCTTTATCGCTTAGCTTGTTCTGGAAAGGGAAACTTCTAAACAAAAAAAAAAAACGAGGCCAAAAAATCAGAGATGAGCTTTGATTTAACGCTAGATCATCAGAACAGTATGGGTCAGTGTCATGGGATAACGAAGAAAGGAGAGAGATGTAGAATACAAGTACCTGAGAAGACAAAATTCTGCCGGTACCATGTGCCCAATGCCACAGTAAAGAATGTTCCGAAGCAGGTGAAGACAACTTCTATTTATATGGGGAAGAGCATCCCTTATTCCAGCCAAGGTGAAAAGCGGAAGCTTGGATTGATATATCTGTACACTTTGCAAGATTTAGTGGATCCTATGTCAAAGAAGCAGAATTGGGTACAAATTCATAAATCGGGAAACAAATTCTCTAAAAAATTTGATCCAAGGACCAAACTATTGATGAAGATAGGCTTCACCACAGTGGGAGTCATGAAGAGACTACAACAATGGGAAAAACAATGCGGCCACCATATTTCGTTAGTAAATCCTTATGATACGTGGAAATTGATGGACCCAATGTCTCTGATGATACAAAATTTTACAAGATTGGGCTTGAAGACAGTTCCAAAGTTTAGAAATTTCAAGTTTGAAGAGTTAGGGTTTCAGTGTGATAGTGAGCCGCTCGAAATTGAAAGGCAAATACATTTGATACTACGTGAAAAATATGGATTCAGCCATGTCTATTGTCAAGGATGCAGTGTTCAAAAAAATGACTTCAACGTTCATCTTGAATGGTTTCTCATTCCAAGAAAAGACGTCGATAAGATTTTCAAAATCATCGACAAGGTGATCACGATTAACAGGGCTGCTATGATTAAAAGATAAAATACAATAATTTCATTTTAAAGAAGTATTAGTCAACACAATAGGATTAAAAAAAGATCCAGGAACAAAGCAAAGCCTTTCTGGCAGCAAGAAGATTGTGGTTGATTAACTTTGCATGTAAGTAGAAGCATCAACACCTTCTTCTGGGAATTCAGCGACTTTAACATCGAATCTGGATTGAATTTCCTCCAAGATTTTGTTGTCCTCTTCAGTGGAGACAAATGAGATGGACAAACCTTTGGTACCGAATCTACCAGCTCTACCGACTCTGTGCAAGTATTGGTCAGCTTCGTTTGGCATATCGTAGTTGATGGCCAAGTTGATTCTTTCAACATCGATACCTCTACCGAAGACATCAGTAGCAACACAGATTCTGACTTTGAAATCCTTGAACAACTTATAGTTCTCGGTTCTCTTGTCTTGTGGTAAGTCGGAGTGAACAGCGATGGTTGGGAAACCAGATTTAGATAAAAGCTTGTTCAACTCGTTACATCTTCTTGTGCTTTTAACAAAGATGATGACTTGGTTGAAAGCCAAGTTGTCCAACAAGTCGAAAAGCTTTCTGTTCTTCTCCTCGCCGGTCAACTTGATGTAGTATTGTTGCAAACCGTGTAAGGTTAATTTAGATTCATCATCGATGAACAACTCCAATGGAGATTTCATGAATTTTCTACAGATTGGTCTGATCTCTTGCGACAAAGTGGCAGAGAACATCATGACCTGCTTCTCGTGAGGTGTGGCACGGAAAACTTGTTGAACATCGGCACGCATGTCTAAAAGTATTTCGTTGTTAGTATTGGTTTCAGAACAATTTTACAATGAGGAGGGCACTTACCAACTGTTTCCAAGACTTTGTCACATTCATCGATGACGAAAGTCTTGACCTCGTTAAGACGAATGTGTTTCTCTCTAACCAAAGCATTTAATCTACCTGGGGTAGCGACGACAATGTTTGGACATGTTTCTTTGTTTTTCAAAGTTTCAATGTTCTTTGCGATTGGAATACCACCGTAGAAAACTTCGGTGATAACGTTTGGCATATATTTGGAGAATCTGACGTACTCGTTTCTGATCTGGTAGGCCAATTCTCTGGTGTGACAGATGACAATAACAGAGACTTCACCTGGAGTTGGGTCCAATCTGTTCAAAGTGGACAAGACAAAGACAGCGGTTTTACCCAAACCCGACTTAGCTTGACACAAGACATCAGTACCAGTAAGAGATTGTGGGATACAGACTTGTTGAACTGTATGATTTGATTGTTAGTTTCATGATGAATAAATTTGAAACTCAGGTCTTGAACAACGATACTCGATTGAAAAATTATCTTGTGATTATCACGATTTACTGCCAAAAGTTGTGAGATTAAGAGATTCTGCACAACTCGTTTGAATAGTCTGCGGAATTGCAGAGTTGGGTAGACTTTGTCTATGTCAATTTCCGAACCAGCAGAAATTGATTAAAGCGCGAACAAGTGAACCAGTTTTGAGAGTGTCTGCTTGATTCAAATGAAAGACAATCGATCTATCACTGGCTCTATCACGTAATGGTATGAGTGTGGCCCCAAATATATGTCAATGGGGTCCAAAAACACGTCATTGGTTGTGATTATAATATCAAAAAGATGGGAAAATAATCTTTCAATCGAGGATATCGGGAGTTTCTAAGACCGAGCACTGTGAGAAATGAGCTACTAACCTTCTGAAGGATGTTCGAAACCACAGTCACCGATAGCTCTCAACAATTCAGCTTTCAACATGAAATCGTTGAAACTTGTGGCATGAACACCGATATAGGATCCCTTTTTACTGGTCTCGGTGGCCTCAGCCTTGTTGGAGGTGGCCTGTACGGATGGTTCTTCGGAGTCGGAGTAGTCCAACAATTCTTCTTCGTTCTCGTGCGACATTTTTTCAGTTAGTGTGTTTGAATTAGTTACGTCGTTACAACTGGACGCTTGAATCTCTTGCTGGTTTTTTTTCTTCGACCGAAAAAATAGTTTCCCCATTTGGGGTCCAACAGAGGCTGCCAAAATCATAGTTGAGCCACTATGCACGACTGTTCCCAAACAGGTAATATGTTAGGGGCTGGTTGGAACTGCCGTTTTCAGCCAGGCGAACGCGAAAGAGCGCGTTGTGGTTTCAATTTGCAGTGTATTAAAAGTTATAGTCTGGAGAGCAGCAATTTGTGGATCAGGATTGGCAACTGGGTTCTTTTGTAGAACATTGAAGCAGGTTGATCAGTAAGAGTTCACATTTCAAGTTGAACAGAGGTGCACTTAAAGTAATGGACACCGTCACCACAGCATCTAACACCCCTACCACTGGGGCAACAACAGCCACAACGAGAACAATACCAGAAGAAGATGGAGCAATTGATATCAAAGGAGTTAAATACAGTTCAGTATCAGCACAAACAATCTCTCCTGAAGGTTCAATAGTGTCGCCAGTGTCGTCTCTCGACTCGCTTGAAGAGAGGAAACGAAGATACAGTGACATCACTGAGACCAGAGACGCGGCTATGTCTATATTAGCCACTCCCGAGGACGAGGAGGCTAAGATCAAATTGCCGAAATCACAGCCGCTAAGCAGTACAGGGCATCAGGAGAGACACCCACCGGGAGAAACCGATTTGAATATGGTGGACAAAGAAGCTAACGAGATCTTGGAGGAGATCAAGAACTCGATCAAAGAGACAGAAACTTCGTTACAAAATACACTGGACGCGGTTGAACAAGAGAAACTCACCAGATTGCTACAATCACTTGTGAATGCCAAATCACTCATATTAAAGTTGAACTTGAATAAGAATCTCTTCAAATTCCAAATAACATCGGAGTTGGAGCAGAACAACATTGAAAAACAAATCTTGTTGAGAAACCTCGAGACTTTTAAACAAAACTTGAATTCTTTACAAATGGACAACGAAGTGCTAAGGGAGAAAAATAACAAGTTGATCAAATATTACAAATTCCTCAAGTATGGTAAACTCAAAGATTTGAAACAAAAAAACGCCAAACTCTCAAGAGAACTCGACTCTTTCAAAAACGGTTACAGCCAGCCCCAAGGATCACAAACTTCATCTTCATCTTCTAACTCTTCATCGGGGAGAAGCTCAGTAGCGTACCTGTCCAAAACTAACAATAACTACATGTTGAACACTTTAGGAATGCTTGCAAGTCAGGTATTGGCCAATGAGGATTCTCAACCACAGGAATCAGACTCACTTCCTCCAACTTTTGGGTCCATGTCTAGTTTCAAATCTACCTCACACTCGAGAAACGGTAGTCTGACCCCAGAGGACGGACAAAGATGATCTTTGACGTGAATTTACAATAACTTGAATTCTTCTCGGGTAGATGTATTGATGAAACTTATTTGACTTGTGTGCATTATATAGTAGAAATATGCTTTGCTTATTTGAATGTGTTGTAAATGTTGAAATACGGACCAATGGCTATGCTGTTTCTGAAAAGCTATCTTGTCGTAGGTTGTGTGTTACTGAAAACGTAGTGATAGCAGTGAGAGTCATAGTGCAATAGAAGTCCGCAACCGAGAAAGTTGAACATTTCAACACTCATTCAGTGATATGATTACTGTATTTGAGACTTCTTTGCAGTTCTTAGTCACGCAATATTTATAGAATCCGACGTGTTGGTGAAGTTCCCTAACTGCTTGTATTCTATCTCCATCTCACGCCTCAAAATCTCCTTCGGTTAACCCCTTTTTTCTAGAGCAAAATAATAATAAACTTTCGCCTAAATAAGAGTAACGCTAAACGTTCTTTTCGATATTGTAACTCTTGTTTGTTTGCACTTCAACGTTGAACTACCCTTGTGACCCTTGCCACCCTTAGAACACCAACTCAAGCCTAGTTATCCAACTCATCATCAAATAACCCCCGGAAGGTCGTGCGCGCTTCCGAATTTGTTTTTCCCTGAACTGTATGTTTACATTAGTCTGCATTAGGAAAACAATAAACTTTAGCATCTGCAGGTCGAGGAAAAAAGATCTCAAGGGACCTCAACTTTAATTAGATAGTCAAATTCGCAGAGCACGAGATACTTAGAAAAGAATTGAGGGGCTGTCTCTGGGTCTGATTAACAGCGATGAGCAATTTGGGGAAAGATAGAGACAAGATTGTAAAATCTGAGTCGTCAAAGACTAATAGAACTAATACATTTAGTCCTGCCAATACAGTAAACACTACCGATACAACACCGAAGAGGTCTCCTTTGAGAAACAAAAGAGTACCCATTCAGCCAGCACCAACTTCTGGAACCTTTTTACACAATATGTCATCAAAGAGTCAAGACAGCGCACACGCTCAAGAGGGCTCTTCCGAGGCCAAATACAGAGTATTAGCTACTCAGAATCCTTATTTATCTCACAACAATACAAACTCTGCTGAGAAAATTGAGTTCCTCAAACCCGGACATGAAGACTCGGTAGGAGATGCTTCATTATCAGACCTTTCCCAGTTGGAGGAAGTTGTGCTACTGCACGACTCCACTGTGAGATACGATGATATCCCACCAGATGAAGAGCTCGTCTCTAGTTTGGAGTCATTGCTACCATCACCTCAGAGAAAGAAAAAAAGACCAGTCAGTTTCTTTGATGAAGAGAGTTCAAAGAAAGAGAACAGAGATACTATTGAAAAGATAATTGACATCTACGACAGACCATCTACTTCAAAGACTCAAAAAAGCCGACAACTACCTCAACTCAAACCGTCACAAGACTCGAAAGAGAATGTATTTGATTTTTATCCTTCATCTTCATCTTCCCTTATTGGCAGTAAGACCAAACTTGATACAAAAAGACACACAGACTCTGCAAAAGAGCCTATGCAGGACATAACAAAGGAAATTCAACAGCACAGTAATTCGGATGAATCACAAAATACTTCAGGTTCATACACTTCGAATTTATACAAAAACAACTCCACACTTTCCACTCAAGAATTACTCAGTGCTCTTTTGAACGATAGTTCGAGGAAAACTGTGAAACCACAGAGGTCTCTGAGTCGATTGTCATCTTCTGGAGTTTATGAAGACACTATGAATACCACCACTGATAGTCTGCTCAATTTGACACATATTCTTGAAAATGATTCTGAAATTCAAAACCAAGGATTTAAAATCCCGACTCATAGATTTAATACAACAAAAAGTCCACCAAAATCTGTAACCTCTCATGAGGTTACCCCCCTCAGTTCGAGGCAGATCCAGGTGCTAGACATACAAATACCATCGGGACAACATAGTCCTTCACTTGCAAGTTATATGACTGCACCACCAAAACTGAAACGGAATTTTTCCGATTCCTCTAATTCTTCTCAAGATTCTTTCCATAGTTTTGAGAATGTGGACTACGGTAACCATTCGGTTAGACTGCCGTTCAGTAATGAAAAAGCACCATTTGATGATGATCCCTATTATACAATAACAGAACCCATCTTCGGAAATCGTGTACTTCCTACACAACAAACTATGTGCACCAGAACCACTCTGCACTGGCTTCTCATTCTGTCAGCTGTTATACCACCATTTTATCTTTTGCTTGCTACTGGAGCACTTGAAGTAAAGATTGGTAGATTAACAAACACTCAAAGATTGATAGCTGGCATATTGAGTTTGGTGGGAACAGTTTTAATTCTTATGGCTATTGGCTTAGCTTTCGGATACGGTATTACCCATAAATGACAAAGATCTGGATTTATACTTGCTTCTATATAGAAAGATTCATGCATTATTTGTGTACTGCTCTGTGCTGTGCATTTACATTAGTTAAACTGTAGTGAGGACACTGCCTTTGGAGGATCTAACCCCCAAAATAGAGTGACGTACCAACTGTCTATATTTGTACTAATCTCAAGCAGATAAATTTGTTGAACAAAATTAGAGCTGGTTCCTCAATCAATAAATTCTCTATTTAGAAGAGCATCGATTGAAGAACTGACAATAAACCGCGTTTCATTAGCAAATTAAAACTCAGAAACAAGTATAAAGTCGTGCGTCAAACACCAAAATCCAAAAGAGGAATCTGATGTGCAGAAGCCATGTAATATGCTGTAGAGATGTGTGATATCTTGTTTCAGTCTTTGAGATCTGTAATACCATCTGTTGTGATGTCATGAGATGAGTTTCATGGTATAGCGAAATGATCTCTGCCACTAACCTGAAATTAACAATAGAATAAAAGATCGTCGTTCTCACCGCTGTCACAGCGTGCATTATCAGCACCACAGTTCGAGGTGCATATCCCTATAATAAATGCTTTATCACCAACATTAAATGCTCACCTTCGCTACCCTATTTCCACGTGCTCTCTACGCTAGTCAACTACACAGAATCTTTTATCTTTGAGTTAATGTACCTCACCATCCAATCAAACGTTTCATTCTTTCGTAGATTTAGAGGACAATAAACACTTACCACATGCACAAGCTCTACTTACTACATTTTTTGCTACGAATTTACACATACAAATAGCTCTCTTTCCTACGAAGCCCGCTCCCTTTCTCTCTTATCAAGACTAGTTCATAATAACCCATCCCATCAGCTGATAAGGTAATCAACTCACCACTCACCAGTTCAAACCATCTAGTCAACTCATAGCCTCAGTTAGTCAGCCACATTAGTAAAACCTTGAATCTCGAATCAGAGTGGCTTGTGATCTGCTGCGGCAAGTGACGAAAAAAAAAAAACTGAGGTAAGCCAAAGAGGCCAAATCTGTTAGCACTTGAATCAGAAGTTGTTGGAGGTTGGAGAGTGTGTGGAAAGAAGCCAGTTGAACAGTTGGTGTCATTTGGAAGAGAACAGAATAGAGAACCAACTTAACGGGTAAAGACCGCTGTGGAAGCAAGGATTGATCTAGATCTCTGAGCTGGTGCAATTGTGGAACCTCGGGATAAGATGGGTAACGCAGTAGCAAAAGAACAAGAGGTGACCAGACGGTCGAGGAGATTATCGCAAGGCTCTGGTGGAGTGAATGGAGAAGCCGGTGCCACGATATCGCAACTGGTGACTCTGGCTAAAAGGGCTAAGAAAGAGAAGGAAAGAGAACGGTTGAGGGAGGAGCATGCCTGGAGATTGGTGGTGCGTTTCGAAGAGACCGTTGATGGTGGGTACCTTGCTCCGTATGGCACTTATAAATCCAACATGGATTACGATTCTGAGATCGTGAGGAGACTCATCGTGGAGAGGAAATTGGCTCCCTTTTATACACCTCTCCAGGACTTTGACGAGGATTGGTCCGATTCGGAATTATTGCTGAGATTGGCTCAACTCACTCTCCATTCGCAGGAGCCTGAGCCTTTGGAAGAAGAGGAAGATATGGACTCCCATAAGATCCACCGGTCCAATCTGTACTCGAAACGGTCAGCGTTGAAGAAATCGATAAAAAGAGTGAAGCTGAGACAGTTGGAATGGCAGAGAGAAGCCGAGGAGAAGTATATTCTGGAGAAAGAGGCCATGAGTTCCCCATACATCCCCTCTACAGAGTTGCAATTGAAACTATACAGAGAGGCTCAGGACTGTCCTATCTGTTTCGTGTACTACCCACCATGCTTGAACGTGAGTAGATGTTGTATCCAGCCTATTTGCTCGGAATGTTTTGTACAGATCAAGAGACTCGATCCACATCCTCCTCACGATGAACAAGGTAATGAGACCAACGAGGAAGGCTCGGATGAGTTGATCAGTGAACCGACAAAGTGTCCATTCTGTGCTATGCCCGATTTCGGTGTGTCATACTATCCTCCAAATTTCAGAACAGGTCTCGATGGTGTGTATCCTCTGTCTTATAAGAGTCTGGAGACCACTGTCATTGCCGAAGATGACCATGTACTCATAGGATCCACGTCACCGACATCGATTGGAGATGCCATCAACAAGACTAAATCACTGATCGGTACACCTCCAAGGCATCTACAGATCCCGATTTCGACTTCACCATCTCGTCCAAATTCTGCTGAGCAGGAGGATTCCAGATCGAGAAGAAAGAGGCAAGGGTCTATACCACCTAATGCTCCTGGAGTGATCACTTCAGATATGATTCGGCCAGATTGGGAGACCAAGTTGAACAGCAGCCGTCATAAATTGGCACGTAGATCGGCAACTGCTAGTGTGATCCATGCCTCGTCTTTGATCTACAACCACTCACCATCGACGTCGTCATCGCATACACATGTGCAATCGCCAACAGCTGTTCAACCTCTTTTGAGTCCCTTTTCAGGGCGTGTGCCTCCACTGAGTGGTAGACTACGATCTGAAACTTTGGAATTGGAAGAGAGAATGATAGCTGAGGCACTTAGATTGTCGTTGATCGATCAGGAGATGAAGAAGGACAAGAAATCAGCTACTCCAGGGAGCAGTGGGAGTAGCAACTAGAGGAAATGAGTCTGGTTGATAAACGGCTAGTGGTGAGTCTAGTAAAACGAGTTACGATTAGTAGTGGAGTGTATATGAATGATTTACAATGAGATTGATGTAGAATTTCAGTGTAGTGGTGTAGAATCAGAGCAACCTTAGTTGTGGATTTGATAGGACATGAATGAGTCAACGAACGATATGAACAATGTTAGTCATAATATAGAGATTAGGGGTTGTGGCTGGTGAGATTAGATAGAGTGAAAAATTGGCTGGTGAGCTTCGTGTAAAGAGATAGAGGAAAAGTTTGACTAGTGGATCTGGCACTGTCTAAATTTTTGAAGAAAAAGACAAGCAGTTAATTACAACTATTAGGCAGAAAACTGAGCAATGACTGTGATCCAACTTATAATAAAAGCATTTGAACCACTATGAGCTCCCCAATTAAATAGCAGTTCTATGACGGCTACGGCACTGAGAAAAAAATAGTGGCTGGTGAGATTGGCCCTTCTCACACGACCGGTTACGAGCACTTCCGCTAAAATGCGCTAAAATCAATTCTCCAGCTAAACGCTCCCACGCAGTGAGTCACAGAAGAGGAAGCGACTATCTGAGGCTGTTGATGACATATTGGATAAAAACAGGTCCAGTTCTCCAATTCAGATCTTATCAATTACTACGCCACAATTACATTCCTACATTTAGACAGGTAAGTTCTTAGCGGGTATTCAAGCCACTCGTCTCAGATGGGACAAAAATTTTCCAGCTGACACCATCACAAGAACTCTTTTTTTTCTTTGGATGAATTTTTTTTTTTTTTTTTTCACTCAGTATCCAGAAACTAACTAACGTTTGATCTTTATAGATTTGTTATACTCGTAGCGTTACAATGAGCTCTGAGGAAGGGAAGATCAAGACTCCCAAGCAGTTGGAGAAAGAGAGGAAACAAGCTGAGAAGTTGGCCAAGTTCGAGGCCAAGAAGCTGAAACAGGCCCAATTGGCTGCCAATCTGCAAGCCAACACCAAGAAGAAACAAGCCAGTAAGAAAGAAGCTGAAGTTGTTCCAGAATTCAAAGATTCCACTGTACCAGGAGAGAAGAAGATCTTGGTATCTTTGGAGGATCCTTCTTTGAAGGCTTATAACCCTAAGAACATCGAGTCTTCATGGTACGACTGGTGGGTTAAAGAAGGGTTCTTCAAACCAGAGTTTGGTCCAGATGGGAAGCCTAAACCAGAGGGGATCTTCTCGATTCCAGCTCCTCCACCTAATGTTACAGGTGCCTTGCACATCGGACATGCTTTAACTGTACTGATCCAGGATTCTTTGATCCGTTACAATAGAATGAAAGGTAAAACCACTTTGTTCGTCCCAGGTTTCGATCACGCTGGTATTGCTACCCAGTCCGTTGTAGAGAAGACCATTTGGGCTAAAGAGAAGAAGACCAGACATGACTATGGAAGAGAAGCTTTCATCGACAAAGTATGGGAATGGAAAGAGGTTTATCATCAAAAGATCAAGTCTCAATTCCAAATGATGGGTGCCTCTTACGATTGGTCCAGAGAAGCCTTTTCTATGGATGAACCAAGATCTAAGGCTGTTACTGAAGCTTTTGTCACTCTTCATGAGAGAGGTGTCATTTACAGAGACTCTCGTTTGATCAACTGGTGTGTCAAATTGAACACAGCTTTGTCCAACTTGGAAGTCGATAACAAGACCGTTCCAGGTAGAACCATGTTGGCAGTACCAGGTTATGACGAGAAAGTAGAGTTCGGTGTCTTGACATCGTTTGCATACCCAGTTGTAGGCTCTTCAGAGAAGTTGATCGTTGCAACTACTCGTCCAGAGACCATCTTTGGTGACACTGCTGTCGCTGTACACCCAGATGACTCTCGTTATAAACATTTACACGGTAAATTTGTCCAACATCCATTCTTGGACAAGCAGATCCCAATTGTCACCGACTCGGAAGCTGTAGATATGGAATTCGGTACCGGTGCCGTTAAGATCACTCCAGGTCATGACAATAACGATTATGCCACTGGTAAACGTCAAAAATTGGAGTTCATCAACATCTTCACCGATAACGGGTTGTTGAACGAGAACTGTGGGTCTGAATGGGCTGGTATGAAGAGATTTGATGCCAGAGTTAAAGTCATCGAACTGTTAAAGGCCAAAGATTTGTTCATCGAGCAAAAGGACAACGAGATGACCATCCCTGTCTGTTCCAGATCAGGAGATATCATCGAACCATACTTGAAACCACAATGGTATGTAGCTCAAACTGAGATTGCCAAAGAAGGTATCAAGGCTGTTAAAGAAGGTAGAGTCAAGATCACTCCAAAGACTTCTGAAGCTGAATACTTCCGTTGGTTGGAACACCCTCAAGATTGGTGTATTTCTAGACAATTGTGGTGGGGTCATAGATGTCCTGTCTATTTCGTCAACATCGAAGGTCAAGAGAACGAGTCCAACGACGGTGAATACTGGGTCAGTGGTAGAACTTTGGAAGAGGCTCAAGCTAAAGCCGCTGCTAAATTCCCTAACGTTAAATATACTTTAGAACAGGATGAAGATGTCTTAGACACATGGTTCTCCTCTGGTTTGTGGCCTATCTCCACCCTTGGGTGGCCAGAGAAGTCCAAGGATATGGAGACTTTTGCCCCAATGTCCTTGTTGGAGACAGGTTGGGATATCTTGTTCTTCTGGGTTGTTAGAATGATCTTGATGGGTTTGCAAATGACCGGTGAAGTTCCATTCAAAGAAGTGTTTTGTCACTCGTTGGTCAGAGACGCTCAAGGACGTAAGATGTCCAAATCTTTGGGTAACGTTATCGACCCAACCGATGTCATCACCGGTATCTCTTTGGAAGACTTGCACAAGCAATTGACAAAGGGTAACTTGGACCCAAGAGAAATTGCTAAGGCCACCGAAGGTCAGAAATTATCATATCCTAACGGTATCCCAGAATGTGGTACCGATGCCTTGAGATTCGCCTTGTGTGCCTACACCACTGGTGGTAGAGATATCAACTTGGACATCTTGAGAGTTGAAGGTTACAGGAAATTCTGTAACAAGATTTACCAAGCCACCAAGTTTGCCTTGATGAGATTGGGTGACGATTACAAACCACCAGCTCTGACCAACAAGTTGTCAGGTAACGAGTCTTTGGTCGAGAAATGGATCTTGCACAAGTTGACCACCACCGCTGAGAAGTTGAACAGCTCCATGGAGAACAAAGAGTTCTCTGAGGCTACCAATGCCATCTACCAATTCTGGTACGATTTGTGTGACGTTTACATTGAAAACTCCAAGTATTTGATCTTGGAAGGTTCCGAAGTTGAACAGAAATCTGCTAAGGACACTTTATACACATGTATCGACCAAGCTTTGAAGTTGATCCACCCATTCATGCCTTTCATCACCGAGGAAATGTGGCAGAGATTACCAAGAAGAGAAGGCGACTCCACCAAATCTATTGTCATCAGTGAGTACCCAGCTTTCAACCAAGAATACGTCAACGAGAACTCTTTGAACGAGTACGAGTTGGTCTTGGAGATCACCAAGGGTTTGAGATCCATCTTGTCCCAATACAACATCTTGAAGAACGGTAAGGTCTTTGTCGAGACTTCTAACGAGAAGATATATGAGACAGCTACTGAACAGAAGAAGTTTATTGTTTCTTTGATCAAGGCTGTTAACGAGGTTGCCGTTGTAAAGAGTGTCTCTGAATTACCACAAGGTTGTGCTTTACAATCGATCACTCCAGACTGTAACGTTCATGTCTTGGTCAAAGGTGAGATCGACATCGATCTGGAGATCACCAAGACTCAATCCAAGTTGGCCAAGTTGGAGAAACAGAAAGAGTCTTTGAACAAGACCGTCACCACTCCAGGTTACGCTGACAAGGCTTCTGCCGAGGTTCAAGCTGTCAACAAGGACAAGATCGAGAAGAACCAAGCAGAGATCGAAGGTTTGTTAGCCACCATCCAGAACTTGGAGAATTTGAAGTTATGATAAAGTAAATAGAATGAATTAAACTGTATTGTTCTTGTATCATGAGTAGTTTATCTTTAGTGGGTACCTGATTATGAGTAGATGCTTTCTACCACAGGGTGAAGATGATCATTATTAAGGTCTATATAACATGCTATATCTTCCAGATGTAGTCGTTCTCGATCTTTTGTTGTAAAGTTTTACGTATCTCTGTGTTCTTCGCGTTAAGGTGTTGCTGACTGGTGACTAACACCTTGTTGATCAACTCTGGTGTTAAAGAGAGAGCATTTGAATCGAAAAAGATCAACTCATCGCATTTACCGTCTTTCAAAGCGTACACTATGAAGAAAGATCCACTAGAACTTTTGTACTCGTCGGCATTGTAGTCGAACTTCAAGTCACCTGACTCGAGAAGAACACAGCTCGTGGCTAAAAATGAGGTTTTCAAAGATATACCTGAATCGATCAAGGCTAAATAGACTGAATTGACGATATACTCAAGCTCTTTGTTCACTATGTTATCAAACCGCAAAACCTGGCTCACCACCTGGATCAACTGACCAGGATAATGGTAGAGGTTTATGGTCTTCTTCAATATCTTATCCAACTTGTCTTCTATAGCCTTCTCTTTGGTACTGGTAGGACCAGTAGGCGGCACCACCAAGATCTCAAGGGCAACTTGTTGAGGGAGTTCTTGTCTCAGTTTCGCCTCCATGGGGCCAGCCACAGAGCTCACGACATCAACGGTCTCTGATTTGACACTACACGAGCCATCCACACGGTTAAGTACTGATAATTCAACAGACATTGTGGTTTGGTGTATAGTTAAAACTTTTCAGTTAGGTTAGTGAAATATGTAGTCGTGCATGAGACTAAAAGGTCGTGTAATGGAGGTCAATTGGGAAAAAAGGTCGTGTATAACAGTTCAACTCAGAAAAAAGTCGTGCAGAGTCGCTTCAAATGTAATAAGTCGTGCAGATGCCAAGCGCAAAGTCGTGCATCGTCATCGCTTCCCGTTTCGGGTATCTCCGCTGCACACGACTCTTCAATCCCATCGGATTTCGGTCTCATGCGCGCAAAGATAAGAAAGGGTTCGATTTTATATGCGCTGATTTTAAATTTTTCACTATTTAACCTCTGGAGAAAGTCTTGAAATTTTTCTCAATTGTCGGACACCTTATTGCCATAGTAGTATCGAGTTAAAATGCCAGTAGAACAGATTGAGAATCCTTTAGAAGTCGTCGATATCTCCAAAGTTGATAGGGATACCGCTGAGAAGTTGTTGGATGCTGCTTCTAGACAGGGGTTCCTTATGATTGAAGGGCACGGTTTCACCAACGATGAGGTTGAGCAACTCTTTCAAATGGGTATCGATTTCTTCAAATTGCCTTCCGAATTGAAGAAGAAGTACAAGATCGGTGCCGATAACTGTGGTTACTCCGATTTCGGGTCGGAGAACTTGGACGAAGAACATCCAGATAAGCCTACAGGAGACCCAAAAGAGTGCTTCAATTTCGCCAATTTGGACTTGACCACCGGAAAGGCTGATCAACCGATTCCAGAATTCTTCACCGAGGAACAATCGAGAATTGAGTTGGTCCAAAGAACTATCACCAAATTGCAGGCCAATGTCCACAGAATGTTGTTGTTGTTGGGTATGGCTTTGGAGATCGATGAGAAAGAAGGTGGTGCTAACTGGTTTGTAGACAGACATAGAAACACTGAAGCCTCAGGTGCCGCTTTCAGATTTTTGCACTACCCATCAAGTCAATCTTTGAACCCTGAGGAAGTCATCAGAGCTGGTCTGCACACCGACTACGGTGGGATGACCTTGTTGTTCCAACAATTGGAGTTACAATCCAAAGGTTTGGAAATTTTCTCTCCAATCACCAAGAAATGGACTCCAGTTCCATTTGTACCAGCTTCTCCAGAATTCGAGGCTAAAGGTGCTGCTGCTCCTTTAGTTGTTAACATCGCTGACCAGTTAAGTTACTGGACCAACGGTATGTTGAAATCTACCATTCACAGAGTCAAATTCCCTAAAGATTTCCAAGAAACAGGTAACAGTAGATACAGTATTGTTTATTTCAGTCATCCTGAGGACAAGATCCCATTGGGCCCTGTTCCTTCTGAGAAAGTCAAGCTGATCAAGGGTAGAGGTGCTACTTTCGATGCTGAGAAGAACGGTGGTAAGGCCATGACCGCTGGTGAACATTTACTGAAACGTTTGGACACCACTTACTATGGCTACACCAAATGATCCTGTCTATAACTTATATATATATATATTATTCGTTCTATAAATTAATCAATTGTCATTTAAATTATTAGACAAGTTTTTGAAACTCCAATTGGCTTATCACCTTTCAGGGTCCACCTCGAGCAGATGTATAGTCGTGCATGGGATATCAATTCGTGTTCTATGGTGTCAGATCGTCGTGTCTCAAAGTCTAAATATCCCAATCCATATTTTCTCACCAAATACACTACCGTAACTTTTCAGATTTTCTCAAAAAGATGAACAAATACAAGTAACGTCAAACTTGAAGTAAATTGAGCAATGGATGCGTATCAACAGATCTTTGACCCATCTCAGGTGTCAAAGACTGTGAAATGTCATTTCATTGACGAGAACTCCGATCACTTGATCGTGTCGAAGGGCACGTTGTTACAAGTGTTCGAGGTGATGTCCAGCTTGGGCTCTTCGAAGTTGAAGTTGATCACGGAGTACAAACTCCAAGGGTTGATATCTGATTTCCAACCCATCAAGACCAATGACTCCAAATTGGATTATCTTTTGGTCGTGTTTGAAAAGGCCAAATTTGTCTTGGTGAAATGGGATCATGAAAAGTTTCAAATTGAAACCGTTAGTTTACATTACTACGAACAATTGTTGAACCACACCTCTTTGGACACCGAGGATGATCTGAAAACGGTCTTCAAAGTGGATCCGAATAATCAGTGTGCTGTTTTGTTATACAAAGAGATGCTCTGTTTCTTACCGTTCCATCAAGACGGAGAAGTTGATGAAGACGAGGAAGATGAAGATGATGAGTATGTTCCTACAGCGGCTACCACATCAGGTATAAAAGACATCACGTACCCTTCCTTTGTTATGCCAGCTTCACAACTCGAATCCTCCATTAGAAACATCATAGATATCTGTTTCTTGAGTAATTATCATGAACCTACTTTAGCTGTGTTATTCCAACCACAACAGACTTGGAGTGGTTCTTTACCGGTCCAAAAGGATACTACAAGATTATTAGTACTTTCTTTGGACTTGGTGAACAAGTCGTCAGCATCAATTATAGACATTGATAGACTTCCGTACGATCTATTCCAGATTCAAGATTTAAAGAAACCTATCGATGGTTTATTGCTTGTTGGTTGTAATGAGTTGATCCATGTCAATTCCAATGGAGGTTGTAGTGGGGTAGGTGTCAATGAATATTATACAGAGTGCACAAATTTCAAATTGACCAATATGTCATACTTGAATATGAAGCTTGAAGAGTGTTTTATCGCGGATTTCATAGAGAACAACCTCATTCTTTTCGACAGCATCACTAGCAAAATATTTGTTGTGAAATTCTCATCAACAAGAACTAAAGAAATAACGTTTCAGGACTTGGAAAACCATGGTTTACTGTTCACCAAGCTCAATTCTTTTACAATGTTAAAGGAGAAGTGTTTCTTTGTCGGATGTGATGGTAGTGATAGTTTGTTAGTGGGATACGATCTCAAATCATCACATACTCTGGACTCAGACTCTAGTGGTACCCTGGATATCGAAGACGATGAAGATTTCTACACTAACGAAGATTTATCTCAAAAATTACAAAATGGAGACATCGAAGGGTTGAGTTTTACTGTTCTGGATACTTTGGTCAACTACGGACCAATCACAAGCTTCACAACAGGTCAGATTTCTGTCAACCCAAAAGTTTTAGGGCTTCCAAACCCTAATTATAGAGAAAATTGTATTGTAGCCAGTACAGGTTACAAAAGTGGGTCAGCAGTGTCAGTGGTGAGACCAACAGTGCAACCAGTGGTAAAATCATGTTTGAAATTCTCTAACGTGAACAGAATTTGGACCATTAACGATGCAAACGATCAGAGTGACTATTTAATCACAACGAATTTCGATAACTTCAAGACTGAGATTTTCAAGATCAACGACAAGTACAGGAAATTTTTCACAGCAGATTTCAACGTGAGTGAAATCACTTTATTTATCTGTAAATTTGGTAAAGACCAGATCTTGCAAGTGACAACTACTTCTATCAAGTTGTACGATTACAATTTCCATCTCCAAGCCACTTTGAAGTTTGAAGTAGAGTTGGTGTTTGGTTATTCTTACAATGATTTGATCTTGGTCACTTTCCAAGATGGTGAGGTTGCCAGTTTTGAAGTAAGAGAAACAGACGTCTTAGCAGCATTGAAAGAGTTCAAGAAATTTGAGGCAGAGAACAAGAAGAAGAAGTCTAAAGAGATCAAGAAAGAACTTGATAAGAGAAGGAAAGAGATTAAAGATAAAAAACGGTTTGAATTGGTGAAAATCGAGTTACCAAAGCTTTTGAACGACTTGATCATCACTGGAGGTACCATTGTGAACTCTTCTCTTCTAACAAATGTCCGATTTGGGGGTGTGAAAAGAGGTCGTGATGATAATCCTAAAATAGCTCAGGATGATACTAAAATCCCACTTATCGTCTTGATCACAGCAGATAACAGAATCTTGGTGTTCCAGAAGAACCATAACCAAAAGATCTTTGAATTTACCGGTGCTGATACTTTGTCAGAGTACTTCAAGATCGAATTGATGATGGTGAACAAAGATGTAGTTCCAGATCCACAGATTAAAGCTATCACTATCTGTGAATTAGGTGATGAGACTGATAAAGAAGAGTATTTGATCATCTTAACGGTGGGTGGTCAGATCATCTTGTATAAATTATTCTTCAACGGTGTCACCAACCAGTTCTTCAAGATCAACGAAATGGCAGGCTTGAAACTTACTGGTGCTCCTGAAAATGCCTATCCAGCTGGTACTAAGATCGAGAGAACTCTTATTCCTTTGAAAAATTTCAGCGGGTTGAACTGTGTGCTAGTGACTGGTTTTAAGACATATCTCATCACCAAGACCTCGAAATCTTTGCCCAAAATTCACCAGTTCACCAGTTTGAACTCTGTATCGATGGCAGATTACTCTAACGATAAAGTTGATCATGGCTTGATCTTTATCGACGACAACAAAAATGCTCGTATTGTCGAGTTGGACGAGAAAGAAGATCTCGAGAACAAATTACCAGTTAAAAAGTATCCAAACTTGGTCTCCAATGATGAGACCATCAAAAACGTGGAATTCCACAAGTCTTCCAACACTTTTGTCATTTCAACGTTCAAAGAGACAGATTACAACGCTCTTGATGAAGACGATAATGTGATTCCAGGTGTTGATGAGACCAAAAATATGAGAGCACAAACTTTGAAAGGATACGTTAAACTTATAAACCCTATCAACTGGTCTATCATCGATGAGATCGAATTAGAGGACAATGAAGTCGCCATGAGTGTTAAATCCATGAATTTAGACCTCTCCAAGACTCATATCTCGTTCAAGAAAGAATTTATATTTATAGGCACTGGTAAGTTCAGGACCGAAGATCTACCTTCAACTGGTGACTTCAAGATCGTCGAGATCATCGATATCATTCCTGAGCCTGGAAGACCAGAGACAAACCATAAATTCAAGCAGATAGTGCAAGAAGCGACAAAAGGAGCCATTACTGCAGCCACGGAATTAAGTGGACGTTTCCTAACGGCCCAGGGCTCAAAATTGTTGGTAAGAGATTTGCAGGACGATAACACTGTTATGCCTGTACTGTTCTACGATGCCTCTGTGTATATCACTGATGTTAAACTGCTCGACGATTTAGTCATAATTGGGGATACAATGGACAGTGTATGGCTCTTGGGGTTCGATGCTGAACCTTACCGTATGATCTTACTCGGTCGTGATTTGATGAAATTGGACGTTCAGTGTGTTGACTTCATCGTCTACGACAAGCAGTTGTACGTTCTTGTCGCAGACAACGATCACGTGATACATTTGTTACAGTACGACCCTGACGATCCTACATCGCAATTGGGTCAGAAGTTGATCAGGAAAGCGTGTTTCAAGATCAACGCTGAGACCACGATGTTGAAGAGAATACCCAAATTCGAGATCTTTGACAAGTCTTTGACTCGGTCGGAGAAGTTCCAGTGTATTGGTACAAATCTTGATGGGTCGATCTTCAAGGTAGCGCCTATCTCTGAGACCACCTATAGGAATTTCTATGTTGTTCAACAGCAGATCATCGATAAAGAAGTATCTCCGTTTGGCTTAAACCCACGTATGAACAGATTAGGGGATATTCCTTCTTCTTTACAGAAAAGTATGATACCTACTGGTGGGGGTTATAATGCTGGTATTCAGAGACCTATCTTGGACTTGGATGTCGTCAAGAGTTTCATCAACTTGAACGACGATAAGAGGAACAACATTGCCAATAAGATTGGGAAATCTATGTTACTGGAGTTGTACAGAGATTTCATAGATTTGGAACGTACTTTGTAAATTAGTGTATAGCGTTTAAAAGCTATATCTTCAATGGGTTGTAAGCTTTAAAAATCATTTGGGTTCATTTCGACATATATTTTTATAAGAGCTGGACATCCCAGTTGGAGGATAAGTTTAATCTCGGGTTCTTGATGATGGAGTGGGTCTTTTCAACAGAGAGACTTAACTGCTTACCGTTGGCAACCAGTGATTTATAACTCGAATCTCCCACTATGACAATCTTCTCAATGACTTGGTCCAAGTACTCTTTCACAAACAGTTCACTAGCACTGGTCTCGACAACAGACGTAAATTTACTATCTTGGTATTTGAACTTGATCAACGCATATTCTGACTTCAAGTAGTTGAAACTGTTCCCATCATCGAGATATAACTCTCCATGGGCTTGTCCTTCTTTATCTGGAACAATAGTTAATGTGTATGGATCAAACCTCTGTAGAGCGCTTGATCTTCTGTGTCTCTCCTTAGTAGCAATGACATGTCCTCCTTTTATGTATACTGGCAATGTGGAGAGCTCGACGTTGTTGTAGACATAGGTGCTCTTCTTAGTAGAGATCAAGGCGTGTGTAAAGTAGTCATAATAGTTCTCATCATCTGGGAACACGATCTGTGTTGAAGTGGTAGATTCTTCGGTAATTGGCTTCACCATGATCCCCGAGTCGCCAATAAAGAACTGGTCACTGATCCCGAACAAAGAATCATCCCTTGGAGAGTCATACCAAACAGGTTTCAAGAACACAGACCCTGTTAAATAGTTTTGATAAAAGGTCGTGTAAAAAACAGCCAATAATGAGTACCTTAGATCAACGGTATCACGCATTATAGAGGTGTAAGGTTCACCAGCGACCCAAGGCTCTCTCCTTCTCGAGTCTATATGGGCGTGGGCTCTGAAAAATGGGTACCAGATACCTGTTTGGTACCATCTTGTTAGTAATTCCTTCGAGGGGTTCCCGAAAAACCCCCCGACATCGGACCCACTGAAGATGTAGTTCACCAATCCTTGATTCATGTTCATTGGGATGGAAAGCTTGAGATATTCCCATTTAGACATGTTATCACCTGTCCACATGGCGGAAGTACGTTGTGAACCTGAGAAAAAGGACCTGGTCAATATAAAAGGTCTCTTATTGGCGTCACGGTCTAATAACAGTTTATATGTAGCTTCATGGAAGGTGAGACCGTAGATGTTATGAACAGCTCTGTGTTCCCAACCGCCATAGTGGACTAAATCTTTTGGAGCCGAGGTCTCGGGACCGTTGAATACCGAAGGTTCATTCATATCGTTCCAAAGGTGCAAATTAGTAGATTGACCCATGAATTCGTTTGAAGACTCGTTGGCAAAGAGTGTGGACCAGTAATCAACAGATTTAGGGTTGAAAGTGTCGATCCAAACACTCTCACCGGGCCAGCAATGACCATGGTAAGTTTTGTCGTCATCAGAGTTGGTGATTGCCAAATTAGAGGCTTCCAAATGATCACTGACAGAATATCCTACTTTTATATGTGGATCTATGATCAGGATCAAATTACGTCCGGTTTTCTCCATATCTTCGAGCATCGCCATCGGATCGGAGAACGCTTCCCGTTTCCAGGTGAAATATTTCTTGGAGTCTGTGTATTCGATGTCAAGCCATAGAGAATCATAGGAAATGTTATGTTGGTCGAATTTGGAGTGGATATCCAAGACATCTTCCTGGTCATTGTAATTCCAACGACACTGATGGTATCCAAGGGAGAAAAGAGGTGGTAGAGGAGCGTTTCCTGTCAAATCGCCATATTTTTTATTGATAGACAGAGGAGTTGGACCCACCATAAGAATGACATCCAAGATGCCAGCTTCAGAGATCCAATGAGTTGATGACATGGAGCTTTGAGGTTGTATGACTTGTTGCAGATCATTTACAGAGTCTTTCAAGACATTTTTCTTGATATCAACATAAGTATCAGCACCGTTGATCCAAAAAATACCAGCACTGTAATCTGGAGAAACACCCATGATGAAAGGGACAGCACCGTACATTGGCAATTGCGACTCTGTCTCATACTCAAAGATATCAACGTTGTACAACCGGTAAGGGTCGATCTCAGAGGTATCTTTCAACTCCAAATCCAACGAGGCATGCTCACTGAGTCCAAAGAGATGGTTTATACCTACCAAAGAGATATCCAAACCTATACTCTCTGGACCAAATGGCATCTTATCGTTTTTAGAGTCTTTGAAATCATCTTTAAACATGTTGAAATCAGTCTCGTATGGCGACACGTTAATAGTGTCGTTTTCGATCTGAGGTCTCCAATGCTCAAAGTTGAACAAATTGTTATCGTTTAAAATGATGATTTCATCGTTGTTGAACGATTGCACCAACTTGAAAGGAGAATACTGGAGCCTTATAGAGTACTCGAGATCTGGTCCATATGTGATGAGAGCATGAGAATCAAACTTCTCGAATTTGAGCTCGACATCGTCCAGAAGAGACTGCAAAGCCCGGCCCGAGTCTTTTAAAGCGTATTTATACGCTTCATCGTACCTCTTCTTGGTCAACCTGTCGTTAGAGACCTCAATGTTCCCTTTCAACCGGTCCTCTTCGTCGATACGGAGCCTGATATTGTTGTCCAGTAAGATATTGACCTGGAATGGGAGCACTTTCAGTTGATCTGGGGTCAACGTCTTAAGTATGGAGCCCGAGAAACTGGAATGGATGAGATCAAATCTGATACTAGAAGGGTCAATTGAATACTGTGATTCAAATGACACTCCGGAATCTTTGATTTGGTCTGCGAAATAACGATGACGGTGACAAAACGATGATTGCAGACACGTCTTGAAGAGATACTCTTTGACAGCTAATGTCTGCGAAAGACATAGTAGAAACACCACCAAGCTTCTTATACTCCACCAAATCATCTTGACAGCAAGTAGTTTTACTCTCGGCTGCTTTTCACGGTCTTTTTACCCCCAATTGAGTAGTAATGAGCTGTCACCTTGTGTTTTAAGTGTTATTTAAATAAGTGAAAAATAATTATTGAAATTTAATTTTTCACTCTCCACTGGGATCGAACCGAGCACCTTTGCTTATATAAGCTGAGATGAGCTCAGCTCTACAGTTGAGAAGCTTTAACCCAGTTAAAACATATATAAAAGCTATACTGTGGATTGTAGAGTTGATTGAGTTGATGAGATGGTTTGGTATGTCATCATAGGTGGTCTATTCAGAATGTTATGGTGACGATATCACATGAAGTGACACTGCTGATAACAAAACTATGATAGCACCAAAACATCGAGACACCATAACTGAGAACATCTTTATCTTATCTGAAAGCATACAACCTCCTACTGAACAAACACCACTCATCACAACAACCAACTCACCACTTATCGTGACTTGAATTGAATAATAACAACAACAGAGAATCAAGTAAAATAGTAATAATAATAGTGATAGAAAAGGTGATATAATTGACAGAACAGTTGAACTTGAACCAGATCAGTTCTTCAACTCTTCAACACCTGGTAAATCTCCAAATGTGTTTTCACCACTGTACAAAACGTACAAGAAACCGTCCTCGTCCTTGTGTTCTTCGTAAATGCTCGACATCAAGGCTGCAGTTGGAGGTAAGATGTCGTTGACAAAGATGAAAATGGCCTTTTCACTGGACAATCTGATTCTCTTTCTAATGACGTAAACAAATTGGCCCACGGTCAAGTCACATGGTACCAAATATTTCCGTTTATCAATCTCTGGGATATCTGACTTCTCAACTTTCTCACAAATCACCGGGATTCTATCTACGAATTTGGAGCGGATTCTCGTGGCCTCGGCCTTTCTCTTCTCGAAAGAGTGTTCGTCTTTGAATTCTGATCTCATTCTGATAGGTTAGTATGATTTCTGCTAATTGAGGTTTGTTGGCGGGACGGGTGCAGTGTGTGATGGTGTGAAGGTGGACTTGTGATATTTCCAAGGTTTGAAGGAGTCAGTAGGGTATGTATCACTTCAGGAAGTGATAGAGATGCTTTAACAAGCTTCAACACACCTAATTGATCCATATGAGGTCTTGCACTAGCACGTTAAATGGTGGCAACCAGACATCGGCAGATAAGTGACTCATACAATCCATCCAGCACCATTTGATACCATCAACACCATCGTCAATCCATCATCTCTCCATCACCAATCACCCAACTCAAAACACTTACTTCTCTTCAATTGGTTAGTTTATCTTCGCAACAACTGCTATTTATTAGTATCTGTTTATTAATTTAAATAAGAAACTAATACATTCCTACCTAATGAGCTGAATTGTGTTCTTGCACTACCTGCCCTTATCGGGTCACATGGTATTCTGTACACGACTCCTTTCCAGAGGGCCAAAGTTTGATATTTTGTCCACGACTGAAATCTATAAGACAAAGGCGTGCACCAAAGATCAATATCTATATACAGTAATTGTAGAGGCTAATTCCGCCGACGGTGGAGATGTGGCGCGATGTGGGGGGTTCCCCACCCCCACGTTTACCGAAGCTCTTTGGAAACATATAAAAGAGGTTGATTCAGCAATTGAAAAATTGGTCAATTAAATTGCTAAACAGGTTACAAGACAGCAAAATGGCAGTATACAAGTCGGACAAGAGTGTTAAGATGAACAACGGGGCTGAGATCCCTTTGGTTGGGTTGGGAACCTGGCAATCCACAGACCAGGAGGCCTACGATGCCACCATTGCCGCTTTGAAAAGTGGGTACCGTCACATCGATACCGCATGGATCTATGGTAACGAAGCTCAAGTCGGTAAGGCTATCAAGGACTCTGGCGTTCCTCGTGAGGAGATTTTCATCACCTCAAAGCTTTGGTGTACCAAACAGAACGATCCGTTGAGTGCTATCAAGGAATCGTTGAAATTGTTGCAATTGGATTATTTGGATTTGTACTTGATCCATTGGCCAGTCTGCTTGAACCCTGAAGGAAACGATCCAAAATTCCCTTCGAGACCAGACGGTTCAAGAGACGTCTTGGTGGACTGGGCCCCGGCAAAGACTTGGGAATTGATGCAACCATTGGTAGCTAAAGGGTTGACCAAAGCCATTGGTGTTTCAAATTTCACCATCACGAACTTGGACAAATTGTTGAAACTGCCAACCACCTCGATTACTCCAGCTGTTAACCAAGTGGAATTGCACCCATACTTGCCACAGCCAAAACTCGTCAAATACTGTCAAGACAATGATATCGTTGTTGAAGCATACTCACCATTGGGATCCACTGGGTCTCCACTTTTCACCGATCCAGAATTGGTTAAATTAGCCGAGAAAAACGGTGTCTCCACTGCCACTATCATGATTTCATGGGCTGTTTGGAGAAACACCGTTGTATTGCCTAAATCGGTCAGTGCCAAACGTATCGAGGACAACTTCAAAATCATCGATTTGTCGGACCTGGATGGCGAACTGGTGAACCAAATCAGTGTCAAATCTGGTATCAAAAGATTTGGTCTTCCAAACTGGGGCGTTCCTGTTTTCGACTCTGACGAGTGATTAAGTTTAGCTGGTTTGAATAGATAAGTAGATGCTTCTTTAACTTTGCTGTTCATTTTTTACTTCAAGAGGTTCGAGTAGACTTATATAATCTCTGTGTAGCAATCTTGGTTTGATTGGCAGTAGTTCGTCAATTCAGATGAAACACTTTAAAGCACTTATTTGTCCATAAATTTCTCCATGTAACCTCTGCGGCTCAGAAATGAGCAAATGTAGTATACTCACTTTGATATACAAACAGATAAAATCATTTTTGAATAAATCGTAGCATGAATACCTGAGCTGCTATCAATTCTTACTCTATAAAATACTTATATAGACTCTTAAATTAGAGTTAATTATAAATATTTCGTACAGTTCTGATTGTTCTCTGCAGTACCTTACATATTTTTTTTCGCTTATCTCCAGTCCCAAACTCTAATTGACTGTAATCTTTTTGAATTCTAGACTGCTGAAGGATTTTGTCTCTAGTTGGGATCATGAAGCTGTTTGGCTCAAGGATCTCAGCTTCTCAATTGTATAGCCACCTTCCTAGAACACTCTTGGGGTGTCATAGGAGATTAACCACTATATGCTCCCTCCTCCTTTTCCCTGTATTTCGATATCCACCGTATAATATGTTCCATGGATCTTTTAGTTGTAAACCCAGGTTGTGATTGTTGTATTACTTATTAAATCAGTAAATGTGTGACTGTCAAGATTTCAAAAACCCTATAACCCTAAGCCCAGTGCTTCATAAAAAATAAAATTCTAAAAAATACTTGTATCCCTAATTCAACTCTCAAATATGTTACACGTCAAGATCCTGCTGTACAGGATGAAAAGTGCCTGTAAACGGATGCAAATCCAGTATCATCACAGCAGATTCGATGTTCTTTATAACGATCTCGTCATCTCTGACAGACCTTCAGATGATCACCCCCTTTTAACTTTGCGTACTCCACCTCTAGTAATTTGTGAAGAGTTACAAGATAACCTTGATTTGATAATTGAGGTGGGCAAAGCTGATGCAGAAGCCAAGGCAATGACCATGAAGTGTGAATTATGCGATTTGATTGCAAAATGTCCTGCGTTCCTAGTGAATGCTGCTAGAGAAATTGTCGACAGCGGTATCTGCTTGGAAGAAGCCATTGTACAAGCTTTTGAGTATTTTGATCCAATTCAAGAGAATGATATCGTTGAGCTCAATTCTTCTGTATCGGAAACCAGTGAAGAAGATGAAACCCCACCTAGAAGATTAAGAGAGAGAATGGCAGCTAGAGCTGTTTCGGATATTGCCAGATTGTGTACCGCCAGATTTATGCGTAGACCCAGCGAGCATCCTCAGATCCAAGAGATTTCCAGAGATGGAGAAGTGTCTGATTATGAATGCCAGTGTAAGAATTGTGCTATGAAGAGGCGAATTCCTGAAATGTTTGGGTTTGAGAACCCATGTGCTTTGAAAGCCGCTAGAGTATCTATGGGGATGCCATTTGACAGCTATAGGTCCACGTTTTACACAGAAGCTGCTGAACTGGTAGCTGAAGATCATCACAGTGCTGAGTTTTATATGACAGGTAGGTCTCTGGGTCCGTCAGCAAATTACAACTCTTTTAATTCTTCACTCAGAGCTTATCAAGATCATATGAGTTCTTACAATGATAACCTTGAGGCCGTCAATAATTATCTTGAAATCACTTCATCATCTTCTTCGTCGTCAGCTTGGGATCCAAATAATAACGAAGTTAATTTTCATTCAACAACTACGAAGACTTACTACAACGAAGATCTATTTAATGATCTGGATGTTTGGGAAGAGCAGGTCTCTGTGAGTCCAAACATCTGTTTTCAAGAAAATGAGAAGAGTTTTGTCACTGACGAGGGTATCAATCTCTCGCCGTCGAAGAAGGCAATTGCAGTGGCTTCTTTAAAGATGGCCAATGTGCCATCGAGTCCTCGAGCATAGGTCTTGGTCCCGGGGTCACGTGTGACTTGGTTGCAAGTGAGCTGAAAAGTTTGTTTCAATGTTGGTTGGCTTATCAACCGATAAAAGAATAGTTACTACTGATAAGCCTTTAGCTGTTTCTTATCTGTTATCAGTTGGTTTCTCAATAGCTGCGTTTAAATCTTTACCTAATCAATAGTAAGCTATTTTCTTATCAGTAGATGAGCAATTTATCAATTTTAAGCTTTTTCTAGAAGCAGATTAAGTTTTGCTAGTTATTGTATGGTGATAAGACGTGCAGCTGTCAGTCGAACTCTGATTGGTGATTTGCTTGTCACTTTGGACTTATCAGTTAGATATTAGTTATAAGGTTCCTCGCCACTAGCCACTAGCCACTGATAACTAGCCACTAGTCACTAGTTATTAAGCTTATAAGCAAACAGCTTGAATCGCTAGTTTAAGCTATAAAGTGATAAATCTCAACTATTTAGTCAAATAGCTAGTCATAGTTTATAGGCTATCACGTGAGTAAGATATAAGTAACAATCACTTAGTAGCATTAGCCACTTTATCAAGTATAACAACCAAACGATTTGGTCAATTAAATACGCATTTATTTTTTACGTGTATCAGATACAAATCTACAAATATCAACAAATGACATCAACCAACGAGACAGGATTGGGCACCATGCACGACGTGCGGGAGGCCACGTACCAGCGCAAGTTAGCGGAAAACATCGAATTGAAGCGCACTTTCTTGGATATTGGAGGGTTTAAATACTCGCAGTTGAATAAAGGAGATGGAGATGGAGATGATGATGATGATGATGAGATGGTGCTGTTGAAGAAAGAGACGATAGCGATCTACGACTCGTTGAAAAATGTGCCATTTAAACCAGAGAGAGACGACTTAATTGGGATATCCTTAGCGGGACTGTCTTTGTCTCTGCAGAACGAGGATCTTACAACCCTAAATCAAGGGTATCAAGACCTAATCAGCCGCCAGAAGTCTCAGATCCAATACTTGGAGTCTCTCATATTTAACTTGAGCCTCACTGGAAACTTGGTGATCTCGAAAAATAGGCGAGATCCGCCAGCAGATCTAAGAGCCCCAGATTGGGCAAGAATAGCCGAGGATCTGGACCAACGCGACACTATGTTGGTGGATTACACCAAGAGATTGTTATCCGAGTATGTGATGGGCCAGGTTGACAGTGAGAAACAGGGTAAGTATTTGGAGTTGATCGAGTCTTTGTTGAACAATTTGTTGAGGAAGAGCAATGAGTTTATACAAGTGCCAGCAGAGTTGAAAGAAGACCTGGTCTTGAGACAATTGTTATCTTCTCATATCATTGAGCAACGAGACAGCTTGAGAGTTATACGGTTGACCAAATTTGGTTTCTAGTTATGCTGGTTATAGCGTTTACTGCTGAAGTCTGCTATTGATCTCTTTCTAATCTCTTTTACAATCTTTACTACCAAGTACAGTGTCTCACCTTGTATACTACCCATCTACAACCCATGCGATGACATAATTAAACTAGTAAACCTACTTAGTAACAGATATCTTTCTCGATCTCAACAGCTCTCCTATCTTAAATCTGGATACCTGAGAGTTTTGAAGCTCGTTGATCAGTAGTGGAACAAGTTGTAACGACGACGAACCTATTTCAAAATCATCTTCAATTGCATCTGAAGTCGACACACGTTCGATCTCGCTGACTATCTTGAGCTCTTGTTCGAGTTTCTTCAACGAAGAGTAGTGAGACTTCATCAATGTATGCAATTGGCCGAGTAGTTGGTCCCAGATATCTGAGTTACCGCCTTCATTTACAACTTTCAAGATGACTTTGAAGATCAAAAGCTTAGCCTCCAATGACTTCACTGTAGCTTCATAACTTGAGAACTTCTTAGATAGCTCTGATCTTAGTGATCTGTTGATAAATGAGAGCTTCTTGTCCTTTAAATATTTCAAGTTTGATTGGAAACTTTTAAATGCATTGAGGATATTGGAGATCTCTATCAGCTTCTCATCGTTGGACTCGACTTTCTCGAATAACACCTCGAGATCACTTTCGAGCTTACCATTTTGATCTTTGATCTGAGATACTTGTGGAATCTTTTCAGAGACCCATTTAGATACAACATCACTCTCAGAGAGTCTCCATAGCGAAGGATACTCAATTGATAGTGTGCTCGGTTCAAAATGACTACTCTCTTGATCATGAACAAACTCTGATAAACTCTTCAAATTCTTCTCCATCACCTCCATGTGTGATTCGACAGAATAGTACAACTGATAGATCTTGGTTTCGATCAGACTACCTGAGTGTTGAGGGAACTGGATATTGGAGATTTTGATGAACTCAGGAAAAGGTTTAGGTTGATGTGTTCGTCTTGCGTGAAGTTCATCTTCATCCTCGCTCTCTTGTATTTCTTCTGGTTCTTCCTCTTGTTCTTCTTGTTCTTCTTCTTGTTCTTCTTTATTCTCTTCATCATCTGCCTTGGATAACAAGGCAGAAATCGAATCATCTCCTAAACTCATAGCCTTCAATAACTCGGCAATTGTCAGGTTCTTCTCTTCACTGCTTAAAGCATTGATGTCCTCGAGCTTAAAGCCTTTCATTTTGTTGATCAATGAGACAAGAGGTGATACTTCTTCTGTGTTCTTAGATGTCTCCTCGGGTTGAGCTGTTTGTTCTTCAACTGGTTGCTGTTCTGCTGGTTCCTGCTCAACTAATTTCTGTTCAGTTGCGTCATCTTCAACTTGGTCATCTTCAACTTGTTCTTCAGCACCATTAGTATCTTCTTCCTCGCTTGATTGAATTTCTTCAGGAGCAGTTGATTCGTCTGACAAGTTTTCAACTTCTTCTTCAAGCTCCAATTCATCAACTTCTACGCTTGGAGCTTCTTCTTGTTCTCCGAGCTCGTTATCTTCTTCTCTCTGCTCTTCAAGTTCACTAGAGTTAGATTCTTCTACTGGCTTGTCTTTCAGCTCTTCCTCAGATACCGGAGTCTTCAAAATCTCCAGTGTATCTTTAGATTCAGGCCCTTCATCCGGTATGACTGACTTCTCCACTTCAACAAACGATTCCATTGAACTATCATGATCCTTTGTCTCTTCTTCAGGCACTTCTTCAGCTTGATCAATTTCTTCTTTCGAATCTTCTTTGGCTTCATTGAGGAATCCCAGAGAAGTCGATTTTAAACTCTCGAAAGGTGATTTCTGCTTACTGAAATCACCAAATGGTGAAGACGTTTTACTGAAGCTCCCAAACAGAGATTTGTTCTCTCCAATAGATCCAAATGTTGGAAGAGTAGCTTTCTCTGAAGCGTTTGCAGTCAAAGAGCCAAAACCTGAACTACCAAACCCGCTAGAACCAAATTTAGATGCTCCAGATCCGAACGAGGTTGGTCCTCCAAATGAACTTGATTCTCCAAATGTTGTGGGTCCAAGAGGGTTTGTGTCTGGTTTTATAGAAGCCTTTGGGACTGGTGGTGGTTTATCTTCTTGTTCGCTGTTCACAGCACTGTCTGACTCTGTGTTCATATCACTTTCATCATCGCTGCTTGGAGAGTTGATCTTGGATGATTCTTGTAAAGTTGAGCCAAAAGAGGTGCCCAAATTTGCGAAAGGTGACAGAGATTTCTTCTCGTCGTCCTTTGAAGATCCGAATGAGCTTCCAAGATGAGCAAATGGAGAGTCAGATGTTTGCGATGGTTTTCCAAAGAAAGAAGACTCTTGAGATGCTCCAGATGCTCCAGCTGGCTTGGTGGTGGAACTTAAAGATGCGAAAGGAGATTCGCTTGTCTTGTTAGATCCCAAAGTCGCAAATGGTGAGTTCGTTGTGGAATTAGATGATCCGAAAGTAGACAGTCCAAACAGCGGTTTATCATTGTCTTTGGAAGTAAGAGATGCAAATGGTGAGCCTGTTGGTGGTTTGGTAGCACCAAAACTGGACTGGCCAAAGAGAGATGAAGTATGACTTGATCCGAATGCCGATGATCCAAACAGAGGCTTTTCTTCACTCTTGGCACCTAAAGAAGCAAATGGAGATTCATTACCAGCTTTAGATGATCCAAATGATGTCGATCCGAAAGTGGAAGAACCAAACAGCGGTTTTTCATCAGTTTTGGAACCCAAAGAAGCAAATGGTGAATTGTTGCTGGGTTGTGTTGATCCAAATGAAGACGACCCAAACAGAGGTTTGTCATTGGCTTTTGAACCCAAAGAAGCAAACGGTGAGTCGCTACTGGTTTTTGTCGATCCAAATGAGGAAGATCCAAACAGTGGTTTGTTGTCATTGTTATCGTTGTTGGACCCTAAGGAAGCAAAAGGTGATTTAGTAGTGTCAGAAGAACCAAAGGTCGATTGTCCAAACAGTGGCTTCGATGATTCAAACGATGACTGACCAAACAGCGATCCAGTGTGTCCGAAAGTGTTCTGCCCCAATGATGTCTTGTCATCGCTTTTGGAACCCAAAGATGCAAATGGTGAAGCTGTTGTAGGTGCAGTTGAAGATTTTGTCACTTCGGTGGCATCAGAAGCGTTCAGAGGAATCTGCTTGATGCTGGATTTCAAGGACTCTACGAGGTCTTCTAACGGACTCAAGTTTCCTTTCTTAATATCTTCAACTTCAAAGACAAACCACGAACATAATTTACCGTCATGTGTCCATACAATTAGCCTTGGTAATGGCAAGATACTGTCATCTTCGATCTTAGTTGATATGTCCAGTGTAACATCTTCTTGTGAAGAGAGATCGACACATAATCCCAATGGAAGAGAATCAATGTAAGTATCGTCGTCCAAAGGTAATTGGGCACGATCTGTATCATTAAGATGCTCTATCAAACCTTTGGATGTGATGGTTATGAGCTCCGATGACAAACTGGAGGAGATTATAACTATCTGTGGGTAATGCAGCGACCATTTCGGAAGAATTGTGTGGTAGAAATATAGCGGACGATCATCTGTTGATAATGGTGGGAAAATATCCTGCAAATGTTTGGTGGTGTTTGTTGTGATATCTGTTAAGTACAACGTAGCATCGAGCTCTTCATTTGCTGAAATGGAGATGTATTTAGATTCACCAACCCATGCGATGTATTTGAAATTGAACCCTGACTCCAATTCGGGGGCTTTCAAGGCTTCTGAAATGCTTGTCAGAAGGTTGATCTTTACTACAGTGTTGTCTTTCTTGATCAGGATCAGTTCTGAAGATTCCAAAATGATGTCGAATGAGATCACTTCTGATTCGATTTCTTTATTCTGCTTGGTCATGATGTTCAAAGTTGACAAAGTACCGTTCAGAGATAATACTGCGACGTTGTCATATGAGAAATACTTCAATTGGACAACTTGTGAGTCCAATTTCAGTATTTCTTGCATATCGGAGTCCAATATAGAGACTGTATCTTGTACCAGTATACACAACGACGATCCACTTGTTGAGGGAACAAACTCAACTTGTGTTACTTCACTTTTATCGAATAATTTGACGTCAGTTGCATTTTCAATTTTGTAATCATCTTCATTTACCCCTTTTAAAGCATCAGTTGGACCTGTGAATACCCTTTGAGTATCAGCAAATGCAAACTTTCTATTGATATTATCCCAGGATACCAAATTTATGGGTACTTGAGGGAATGTGGAGTCTGTGAATGAAGACTGTGATAACTTGGAGATTGACGATTGTCTGTATCCAAAGTCCTATACGAGCAAAGTTAGTACGATATTGTAAAGCAGGGGGGGCTATAAATACTCAGAAAGTACTCACTTCAGCCAAGTCGACTTCTAATGGCTCAGACATGACCAATTGTTTATTTAATGAAGCGCTTTTGTCTAAGTAGAGATCTCTGAAGAGAGGAAAAGTTTTGTATACAAGTTTTGGCTAGTGGTACACGACTGATCTATTTTTCAGTGAGATGTGCACGACCTTTATTTAGGATTATTTCCACGACTGATCTGTGCGATTGTAAATTTGCAAACTTCATGAGATGAGATGAGCTACAGGATAGAAGTTGGTAGTCAGATTGGTATAAATGTTTATTAGATAATGTAGCAGGGAAAGAACGGAAAATTACATGATAATTTGAGGTTGTTCGACGTTATCGGAGATGGTCTTGTGAGGCAAGACTTTACCACCGTTGACGTAAACTTCGTCTTTAACAGCAACGTCTTCACCCAAGACGGTGACACCATCCAAACGGGCCCAAGCACCGACAGTGGAGTTCCAACCGACAATGGTGTTTTTAACCAAGGCGTGGTCCTTGATGATAGAGTTTTTCAAAACGACAGAGCCTTGGATTCTGACACCGTCACCGATGACAACGTCTGGACCGATAGTGACGTTTGGACCGATCTTACAACCCTTACCGATCTTGGCGGATGGGTCGATCAATACGTTACCGTTGACGTATTCACCAGAGCTCAAGGTTTTTGGAGATTTCTTGGCCAAAGAGGTCAAGTACAAGCCGGTACCGGCAAGGAAATCCTTTGGTTGACCAACGTCCATCCAGAAGCCTTCCAAGTCGAAAGAGTACAAAGATTTCTTTTCGACCAATTGAGGGAAAGTCTCCTTTTCGATAGAGGTTGGTTTCAAGTCGATCAAGTCGATGACTTCTGGGTTCAAGATGTACAAACCAGCGTTAATTCTGTTACCGACAAACTCAACTGGCTTCTCGACGAATCTGTCGATCAAGTTTGGAGTGTCTCTGTCGTGGACGATGACACCGTATTTGGATGGTTCATCAACTTTGGTAGCGACAATGGTACCTTGACCACCGTGAGCCTTGTGGAAGTCAGCCAACTCTTTGAATGGGTATTCACAGATGACATCGGAGTTCAAGACGAAGAATGGAGAGTTATCTTTCTTCAAGACTTTTTCAGCCAACTTCAAAGGACCAGCGGTTCCCAAAGGCTCGGTCTCTACTGAGAAGGTGATGGAGACACCGTACTCTTCTTCGTATTTTTGCAAGGTAGAAACCATAACCTCTGGTCTGTAGTTGACGGCCAAGACGATATCAGTGACACCGGCAGAGGCCAAGGCCTCGATCTGGTGCAAGATCATTGGTCTGTTGGCAAACTCAACCAATGGTTTTGGAACCGACAAGGTCAACGGTCTTAATCTGGTACCGTAACCACCTACTAAGATTAAACCTTTCATCTTCTAAAATGATCTTCTATCGAATCTACGATGTGTTCCAAAGACTGAAAAAAATAAGCGAATGTGAATAAAATAGATTCCCAATCGCGGTCAAAGATCAAATCGAAACGATCCAAATCCAGCGCGTCCGTCTGTTTTTATACTGAGCCAGAGGAAGGAGAGAAAAAGACAACGCACACACAAACAGTGAAAAAAAAAAAAAATTATTCGACAACATCTCCGGAGAAGGAGAAGTTTTAGAATCGTTTTTCTATAATTAGGTCCGTCTTTGGTGGTGGCTGGTTTAGTGGCTAGTTGAAAAGGTGGTATCAGTTAGATCCGAGGCTCTGTAATGGACCATCTATGGCGGTAATGAGGGTCATGAGGTATCAGCAGATGGTCTAAAGGGACCAGGTGAAGAAAATCGCTGGAGATTCCAGGGACCTTTTACGCGGCACTTATTTCTCCATGCGGAGAAGTTGCAGGCACACCCCCAGTACCACGAGCTACATTTGCAGTTGATTTGCTGTGCTATTCGCTGTTTCATTTGCTGTTCATTATTGGTCCGTTCCATATTCTCTATTGTACTAGTGGAATTCTTTTTCGAATTCTTCTCCGTATTTCCTAGAAGTACTTCTCCAAGTAAACCACGATCGATACCCTCACATGGTTGAAAAATAATAATCTTCTCCATGCTGGACTTAAACCAGCCACGTATAAAGCTGAAAGACCTGGTTCTTTTACCATATTGGTAATGAAGTTCCATTTCCTGACTTTGGAGATCATCAGTTGGCTAGTCCAGCCTCCGGACCAAACTTGGGTGAAGATCTGACGCAGCTTTGTAGTACGTAATGAAACTCAGCGCATCGAGACAAATAAACGCATTTAGACAAGCGCACTAGTAGTACACCACGCACTTTCATATTTCCTTCCCACTTGAGCGCGCTTCACTCAAACGCATTTTTCGAAGAAATAAATGCGTACCGCAAGTGCAATGCGCGCTTGTACCTGTTCAGGCACAAAAGCGCATTTTATCACCACCAGCGCACCACAGGCGCACAATGCACTCAGGAACAAGCGCATCACAAGTTCAATTTGACTACAAGCATTCACCTCTTATCACATCAACTTACCGGAGCATTCTACAATTCTAGCAAAATACAAGTTTCCATCTCTTTTTCGTTACTCTGCTCTACTGTATGCACTGAGCTTCACGAACAAATTTTGATTTTGACTATAAGCTTCATTTCAAGATCTCAAAACCAGATAGATTATCGCCACATGCTACCCGATTGGGAAATGAGGCGTCTACATGTGGCTAAATTTTTCACCACAGATCAGATTCAATTTCTATTTAGTTCATACAAGATGTCGACACCGTCCTTGTGCCCATTGACATTTTTCTTGCTCGAGTTCAAGTTCCAATTGTTCGAGTTGAACGGCTTGTAGTAATTCTTCTTGTTCAAATTGTCAAATCTAGACCGGAGAAACTGGCTTATCTGCCCGTTATTAAATTTACCAACAGGTGTGTACTCCAATTTCCTATCAATTCTGTCTTCCCTGCGGGTCTCGGATGCTGAGTTTTTATTGTTTTTATTCGAGTTTGTCGTTTGTGGTGTTGTCGTTACTGATGAATTAGAATTCTGTCTTCCTGATGCATTGTTCTTTATCACTGATGCCCACGCTCCTAACTTTTTGGGCTCATTTTGGGATGTCTTAGGTGCTGCTGAACTCGGTGTCGAATTTTCACCACTAGCGGGTGTTTTTGATTTTGCCTGTTGCTGTGATGTTGCTGCTGCTGCTGCTACAGATCTCGAGTTCTTCGTTCCTGATGATGTCTTTTTAGATGCCATTGCCAATACTTTTTTTTGCTTTTCTGTTCCACACTTCCTACTCTATACAACTATGCTACTTCAATCAATGCTGTCTATCTTGCCTTTACTTTCGGCCACTGCTCGATCTTTTAGCACTTGAAAAATTTGGCAAGGCGACAACACTTGACGAAAAACTCTCTAGTCAAGATTGGATATCTGTACACGACCTTTTCCCAAGATCGATAAAAAAAAGGGGGTTCGGCATAATAAAATAATAAAATATATTTCAAGCTGACTTTAAACACAGTGTAAATGCACTGTGAGTTATACATAAAAAAACAGGGGAACAACAAAACAGTAGTGTTATAAAAAAAATCACAAGGTAACGGTGGATTGAGAAATGGGCAGCATTCATGCCTTGACACTATCGCTGCTGTTTTCCAAGACATCGTTGATCTGAGTACCCTCGTAAACTTCAGCAGAGATCTGTGATTGAACAGCATGTAATTTTTCTGGGTTCGATTCTTGCCATTCCTTGACTTTGTAGCCTTGGCCAGTCAAATCCCAGTACATACCTCTTAAAGTGGTATAAATACCATAGTAGCCTTCTACCAATGGGTAAACGATCACCATGAAGGCAGTGAAGAATAACCAGATAATTGATACAACAACCCATCCGGTGAAGAATTGTCTGCTGAAAATGTAACTGGAACCATACATTGGCATTGGCCAAAGAACGACAAGACAGATTGTCAAAGTCATACAGATAATAGCAGCTCTACGAGCACCCTTCTTCAAGATTCTGGAGTCTTCCTCCATGATTTCCTGTCTTCTGGTAAGGGCAACTTCATGAGCAACTGACAAAGTTTTTGATTTCACAGTGGTCAAGTTCTTTTCGTCGTCACCTTCAACTTCGATGTGTTCCAGGGCCAAAATCTCCTCGGTTTCGTCAACTCTTCTGATATTCTTCAAATTCTCGAAATCATAGTTTTGAGGTTTAAAGGCGTAGGTCAAGATTGGAATGAATACCACTGGAGAAAGCAAAGCAACAACATTACCAGTCAACATTGGATTGTCTGCAAAAGTGGTGTCAACATTGACAACACCTTCTTGTTTGTAAGTTACAAGCAACCAGGACATGATGGCTAATGCAGTACCAATGACTGGAGTAGCACAGGCAGCGATTTTGTTCATCTTGCTCCAGACAATAGTCAAAACCAGCGGTAAGACGGCACTGGAGATGATGATACCCATCAATTCGTACAAATAACCCATCGAGATACCTGCGTACCACAATCCAGTAGCGAACCCAGACATAATTACACCAAAAGCAGCGACAGAACAGTGGGACATGAAGATCAAAGTCTTACCACTAGCCTTAGGATCGACATAGGTTCTGTAGATATCGTAAGTGAAAATAGAGGAAACGGCAACCAATTCAGCTGACATGGCAGAGGTACAGGCCATAAAGACCAAAAGCAATGATGCTACAGCACCACCTTTGCCCAATAAAGCATAGGCAGCATTTGGTAAGACCAAACCAGCATTGACAGCGTCTTGAGACATTCTGTCTGGGTAAGTTGGAAACAGAGGAGTGTCTTCCAAGGCAAGACATGCAAGACCCATGGTGGTGGCAGTGGTCCATGGAATAGCCATCCAGGCAAGCCCACCAAGGACATAACCTGACAAGACAGATTTAGGACCACACAGCATAATCTTAGCAAAATAACCATTGTCTAAGAAGACAGTACCGAAGTTACCAACAATGTTGATGACGAAGAAGATGAACCCACCTCTCGATCTCAAAGTGACGTACTCACCACCTGCGTTACCATCAATTGGAGCCGTAGCAGCGATCTCTCTCAATTTATCATAGACGGCACCTGGACTACCCAAAGTTTCATTGGTGGTATAAGTGGTGAACCAGAAGGTCATGATGATGGCGATGATGATAATCGTGTGCAAGTAATCGGTGATGAAAGTTGCCTTCAACCCACCGAACAAGGTGTAAATAACAACACCAATTGGTAACAAGAAACAGGCAGCGACAGTATTCATGCCAGTCAAGTCAGCGACAACAGCAGAGGTACCTGTCAACAACATGGCAGTGACCAAGATGTTGGTAGCAATACCAAAGAAGATGAAGACACCATGACCAGCAGCACCGTATCTCTCCTTAACAATTTCCAAGTAAGTATGGGCACCTGGTGCCTTATACTTAGCAGAGATACCAACATACAGGAAAAGAATGATCTGAACAGTCAGACCAGCAGCATAGGTGAAGGCACCTGCGACACCATGTTCATAAGTTTGAGTTGTAGATGTCAATAAAGTTGCAGCCCACGTCCAGGAAGACACAACAGCTGCAGACATTAAACCTGTCTTCACCGATCTACCAGCCGTTGCAAACTCCTCGGCAGTGATGATCTCACGTTGGTATCTACGTAATACTGAAGTGATGAGGATCATGACAAAGGCAAAGACAAAACCTAAGCCCACGACAACAGCATACCCGGCACCTTGAGGCAATGGAATAATTTGAGGCATCTTTGTACTATCAATAAGATTGTTCTTGATTTGGTCTTAATGAATTGTGCACATGAGGTGGTGATACTGGCTATATATATCGTCAACTTGTGTGTGCACAATCAATTGAGTCTCAAGAGAGAGTAAAAATTTTCACATTATCGATCACTCGACTCCAAGATTAAAGATGGCTGAAGAAGACAATCCAATCAGTGTAGAGATGAGATAAACTGATAAGGCTTTCCCAAAAGAAAAAAAGCTCTCGATAATTGCCTAATCTAGAAGCCAAAAATCTGTTAGTTTAACCCTGTTGATGACTCTGCCCCTGACTTTGCAACCTTTGCAACCACCCCATGCCTTGCCCTTACCAGGAGGAGTCAGATTTATCGACGTAAGAAGTGGGTGGCATATGTGGCGTGTGGGTTTCAATATGCAGGTGAACTGCAGTGAAACCCAGATGTAACATTTCTGAGCCACAATCTCAACCCCAATTAGGAAAGGGGACAACTCTAAACTGAAAGCGGGCGGATTTTCCTTTTTGACAGCGCGCAAAGCGCTCCTTTTTTTTGCCCCAGAGTCAAGGCGCGACAAACGGCGACACTTATTGGCCCGATGACACACAATCGGTTACGCAGAGTATTCTCCGCTTGAATTCAGGAGTCATGTCATGTCGCCAATGTACAAGTGATTAATGTCGTGTCACTCATGTTGTGACACCTACTGCCATCTGTGTCAGCTTTCCAAACTTTTCAATTGGAATTTGGACAAAAGAGAAGCTCTACAAAAAACACCGCGCTTACAGCTACTCTTTACAGTTACCAGCCTTGTGGCTCACCAAAAAATCTCTATCTATCTCTGCTGCCAATCTATACTCTCGTGCCTCCAATGTCTGCCAATCTCTATTCTCGTGCATAGTGAAACTCAGGCTCCTAAGCAGCCTCTTACTTTTTGTTACTCAAGCCACTTTCCGTGTCAGTACTCGGAAAAAGTCGCTTATATGACATCATCACGGCATTGTCTACGCGCCGATGCTAGGTGTTCCTCGCCGAAACCGTTAGTGTCGCTTGGACAATTATGGTAAACGCCTTTTGACGATGACACACCGGCTTTGTGTTGTTTTTAACCGAGCCTCATCTTGGTGTGTTTTTCAATAGTGGATCGGTGTTATATTTCGTTAAAATGAGCAGATAACTGATTATCTCTAAATGATCAAAGTTATCTTCAAAAAAATGGGGGAGTTACTTGAAACATCACACTGGAATTGATTGATAAATTTATCAAGGATTCGAATTGAGCTAAAACTACAAGGTCACGTGCAGATTCACAGATTAAAGATCAGAATTGAAGAAATATTATTAAAAAATGATGCACAATACTAAAAACACCTCTCAAAGTATTTCAATTTCGCCAGGATCGTAAAGTCTCTCCTCCAACGACACAAATTTGTACCGACCCTCGGCAAACCAATAGATAAAAATGTACAAAAAACACCCCAGATAAACTGCACTGACATAGTTCATGTTACCCAGAGTTGCAGGCATCTCGTATGGGAAACTGAAAAATATAAGACAGAAACATACCCAAAAACAAGTCAAATAGTTGCAAACCAAGCCAATCTTACCCATCCAAAATGGGCCTGGTCTCATCTTTGATCTACCTTTTTTCAACAAGCAAACTGTTGGAATGAAGTAGCTGAAGTAGAGAACCTCAACCGATGCTGTCACTATAGAAGTATAAGCATTTGAAGACCCAAGGTAGACAATTGCAATTAAAATGCAGATGAAATTGCTGAACAAATGTGCTTTGATAGGAACATTTGTTCTAGGACTTACCTGTTTCCAATATTGACTGAACGGTAAACCATTGTCTCTACTGAAGGACCAACAGATTCTCAGCTGCCAGGTATTGGCACTGATATTGCAAAAAATAGCAGTTAAAATCAGTAACAGCTCGACGAAAATCAGTCCTGCCTTGTTGTAGTTCAACAGTTGGTAGATGATCTCCAACAATGGTAATGGAGCGCTCATCACCAGTTGAACGTCTTTAATGCAGAAAAAAAGGGATACCGAGAAGATGAACAGCGTGAGAAATCCAATTATAATGGTTGATATGATCAGCTTAGGAATTGTCTTTGCAGGCTGTGGCAACTCTTCAGACATGTGCGTCAGAGCATCCAAACCAGCCAATGCCCACGTCGGCAGAGTCAAACTGACCAAAAATGTTATACCGATCATATCTTTCTCAACGTTGATCAGCTCTGTGAAGACAAAACTACCAGATTGATAATTGCCATGACTCGTTGCAAGACAAGCGATAATTGCCACGAAGAATGTGAATAATGACATTGCAAAAGCCAAAAACGTAATCGTAGGTAAAGGTTTCTCCCAGCAGTTGAAAATTGAAACGAACAAGACGATCAAGATACAACATACAAGAACGTGCCATGGATGTTGCTCGAAATCAGGATGTGTCAATTGATAACTTGCTAGAATAGACTGCAGAGTTGTCAATGATACCGATGAGCATGTGAAGACTGCACCTAACCAACCCATTTGTCCAGTAAGAAACAGAAGAAACCTTGCATTTTTCTTAGGAGCCAATTGGAAGGTCCAGAAGTACTGGCCACCAGAGTTGGGGAACATCGACACTAATTCACTCAAGGTGACGCCAACTGGAAGCACAAATACAAACAGAGCTATCAATCCATAGACAACCATGAGGGGACCTCCAGCTGCGATTGTCTCGCCCATACCACCAGCGATACCTAACCATGAGTTTGTCAAACCAAAAGCAACACCAAGCAACGACCAGAATGAGAAATTTCTCTCCAATTCTGGTTGATAACCTTGTCTTTGCAACAATTGATCATTATCATAGTTGATCGACTGACGTCTTTCAGTGGTATGAGTTTCTACCTTCTCTCCCGATGAGTCCCTCAACAGATCTGGGGAAGAAGAACCTGTTGATGATGTAGTCGGGATCTGGTCTATTTGCATTATGGTATTGTTTACGGGTTTTGAGTCTTGAATACCGGTAGAATCATAGCCCGCTCTTCTCATACTCGCTACAAACACTAACTAAAAAATGTGGTGAACTAAAGGGGAATACGTCAAGGTATTTATACGTTTAACAAGAAAAGTGGAGTGCTGCTAATGGTGAAGTTTATTCACTTTATTGGAACCCTCCAAATTTTTACATGTGCTTTTTATATGGGGGAGCCAATTTCAAGATGAGGTTATAAATGCTTGATTTTTTTTTCTTATCTCAGATTACGCAGTTAAAGCGTCCTTATCTTCACCGATTTACACTCAAACCGTTGGAACTTATTGTGAAATTGCAACTATTTTCACATGAAATGAGTGCAATTTAGCTATAACTGGATCAACGGTTGTGACTGCCCGTGAACCATGGAGAGATCAAATGGCTCCATAATGCAGATGAAGTCAGAAACCGTGAACAAACTGGAGATGTTTGCATGCATACAACACCTGGTTGTCCCTTTTTCCTTTTTGAGAGCCACTCGGGTCACGTGCATATGTGGGGATGCGAAAGCGGGTTTTGGGTTTTTAGTACACGACTGTTTCTCTGTTCACCGAGAATGAGTCATGGTGCACGACCCTTTCGGCTAACGCTCAGAGAAAAAACATCGCTAGTTACTACATGGAAATCCTTATCTCTTGGGGGGTTAGACGCAGATCATATAAATAAAGGAAATGCTTCGAGGACTTGATTCTGTTCAGATCAAGATACAGATCTGTTTTAGCTTGCCTCTAGATGACCGTCGATACTCCTAAAGACTCTGCACTTTTCCAAAGTGTTATCACTAAAAAACTTCCAATGATCGTAGATGCCAAAGGCATTTACATCACTGTTGAAGATCCATACACCAAAGAACGTAAAACCGTTATCGATGGTAGTACTGGGGCTGCCGTTGGTTCCCTCGGCCACGGTAACCAAAAAGTTATCGAGGAGATCAAGAAGCTGGTTGGTGACAACTATTACTCCTTCACCACCCAGATCTCCAACTACCCAGCTGAAGAGCTTTCAAACTTCATTCTCTCACGTTGTCCACCAGGCTCGATGGAGAGTGCTGTCTTTGTGAACTCTGGTTCCGAAGCCAACGAGATGAACATGAAGATTGCTCATCAGTACCATCACGAGTTGGGTGACTATGGTAGAAACATGTTCATCTCTAGATTGAAAAGTTACCACGGGTACACTTTGGGTTGTATGAACATTGCCGGTGCTCGTGTGGAAGAGTATCTGGAATTGATGACTCCATGTCCAAAAGTTGATACTTGTTACCCATACAGAGAGATGTTGGAAGGTGAGACACTCGAAGAGTACAAAGATCGTTTGTTGAAACAATTGGACGACAAGTTCCAAGAAGTTGGACCAAACAAAGTTGTTGCTTTTGTCACTGAACCTTTGAGTTCATCCACTCTCGGAACTTGTCCTCCAGTTCCAGGTTACCTCGATGGAGTTAAAGCCATCTGTGAAAAATATGGTGCCCTTATGATTCTGGACGAAGTCATGTGTGGTTCAGGTCGTTGTGGTACTTTCTGTACCTGGGAACAATTCATGGACCCAACTAACGGACCAGATTTACAATCGATCGGTAAATGTATGGGAAACGGTTTTGTCACTATCAGTGCTTGTCTTATCAGTAAGAAGGTTAAAGCTGCATTCGGTCAAGGTTCCAACTACCTTTACGGTGGACAAACTTACCACTCGCACGGTTTCAACTGTCAAGCAGCACTTGCAGTTCAAAAAGAGATCAAAGAGCAAAAATTGATCGAAAACATTGCCGAAGTTGGTCTGTACTTGGGTGAGCAATTGAAGGACAAATTAATCGGCCATTACAAATGTGCTGGTGATGTCCGTGGCCGTGGAGGATTCTGGAGTGTTGAGTTTGTCAAGGACTCTAAGACAAAAGAGATTTTCCCATTAACTGATAATATTCCAACGCTTTTGAAAGACTGGTGCTACGAATTTGGAATGCAGATCATGGCAATTGGCGGTACTGCCCCTGGCATTGGAGACCATGTTGTCATTTCTCCTGCATTTATCTTGACCAAAGACGAGCTGGACAAGATTGTAGAGATCTTGGAAAAGACGTGTGCCCAGTTAGATAACTTTATCGCTGAGCATTATCCATAGATTGTTGGTAGTATTGAACAATTTTAAAGTTTTCCGATACATGTAGACTTGGTGTCTCGAGGAGTCTATTCTAGAACAAGATCCCAATTAAAGTTTTAAAACCTAGATCTGTTAACCCTGTTTGGTACGTGGATATGCAGGCGTGCGTCGAACTAAGGTCGTGCAGAAGTTGCCACCTTTTTTTCCTTCTTGGTCTGTACCGAATTCTGAAATGGCAGTAAAGTTTCCCAAAACGGAAACGAATCGACATGTGAGGATTTAAAGTTTGGATTGGGGGTGTCTCAATAGCTCACAATAGAATCAGGGATGAAGTTGCCAATAGAAATGATCTTAAGAATGTAAGGAGAGTTAAATGTAAGTAGTGATAAGAATACAGAGATGGGCGTCCTTAACCAACTCAAATTATAGTGGATTAGATCTACTGGAGTAAGGATTCAAGTGTAACAAATAAAGGCAACTATTGCACTTTTAGGTGCAAATAGGTACAGAGAAACAACAGTGGAAAGCAGATGGAGATAGAGACCAAAATTAGGCCCTAAGTTGAAGTGATCAGCAGTGTTTGAGCAAATAGCCTTCGAAGTTAGACTAACAAAAAAATAACGTTGATATGGTTCGGTCCGTGTGCCCTTTACCGTAGCGATAAGAGAAGAAGCAATGTTCCTGAAATCGACTCAATTTCATGTAAAACCGAGCAAATTGATCTGCGCTTTGTATTCGCACCACAACCTGTTGCTACCTGAGATCTGACGTCCCTTGCACGACTAAAAATATAAGGTTTCCTAGTTTTCAACATACCTACCGATTGTTTCACATGGATACAAAGAAACATGACGTACACACCTACTTAGAGATTTGTTTCTTTTCTATTTTAGGACCCCGCGAGCACCACGACAACCCCTATACAGAAATTTTTCACTGTTTATGTTTTGTGTTTTTTTCATGGATGGTTCCACACACTGCGCACCCAAAGGTTGCTAATTTTAAGCACACTGGGTTGGACAAGACGCAAGGGATAATTCCTTGCCGTATAGTTGGACTAATTTTTCAAGAGGTGACAAACGACAAGAGTCGACTCCTCTGATCAGCTGGTCCTATTTGGCCGGCTAATTTCATGTCACAAGACTTGATTCCCTTTCCATCATCCAAATTTCCTATTCGAGACACCCCCTTTTTTTTGGTCCAGACCCAAACGATCCCCGAGCCTAAATAAGAAAAAAAGTGGCACGTGACTGGACTAAGTAAGGGGGGCAAATGGATCGGGGCACAGCCTGGGCGTTGATCTGGGATCCCAGGCAGAGTATAAATACCAGTGGAGGTCTCACTTTAGTTTCAAGGATGTATCGTTAATTAGGTACTGATCTCCATATATATATAAACAGACAAATATACTGGGGTGTCGTAGTACAGAAAGGATCATCAACTGCATCACCATCTATATAGTCGAGGTCCAAGATGTCTAATATCGAAGCCGCTGCCAACTTACCACCCCGTAAACGGGCGAAGACCCAGGAGGAGAAGGAGCAACGTCGTATCGAGCGTATCTTACGTAACAGACGTGCTGCTCACGCTAGTCGTGAGAAGAAACGTCGTCACGTGGAGTTGTTGGAGACCCACGTCGTGGATATGGTGCACGTGATGAAGGTGCAACAACAGAGAGACGAGTCTCTTTTGAAGATCAATCTGGAATTGATGCAAATGTTGAAACTGAGCTCGGATTCAGATTCCAAACTGTTGGCTGCCTTGGAAGACAAGATCAGCCAATTGCCACAGGTTCCAAACTTGAAGATGGACACCGACTCCTTGTTGGAGTCCAACAAGAGATCGGGTAAGAAACAGAAACTGACTCCTAAACCAAGACCAATTGTCTTGAAGAAACAATCTGCTTCTTCAGATGAAGACGAGGACGAGGATGAAGAAGACGATGACGAGGACGATGACGACGAGTTGATGGGGGAACAGATCACCAAACAAGACGATTTGTACTTATCTCCACCAATCTCCAACATCGACTCGACTTCTCCTTCAAACCTCTCTTTAGACTTGAAAACTAAATTATCAGACGATTACTACTTGTCAAACCCTTTGTTTGACGATTTGGACAAATCTGACGACTTGTTTTCCACAAATTTACAGATCAAACACGAAGATGAAGAAGAATTATTGAACAGCCTCAGTTTCACCGCTGATTTTAATCAACAATTACAACAACAAATCCCAATTGTTCAACCTCAACAAGAGATCAATGTCATCAACCCAAATGGAATTAAGATGATGCATCATCCAGCAGTGATGGTGTCCAACAGATTGATTCAGTTGTCATTATGGTTCCGGTAGAAGTCCGATGAAATGTGTCCTTCAAGTTGAATTATGTTCAGTTGAAAAATTCAATTTGAAGATACATTTCATTGTCCATACAAGACTCCCGTTTTCCGTGTTTTGACAACTTTTCAATCTGAACGAGAATAAAAGAGAAAATCAAAAGGTCTGCAGCACCATTTAATTCCATCAATTCATCTTTTGAATTGGATGACTTTGTCCTTGTTGATGACTAAATTGTTACCTGACTATTGAGACATATTATGAGAAGAAAAAGAAAAAGAAGGAGGAACATCTAAAGATTAAGGTATATCTGTCGCGAAGCACTGTGGCGCGCCGGTGATGCTTAAGATCACTCTATTGAACTTCGAATTCAATTTAAGGCTGCGACTGGTTTCAGCGCTACTATATTCTGTGTCTCTATATCTTCACTGTTTTATTTTTTGTTCGAATTATTGATCCCATTACTCGGTTTGAAAACAATTTAGGTTTGAATCAATTCAGGGAGTAACAGATAGTTGGAAATTTAAAGATTAATCAAGGTGAAGTGAATTTAGAGATTTGGAATTTTAAAATTAAAATTCTAGCGATAGTTTTATCTTATCTTCAAAGGGAAAGGTTTGTATTTATAAAATAGAAAAAAGTGAAAGGTTGTCTTGTATGACAGTGGGTGTATCGTTTTTATAGTTTCATAAGAATATTGTGATATCTGATTTGATGTAAGTCTATCTATAGCTTCAAGGGTGAGCTTGAGCAGGGGGGTGTTATACAATTTCCATATTTAGTCAACGAGGGCTGTTGGAAAACTAAGCAATTTACTAAATATTGTGACTGTTTTCTGTCCAATTCGGTACAATTTCAGTGCCATAGACACGACTCTATGAGGTGCCGCGCAGTGAGAAATAGTCAGCTTACATAAGCCGAGGAAAGCGTTTTTTTTGAGCTTTGTTAGCAGAGTACACGACTTTCCATAGTGTGTGAGCGGTGTGGAACAAAATTTTTCACCTTGAAGTGAAAAATTCAAGTTTTGAAGACAAGTTAGGTGTGTTAATTCAATAGATATAAAATGAAGTACATTCAAACCGATCAAATCTTGGATATTCCAGAGGGTGTCTCTGTTGAGATCAAGGCCCGTTTCATCAAGGTCACTGGTCCAAGAGGTCAATTGACCAAAGATCTTAAGCACATCGATGTCACCTTCTCCAAGGTCTCCGACAAGGCTATCAAGATCACTGTCCACAACGGTGACAGAAAGCACGTTGCTGCTTTGAGAACTGTTAAATCTTTGGTTGCCAACTTGATCACCGGTGTCACCAAGGGTTACAAGTACAAGATGAGATTGGTCTATGCGCATTTCCCAATCAACGTCAACTTCATCGAGAAGGACGGTGAGAAATTCGTTGAAATCAGAAACTTCTTGGGTGACAAGAAGGTCAGATTGGTCAAGATCTTGGAAGGTGTTGAAGGTGAAATCTCCACTGCTCAAAAGGATGAGTTGGTCTTCTCCGGTAACTCTTTGGAGAACGTTTCTCAAACCTGTGCCGATGTCCAACAAATCTGTCGTGTCAGAAACAAGGATATCAGAAAATTCTTGGATGGTATCTATGTCTCCGAGAAGGGTAACGTTGTTGAGGAGATCTAATTTCAATAATTCTTGTATTGTCATTTAATAGAAATTTATCTTGAATATGGACTGTAGTATTGGGGGGTTAGGCTGTAGATTCGTATTGTGGATCGGAACTGTAGACGTAAGGTTATGATGAGGTTAAAGGCTGATATATCGTATTTGTGTTAAGCTTTAGTTGCATTACAAGTGAGAAATTGAAGAATGCGGGAGAGTTTGTGGTTGTTCCATAGTAAATTTGCTTCTCAGTAAGACCCAGCCAGTGTTTAGTTATCTGGTTCTATCTGACTATCTCCGATCACAGCGGAAAAAGGAAGGCTCTAAAGCACTTAATTAGACAACTCAAAAACTGAAGTTTTGATCAAGTGATGCTTGACTTGTCGTCGTAATCCAGCTTATAATTGTGAAAATATTTGAGACTCACTTATCAACAGTGCTTTCCATTAGAAGACATCACTACATATGACCAGACTTGATTCTTAGAATCCAAGACAGCAATTTACTAAAGTAAACAAATATTCTGATGACTTGTTAGACAGCTTCAATGAAATAAGCGTTATTGTGCGAACAAGCAAAAAATCAAAGAGTATCAAACAAGCTCTTCTATCTATTAATGCATCATTATCTCCAACATAATACAGACAAGCTCTATGACATATAGAGACATCCTCTCAACTTTAAAATTTATAAAGCAATTTAACCACTCCAATTATACAACCGAGATTCAACAAAAATACGACCGAACGCTCTGCTTTGCTCTCCTTATCTCTTCTCCTCATGGCTTCTCCATCTCATCTCATCACTTCGCCTTGATCACCCCCAAAAGGCGGTGCTGCGCAGGAAATAAACACACTTCCTCTTTTAGTAATCGGGGCTGCACATTGTGAAAAGTTTCTAAATTTATTTTTCCGTCTCGGTACGCGCCTTTAATTATATAAAGAGCATTAGATCAATTTAAGGGACTGCGATTAGATCTTCCAGATCAGCTGATAACTCGTTTCAAGCACATTGACCCCTGGTAAAAGTCCCTTGAATCATGAGTTATCCCAATCAGCCCAACAATGGCGGTTACCAAGATGAAGAATCATACCAGTACAACCAGGCAGATCAGTACAATCCTCAACATGAGGTACCGAATCAGGAACAGTACGAAACACCCACAAGGCCTGCTGTTCACGCGACTCAAGACCACCACGGTCCTTACAGAGTGCCTCCTCCCCCATTGCAATACGATCCTCAACAGAGATTATCACAAGGCTCAGGGTATCACGATACCAATTACTCCAATACTAACTATACCAATCCTGTGGTACCCAGTATCAACATATCCAATTACAACAACGAGATGTACAACACTCAGCAACAGTACCCCTACCAAGAACCATTGGTCAACTCAGGGTCTCCGGAAAGACAGAGCCAGTCTTTCTCCAGGCTTCCCTCACCTATCAGGCCCTTGACCAACGCCTATAGATCACCAAGTCTGCGTGATCCTTTCAATATCGATACCAATCACCAGCACGCTTCAGGAGCGTACCTGTCACCTACCGAGTCAGATCAACACTATAACTATGAGCAACAACAACCGGCTCTGAGTAATCCTCAACAGGACCCTAATTATTACTATGCTACCAATAGAGATCATGAACAAGAGTATTTTTCAGCGTTGAACGGAGTCAACAGATCCAATTCTACACTTAGATTCGCAGAGGACAACAGATATGTCGATACAGCATACGCTCCATCGATCAACCAGATCGACGAGGAGAACGCTTACAATCAGTCGTATGGAATGCACGAGATGAGTGAATTGAACGTCTCTGGAGCTGCCCACGACGCCAATATGAGTAACACCAACATCCCTTTCATCAGCCATGAACTGGATAACGGTTTCTATAGTAATTTGTTCGAGCCATACACGAGAGAAGACGACGACGACCCAATAGAGAACGATTTCACTCCATTCCCAGTCACTGGAGAACAATATGAGATCAACGCCTATGGAGGTCCAAATCTCTCCGAAGATGATGTCTCGTATGAGACCACCGACGAGGACAGCCTTATGGCTGATAAGCATCCGATGGGGAGCACTTCATCGGTGTTGGACGAGTACTATCAAGACCCGAGATTCGGTGAAGAAGTGGAAGAACCTCCCGAAGGTGATATTCCAAGGAGATCCAAATCGACTCGTGGTATCAAGGTGAAGATGATTGACGGTAATTTGATCTTGGATTGTGAAGTGTCCAATCAATTGTTGTCTAAATATCCAAACCCTGTCACTCTGCAAGATCGTGAATTTAAATACATGAGATACCAAGCTGCTACTTGTGATCCAGCCGATTTTGCAGCTTCCAAGTTCAGTCTTCGTCAATTGTGTTACTTCCAACCTCGTCAAACTGAGATCATGGTCGTCATCACCATGTACAACGAGGACGATGTGTTACTTGCAAGAACTTTACAAGGTGTGTTCAAAAACATCAAGTACTTGACCTCACGTACAAATAGCTCGACGTGGGGTAAAGATTCATGGAAGAAAATCGTTGTATGTATAGTCAGTGACGGTAGAACCAAGATCAACCCAAGATCTCAACTGTTATTAGCCCTGTTAGGTGTCTATCAAGAAGGTTTTGCTAAAAACATGGTCAACGACAAACCTGTCGTGGGTCATATCTATGAGTACACTACCATGGTTGGTATCTCCAAGATCACCGAGGGTCAAGTGAAGTTGACGACTCAGAAAACTGTTCCAGTTCAACTCTTGTTCTGTTTGAAAGAGAAGAACCAGAAGAAGATCAACTCTCATCGTTGGTGTTTCCAAGCATTTGCACCTATCTTGAACCCTAACGTTGTCGTCTTGCTCGACGCAGGTACTCAGCCAGCTAGTGACTCTATCTACCACCTTTGGAAACTGTTCGACAAAGACCACAGTGTCGCAGGAGCCTGTGGTGAGATCAGAGCGCTGTTGAACCCCAAATGGTACCTCATGCTCTGGGAAATGATCAGGAAACCAATTGTGTACCTGCAAAACTTTGAGTACAAGACCTCCAACATCTTGGATAAACCCATGGAGAGTGTCTTTGGATTTGTCACAGTGTTGCCCGGTGCATTCAGTGCTTATCGTTACGTAGCGTTACAAAACGATGTCAACGGAGTGGGTCCGCTACTGTCATATTTCAAAGGTGAAACTTTACACAACAGTGACTCCGGTTTGTTCACAGCTAACATGTATTTGGCTGAAGATAGAATCTTGTGTTGGGAATTGGTGGCTAAGAAAGATTGTAACTGGATCTTGAAATACGTCAAGCTGGCCAGTGCAAAGACAGATGTCCCTGAACAGTTACCTGAGTTTATTCTTCAGAGAAGAAGATGGTTGAACGGTTCATTCTTTGCCGCCATCTACTCTTTGGTCCATTTCTATAACATTTACCGGTCATCGCACTCCATTTTCAGGATGTTCTTCTTCCACATCCAGTTCATCTACCAGACGTTGAACTTGTTGGTGAGTTGGTTCTCTTTGGCTTCATACTTCTTGGTGTTCAGGATCTTGACAGTGAACCTTGGTGACACTTCTCTACATATGGCGCGAGTGGGTAACATCTTATCGGTGTTGTTCCTTTGGCTCTATCTTGCATCTGTGGTGACAACTTTTGTGTTGTCCTTTGGTAACAAACCGAAAGGTACCAAGAGATTCTACGTAGTCATCGTGTGGTTCTTTGCAGTGTTGATGGCGTATATGATATTTGCTGCTGTTTATATGTCATATTATGCTGTCAGAGATATCATACTGCAGAACGGTGGGACCTTGACGTTTGCTGAAGCCTTCCAATCTTCTAGATTCAGAGACTTGGTGGTGGCCACGATCTCCACGTATGCGCTTTACTTTGTCGGTGCATTCATAGCGTTTGATCCATGGCACATGTTCACGTCTTTTATCCAGTACATCTTACTCTCACCTGCCTATATCAATGTGTTGAACATCTATGCTTTTTGCAACATTCACGACATTTCATGGGGGACCAAAGGTGATACAGGGGTGAAGATGGATTTAGGTGTCGCCAAACAGTCCAGCACTGAGGGCAAGTTCTTTATCGAGATTCCTACTACTAATCAAGAGGTTGATGATGCCTACACGAGACAAATAGATCTATTGTTAAATCCTCAGGAACATAAAGAGTCGGAACCTGATGCCGACGAAGTTGAAAAAGATTACTATCTGTTCATCAGATCGATGACGGTGTTGTTCTGGATGGTTTCCAATTTCGTCATCATAGCCGTTGTCTTAGAGACTGGAGGTATCAACCAACTAGGAGGACGTCCAGTGAGCACCGATGCCGTTGGATTGTCGACCAACTCTGAGATTTTTTTGACCGTGATCCTATGGATAGTGGCCTTCATGCTGCTCTTCAGGTTTGTCGGTTGTGTATTATATTTATTGTTGAGGCTTGTCGGCAAGTAACGTTACACCATATAGCATCATATAGAGAGAGACGATTACGTAATCCACCCCACCCCACCGCCCCACTTGTCCTACAAGTAATTCGCGTGATTTGCACTACTATTCAAAAGCTCGGTATATACATCATTATCATCTCAGTCGTCGTAATCGTTCTTTGGCGGTGGAGCGTTGTCGGATCTCATATAGAGATCTATCAGTGTGGAGAAGGCAGCAAAGCCAGCACACCCGATCAAGGCCAGCTGCGGTCCACTACTCAAGGCCAACCCACCTCCAGTGATACACCCAGCTACCACTCCGTTATATATATCGTTCTTAGCACGCAAAGACTCGATACTACACTCGACTCCCGAGAAGATGGCACCTATAAACCCGAAATTCTTCGCACTCGACCAAGATCTACGACCCATGTCCGCGAATTGTAACTTCATCTGTTGTTTCAAAGGAAGCTCACTGATATGGGTGACTCCACTGGTACCAAGAGGAACATCATAAGCCATCGAGGCCATGAACAAGCCAAAAAACCCACCGAGCAGAAACCCTGACACCCCAGACATGACAGTCTTGCCCGGACACGATTGCATGAACTCGATCATCAGCTTAGCACCAGCCTCCAGCTGTTCTTCCTGGCTCATCTCAGCGAAAGATCGCTTGTCATTTGGTTGTAATGAGTTCATTTTTATACCGGTGATGAGATGGAGTTGAATTTTTCACTTTTCGTGAATTTTTCACTCAAAAAAAAAATATGCATATTTATTTTTTTTGATTTATTTAAATACTCAGAGTATTTAAATAGCTTGATTTAATTATCAATTTAATTATTAATTGTTTATTTAATTAAATACAAATTGATAGGAATTGGAGTCATTTGGCTGGTGATTCGGTGATATTTGGTGGTGTTTGTGATAATCAGGCTGTTACTAGGAGCTATTAGGTGGTACAGGGTACAGAGTGGGTATACTGGGGTGGCTTATAGGAGTATCGAGACTCAGGGCTTGAAACCAGGTTATACTTATAAAGTCCGTACTGTGGCGGTTAAAGAGCGAAAAAAGCGTCATTCTAGTGATCAGGCAGAGCAAAGTGTCATATTGGTGAAAACCAGGTCTTGATAGGTGCCATATTGAGATCACAGCGTTAAGTGAAGCAAATTACTATAAAAACACCAAAATCAAGCAATTAGTGTCAGATCACTAAAGTAGTGCGATAATTTATTAAGCACAATTTGAGCTGAGATTAAGACAAAATTGCACTATTTGAGCAAGAATTCGGTCCCATTGCACTACCAGCATTTACTATTTAAACAAAGTCACAAGACATGTCACAGAAAGTGCCCAGTTTCGGGAGAAAGACATGGGATAGAGAAGAGTATCTGGAGAAAGCTCGAGCCAGGTACCTGGCCAAAGAGAAGGAGAGCACAGCTGATAAGAAGGTGTCTAAATATGAGTTCCATAAAGACAGAGAACTGAAGTTTCATCAAATAGATGAGATGAACTCAGTCTCGGTGGTATCACTGGAGCAGAGTGCTATCACTGGTAAAAGAGGTAAAGGTATCGGTTTTTACTGTGAAATCTGCAATTTGACCTTTAAAGATGATTTGGAGTTTGTCGATCATTTGAATTCGAAACAACATTTCAGTGCTGCTGGTATCCTGTATGTGGATTCTAAAGATATAACTCTTGACATGATCAAAGACAGAGTGGAAAAATTAGCACAGGATAGACGACAAGCTCTTTTAGAGAAAGACGATGGAGTGTTTGATCTTAAGAAACGTATAGAGTTGAGGAAGCTGTTTGAAGAGAAATTACTGCTCAAGAGACGGCTGAAGAAGCTGAAAAGACGTGAGAAAGCGAAACTGAGGAGTGAAGAGGAAGGAGACAACGATATGATCTCGATGATGGGATTTAAAGGGTTTGGTACCACCAAAAGTTGATTTGTAGTTGGTAGAGTGGTGTCAAGTGGTTGTTTAGGGATACTTACTGAGTGTCAATGGGTGAAGCTGTGTCTTGATACTTTCTATGTCTTGATGCTACACGATGTGGTCTCCACGTATTATATTAGGGACCCCGGTTTTTCAAAATATCACTGAAACATTAATCTTCATTTCGAGCACGATTTTGACATGAACACGAGGTCCAGAGCCATGCTAGACAGCTTCATATGATGATAGAAGCCATATTATAGTCACAGAAAAAGGTACTTGATCAAATCATGAAATTGATAGCTTACCAAATTCAGTACCCCGTTTCTTGATCACACTATAATGCTGCTTATCTGCTACTGCTACTGCCACTGCTACTGCTACTGCTTTTCCAATCACAACTTGTCCTCACGAGAAGCCGAAGGTGATCTTGCTCGATAGAAGCGGTGTTTGAAAGAGATCCCGTGTGTTCCCCATCTGGAAGTTGGGGGCTGTTTGGCCGATGGTATATGAAAAATGCGGAAAATTTGGTGATGTAAAATGTTTGGCTCTATTGTTCAAAGAGACGTTAAAGATGACTAGAGGTAACCAGAGAGAGATGGCAAGGCTTAAGAACCTTAAGAAGAATGATAAGGGCAAAAATAAGCAGGAAGGGGATCCTAAGAAGAGGAAAGAGGAGCAGGCCAAACAGTTGCAAGAGAAGATTGCAAAGAAGAAAGCGGCAGCTGAGGCAGCTGGTGCTTGAGAAACGAATTATGTAGTAGAATTGAATTTTTGAATGTATCACGTTGATACGTTCTTTTTAGTAGATGTAGAGAGTAAATTGTGATACCAGCTTGATACGTCAAAAGTGTTGAAGCTCAGTGGTGTCTTGAAGGTGTGGTGTAACGGGATAAGTCGTGTACAGAAACCCCAATTTCCTAATTTGGCGAACTAGTGTACTTTGGTATACATAACTTACACATGAATGAATACATAATTTGATTATATATAAGCGGTTAGGCAGTAGTGGACTCTGGCAAGACGTGCGAGACGGAGCCTGTGACCTCTGCGGTTCTTTCAACGTCGTATTTGAAGTCGAAATATGATTTGTCGAAATGGTGAAGTCTTATGAAACCATCTTCACCTCCAGATGCGTACATTGTACCTTTAGGATGAACAGCTACGTAGTTCAAAGGACCGAAATGCCCTTTCACTCTCCCGATCTCGTCCTCGAAGATCTTGTGATAAAATCTGGCCTCGAATTTACCCTGCTTGGACCCGGTGGTGGTGACATCTTTGGCATCTTGACCACCTCCCAAGATGACGAAATTCTTCACTGGAGTGATACAGGCCGAGTTCATTGGAGCATCGGCTTCGAAGAACTTCAATATGTCCAAGTTTTCCACGTCCAAGACATGGGCGGTCTTGTCCTTCGAGGCTGTTATGAAATAAGTCTTGTCATCCGAGAACTGGATGTCCGTCACCGTCAGGTCGTGTACCTTGACCGTCTTGATCAAATCGCCCGATTGAGCATCGAACTTGGAGACGTACCCGTTGGAGTGGCCGGCAAGGATAAACTTGCCCAGATACGAATAGCCTGCACATGTGACCTTATCGGAGCCCTCCTGCGTGTTGATAACCAAGGAGGGAGTGTCGCTCTGCAGTGTCACGTCAGTGCGGTTTATGTCGAATATGGAAATAGTTCCGATCTTGCCCATGACCTGGTCGGTGACGACGAGCAATTTGGAGTCGTCTGGCGAGAATTGGACCCATCTGGCTGGGGTCTCGGTGGACCATGTCTTGACACACTCACCGGTTTGAGCTTTCCACAATTTCACCGAGAAGTCAGCTGACAGTGTCACGACCAACTGTGTCTGTTGGTCGACGTCGATCGACCAGATGGTACCGATATGACCTTCGAAGGTACCCAACCTCTCTCCGTTGAACGAGTACCATACTGAGGCGGTCTTGTCTTTGGCTACTGAGAACAACAAGTCTCCTTCTCTGTTGAACTTCACCTGAGTCAACGAACGCTCGTGTCCTTTCAACATGATTGGTCTCATCTTGTCTGGGTTTGTTATAGCTCTGCTGTCTTAATTTGATGGCTATGCTAACTGAACCTCTATAGATCAAATAGCTTTAAACAGCTCTTTCTCTCTCTCTGTAATACGAAAATTTTTCAACTATACGGATTCGGTGAATTTGGTGCACCGTGCACGACCTTCTTTTTTCCAGTTTGGTGACAGTGTCAGAACTCGACAATTGGACCACTGGCGACACTTTTCCAGTGTTTCATGTCAACTTGCCATGATTTCCATCCTGCCAAGGTGTCGCGAATATCTCCAGATTTTTGGAATTGGAACGGGGTCGTTTGAATGTGTGGTTCTGGGGAAAGTGACAATTCAGAGTTGTAATCGGACTGGTAGTTTGGAGCATCGACTCTTTTGGAGAGTTGATGATTGAGACGTTTAACAGTGGACTCGAGAGTCTCTATCTTATCGAGAAGCTCGAATTTGGACATCCGAAGATCGGTGTTCTCATTTTTAAGCACCTGTATTTGACTCTGGAGATCGGCTATTATGGTGTCACTTGAAGCATCTGGAGATGGTGCAACTGATGCAGCAATTGCGGCATCATCTGCTCCAGCAACACCACCAGCAGCAGGAGAAACACCACTTTCTACACTCTTTTCTGCTTCAGCCACCTCAGCCACCTCTTCTGTCTCCAAGGGCTCACTTTGTTGGATCTCATCGAGCCATGTCGTCTCTGTGGCTGATCCCAACCAGTTTTCTGCTGGTTTTTCCAGATCAGTTGTTTCAACTGGCTTGTCTTCTTCAATTGGTGCAGCTGGTTCCTTTTTATCTTCTTTGTCTTGCTCTTGCTCAGCTGGTTCAGCTGGTTCTTCAGTCAGCTCAGTCTCCACTTCTTGAGTCTCAGCCTCTGGAATCTCAGCGTCAGTCTTCTCTGGATCTGGACTGTCCTGGGTCTCTGTTGGTTCAACAGACTCTTCTTCAGTCGGTTCAGCCTTCTCTTCAGTGGCCTTCTTCACCTTCTTCTTCTTCTTGTTCTTCTTGTTCAATTCCTCAAACTAAAAGGTTAGTCTTCTTATTCATTTCTTAGTACAAGTACACTCGACTTACCTTCTTCTTGGCTGCCTCGAGCCTCTCCTCTTTAGTCAATTCACTCATAGTGTCTTCACTGCAAGCTGGTCTTAATTGCTAAGATCAAATACTCCTTTGGTGAATATGTCAAAGCTTTATATAAAATATATCGAAATTCTGAAATTCCTTTTTTGGCGTTTGGTTTTTCTTTCACTACCCCTATCTCTTGTATTTTCAATTTTTATTTTCTCTGATTTTAAATTATTTTAATTTTATTCAACTGCTTTCAAAGCTATTTCTTCCATTATCTTTTGAATACCATCGGATTGAGTGTATGAATGCATTGTCAACAACACTTGCACCACTGAACTGTGGGAAACAATTCAATAGTTTTTCAAGAGCTATTCAAGGGCTATCCAAACTGGTACTCTTAATTCAACCTAAAAACAATTCAGTTCTTTTCACTTGTAGAAACCGATAAGAACAAATCCTCGGGAAGATAAAACTGGAGTCCAATGTTTTTTGCGAAACTCAGATCGGAGTCACTGAAATCTTTCAGTCTACCAGCAGCATCTCCACAGTAGAAGCTATTTTTCAAATCCAGCTCCAAGTCCAATTCTTTAAGCTGGCTAATTAATTCATGCCACATTCCAGCCTGTGGTTTCCTGAATTTGAGATGAGTCTCCTTCGATGAGGCAGGGTTCAGTTTGGGTCTCTTAGTGGCAGCAAAGACAAAAGGGATCTCGATCTCTTTCAAAATATTATCAATTCTGCCAGTTAGATTTTGGTATGACTTATTCACTTGATTGGCAACTACACCACCTTGATTTGTGAAAATCACAAGAAGATAACCCTGTTCCTGATATTTGAGAAGGGTAGGAACCACAGAATCGTTGAACCAGCGCCAGTCACTGGCTCCCGCCAGGAATTTGGTTCCACTTTTAGTCTTTACAAGGGTGTCGTCGAGATCGAAACCAGCCACTCGTACTGTTCCCTTCATCGAGACCTCCGAAGCCCTATACACAAGATGTGATCCAACTATATTCCATATGTTTCTCTTACAGGTGCCTGCCTGCAATTTGCTAACACTCAGTTGAATTTTGGCGGGGGAACCTGTCTTTTTCACCAGCTTGGTGACTCGGTACATGTTCAAAATACTCTGAGCCATTTCTATGGAGCTCCCGTTTGGGTGAATAACACACTGCTCCACTGTTTGAACTTGGTACCAGTCCAGAGCAACTCAGTGCTTCTGCTTTTAAATCTAATCAAAAGTGAGATAACAAGGCAATTTTTCACTATCTAAAAAACGCACCTCGATTTACGCGATGAGCTAGGAACAGTCGTGTGTTTTGTATCAATTTACTAGTTGGGAAATAAAGTTTCGCTAGATCTGAGCCGCATCTATCTAACTTAATTTTTCACTTTTTTAAGTCTTTGATTGTACGCCTTGTTTTGAATTCTTCGAATTTAATTGAATATCTGAGGTCTGAGAATTCCCGTTCTCAAATGTAACATTAATCGAATACTACTCGAGGAGGGCGATAGAGCCTTGGAATAACACTTTTAAAAAGGTTGAAAAACAAAGGGGTGCCCACAATTTGCATCTCTGATAACACATCTGCTTTCAAAGGCAATTGAATAACCTGAAAGGAGCATAGCTGAAATTTTCAAGATAACTGCGAGAATGCCTGTTATGTTACTTGCTGATGCAAATTCTAAGTATTCATACAAATTGCAATTGACTTCAAGTTCAAGAGCCCTATACTTGAAGCAGTGTTCCATACCAACACAGGTTTAATTGAAAGTAGAGCACTTCAACCACCAAATAGCTACACGCAATGTTCAGTCATTCCATTCTATTTACACGCTGCTCTATTTATTATGTATTTGTAGCTGTTACCCCTGCATAGCTCATATAGTTCAAGAGTTGTGCTAGTTTTCTTTATGAAAAAGTTGTATTCTGCTCAATTTTTCAAACAGCCTCAGAGCTTTTGAGACATTCGCTTAAATTCACCAAAAGCTCACTCCTGCAATTTTGTGCCTGAAGCCTTCCAGGAATTCGAGCATCACCGAAACGCATCAAGGATCACTGGTATTTGAAAGCTGATTCCAGCAAATTCAAGCTGATTCAACCACACTCAACCGACAAAGCTATTCACCCAACTAACGGGCTCTACAAAGAATCTCTCCCTTTAATCCTCTTCTAGCAGCGTCTTGCAACTCCACTACATCATCACCAACTTTCACGAACATCACCTCTCCCGGTTGCAATGGTTCGATCAATCTCACTTTCAACCCACTGGCAAGGGCTTTAATCTGTTCCGCGTCCAAAAACAACCTTCTGTTAGGCTTGGACACTAAGGACATCTTTCTCAAGACGGACTTCGAGTCTTTATATTTCAATCCGAGCCACAATCTCCTTGTAGCTACGTTATCCGGAGTCACCTCAGTTGGAACCTCATCTGGACCCGCTATCGAACCTCTCTGTATCGACGAGATGAACCCATGTTTGTATAACCCTAATGAGATCTGTAAATGAAGCCTGCTCAACGGGATATGAGCCACCGGCAAATTCACCCTTGTACAGTTCTGTAAATGAGAGCAATAGTGAGCCAATTTCACCAAGGACATCTTGTCTTCTTGTGTCTAATTGATGATTTAACGATTTGAGAAAAGCCTTTGATTTTTTTTTTTTGATATCCGCCACGACAAAATTTTTCACTTTTTTCGTCGTGCGCGAACCAATTTTCACTCTTGATCGTATTCAGACTGATTTAAAGTTTTAAGTTTGAAGCGAGATCGAAGTTTAAATAGCCGTTTTACCCCTGAAAAGTTGTTCGTTTCGGGAAACAAGCGTTTGTTGCTACTAGGACTCTTTAATTCAAAGCAGGGATACCGTATGATGTTAGGCAGAATCACACGTCAGTGCTCTAGACAGGCTAGACATGTTAGCCATGCTAACTACCCCGTAAGACACTCTATTATCACTGGTCAGACTCAACAACTATTGAGACAACTCCCAAGGACTTCAGTGCGTTCAGCCAGCTCTGAGTTCGGTGGTAAAAAAGATAGCGGGTTCAACATCATGAACTTTGTCGTTGTAGCTTTAATCGGTACAGGTATCTTTGGGGTGGTAGTGCACCGTGTGGACCTGCAAGACTCGACCAAGTCGATGTTGAAGCGTAAAAACACTTTCACAGACCAAGAATGGGAACAATATATGAGCAGTATCAAGAGGAAAGTGCTCCTTTTCAACCCTTCGGTCCAGGTTTATTGTGTACCTTCACCAGATGAGAAGAAAGTAGCTCAGTTGAAGAGTAAAATCCCAAATCTCAAGACTGTTGATCTTAATGATATTATCAAGGATGAAATAGAGAACCACCAAGAAAGATTCGGATCTTTGCTTTCGAGTCACCTCGTTTCCTCGGAAAATGGGTATCAATTCAACTCGAGACTCGCTTCAGGAATTTTCACCAAATTGATGAGATTGAGATTGGAGGAATTAAAGACTCCAGACGCTAACGATAAATATCTTTTGCTCAATTACCCAAACAATTTGAAAGAGCTGATCAAATTTGAATCTGATGTCGCTGTTGTTAAAAAATTGATTCTTTTCAAACAAGAGTCAAACGATATCTCTGATTATTTCGATACCGTGAACAAAGTGAGCAAAATATCAAAAATTGACGATGCCACTATAAGCTCTTTACAGAGCTGAGTGTTTGATCACTTGGTATCATTTGCTCTACCAGGTTCCCTCAAAACTCACCACACCACCACACCACCCCTTAGATCCTAGATAACTTGTATATAAACTACGTCTGATCATATTCTATCACAGTGTATAACTGCATAGTGTATACAGTACAAGTACACAGTGCTCAACTACACACTACAAAGTACTCATTTCTCCTCCAAAGAAAAGATGATATCACTGTCCACCTTTGGATCGTACTCCTTGAGCAAGAACTTTGAAAACTTCTTCAAATTGTTCAACCCTCTGATCTCCATCCCCAACAAAGGCATCTTGACAAGATGATAATCCTCGTACAACTCGTCCATCTGGTTCAAATACTTCTTCTGCATCAACCAACGAGCTTTACATCTTTTACACTCGTCGTCACCGTCTGCAAAGAGCAATTGATTTATAACAATGGAGTTCACGTCCATGTTGTACGAGATCAACTCCTGGATCAACCTCTCTGTCTCGTAGAGAGACAAGAATTCAGAGATACATACACAGACAAACGTGGTCAATTCAGGGTCCTGGAACTGGGTGTTCACCTCGGTGACGTTCTTCTGGATCTCTTGTAATTTGGAGAACATCTCTTGTTGTTGTCCACTACCTCCCATCAAGGACCCGATCATGGGACCCAATCTACCGCTCAACTCGTTGAATTTGCCCAACAACTTCTCCAACGTGGAGGGTAATTGTAAGAATCTCAAGGTGTGTCCAGTTGGCGCAGTGTCAAAGATGATGGTATCGTACTGGACCTCTTTGGACTCGGAGTCGGACTGGGACTTGATATGTTTTAAAACTTCCATAAAAGACAAGGCCTCGTCGATCCCGGGGATAGACGCAGTCATCTCGCCCATCATCGACTTCAAAGGGTCGTTGACGTCGGAGTTGGCCAAGAGATTCTGGTTCTGCAAGTCTTCCATTGCCGCATTGGGATCTATCTCCATACACGACAAATTGGTCAACCCTTCGACCAATCTGGCATCTTTCCCGAACTTCTGGCAGAAGGCGTCGGATAAGTTGTGGGCTGGATCCGTGGAGATCAAGAGATACTTTTTCGAAGGGTTGTTCAAGGCAAGCTGGATCGAGATCGAGCACGATGTCGTGGTTTTACCAACACCACCTTTACCACCTACAAAGATCCATTTCAACGATTCATGGGTGACGATGGAGTTCAAGTTCAGTTCCAATTGGAAATCGTCCATATCTGACATTTTGTCTTGTTATTTTGGATTAGATTAGTGTTTCAGATCTGTTTTTCAACACCTGATCTCTATGCTTTTAAATGATTTAATTCTGCTATGCTCCAAGCTGGAAAACTTGAACCAGAAAACTTGTCGAACCGTTTCGGCAAATTGATACACGGTGCACGACTTTTCATGATTCTTAGCGGTTAATTCGACTGGAGAGTCCAGCCGCTGAGCAGTTGGGGAGATGGTGTTCCAGATGGTGTTTCAGATGGCAGGACAAGCTTCAAGTGTACGTAAAACACGGGGATCTTGTATGTTTTGTCCTTCAGGATCCCGAGCTCTTTGAGCTGGTCCCTGGTGAAAGGCTCATCGTCGTTGATACTTGGTGCAATTGGACCGCTATTTGTATGTTTTGGTTTATAATTGGGGTTCTCCGATGATTCTATCGAGTCAAGACGGTTGTATTGTATGAAATTATGCTGATTTAACGTGATCTGTTGGTTCTTGATGGACAGGGGGTCTGTTGATTTGAGCTTGGATTTGACAATCTCCAAAATTGAGAGCAATTTCTGGATATTTGATGACTGCGATACGAGCACGAGTTGTGGTGTTGTTGATGAGGAGCTTAGAAGAGTTAGTATCTGGTCTATACGTCTTTTCATATTGTCGTTTTTCTTGATTATGAGGATCTGATCCTTGGTGAGTTCCTTTAGATGGCTGAAGGGAGAGTTGGGTACCAATCTCTGAGATTCGAAATCCAGGAGAATCCTCGAGTCGAGGAGATTATTTATAGAGGTTTGTGTCTCTGTAGCCATTCTGGTGGTGTTGCTGAGTAAGACCTGATTCTTTATAGGGACATATACAATTATGTATATGAATTTTTTTTTAGTGAAAAATATTTTGGGGGTTATCCTGATGCTTTATATAGGAGTTGGGAAATATATAAATACAGCGTGGAGTACAGGAATACCCTGATCTTTTAAACTAGATCAGTTGGAGTGTTGGTGAATTGGTGCGAAATTTGGTAGTTTCATTTTTCTCGACATTGGGCAGTTTCTATTTCAGTGGCAGAAACAGGTAAATTGGGGGTTAGGCTCATCTTCTTTAAGCTGACTGACTCTTATCACATGAACCATCTCCATGGTACCAGCAATTGCAAACAAACCACACCATAACCAAGCAAAGCGTCTCACTCTTGCCAAATAATTCTGAAAATCGGTCAGATATAATTAAAAAGGCTCACGTTACACAAACGCTTAACACTCACATTATCTTCTTAAACCTCTTGCTTCATCGCTATAAATCTCATGCTAAAGATCCTTCGCTCCAACTCTCGTCTTTCGAAGCACACAAAACCTCCATTTGATCAAGAGCACTCCATTAAACCTGCAATTGATACTGCTGATTTGTTCCATGGAATAAGTACTCAGGACAGAGATCCAACAGAGGATCCCATTGGATTGAGAAGCTGTTACCAGCACTTTAAGATGACGGATTTGGACCAAGTCTTCTCTACAATTAATCACGATACGCAAGACTCTGAAACGACCGACACGGACTTCACTTTCGACACAGAATCAGCAGAAGCCAACTCGATCTCAGATTCATTCCAAATGACTTCATTTCATGAATCAGCGATCTCAAAGGAAGATATCATTGAGACCTCATCTGCATCAATCAGGTTGAAATTGAAATCTTTCTTGCACAAGATCAAGTCTTCCAAGTTCAAAGAGAGTGATCTCTTCTCTCCCATAGAGTTACAGATTCCAGTTTTTAGACAGAATCCAGACTCAATCCCGCACCTCTTGACAGATCTGAGGTTGCAACATTCGCCTGATTATCAAGACTTGCGACTCGGTGATTTGACGATTCATAATCCGGCAAGTTTGTTGGTCTACAGCCAGAAAAAGGACCTCAAACATACATCTTCGGATAAAGATAACTCGATCAAATCTATCTTGAAGAACAAAGAGAACGAAAACATCGATGCTGAGATGGAGAGAGTGAAGAGAAATGATGCAATGAACTTTGAAGAGTTCTATGAAATGTTTGAAAACAACGAAAGGTTCAGAATGGTCCAGGAGCCAACCTTGATCAATTACAGAAGATTGCAAATAGAAATCTATAACAACTCTTTGCAATCCTATTGATTTTATTAGGTATTTCCATTCACAAAAGCAAACTTTCTCCATTCTTCATATTTCTCATCCTGAATTTCTGTCTTGTGAAACACTTTATCGATGTTTGTGATTAAGCTTTTGATCGACTTGACAGATTCCTTTTGTTTCTCCAAGACTTGCTTGGTATCAGTTTCTTTCATCTTTTTGTTGATAATCTTCAAACATCTCTCTTTGAAAAAGGTTAAAAGTTCTGCATCGCTGAACAACAAATCAGGTTTCAAATTGATCACTTTCGTAATGATCAAGGAGCTCAATTGAATGACATCGTTGTCGTCTTTCAAACCTTTTTCAATACAGATTTTCAAGATATCAAAATAGTTCAAGTTTCTTTGTAAAGAATTCTTCTTGAAATTACTTTGATTGTTTTCAATTATAGTCATCAAGGTGTAGATCATCTCATAGATCGATTTACGCAAATCAAGGGCATTGTCGATTTTATGCTTGAATGGGCCAATTTGAATGGTCTCGATGTACTCCTTCCTTATTGTTAATTCTTTCTCCATTATGGTTGATAACAATTGAATCAAAATAGGCAAAGCTATTGTTGGCTTGTTATGCAATGAGGTGATCAACGCCTGTGCTGAAGTCTGCTTCAATTGCAAGTTATCATTGAAGATGAGTAGTGACGACTTTTCCAACAACTTGGTAAGATTTTTGTCGAATCCTGATTCCTGTGAGAGCACATTGGTGTAATTGATGAAAAATTTGATTGTGGAGACAATTGTGTATTTCACAGATAGAGAAGCTGTGGAGTCAATAGATTCAATTAGAGTATCAAATCTTGACAATTCCAAGACTGCAATGCAACTGAGACATTCCGAGATTAAATTCAATTCTAAATGATTCAGTTTCAAATCTGTCTTTCTTTCTGCTATTTCTAGTAACAAGGCCCAAATTCTCGAGTAATCCTCGCTTGTAATACCTGGAGTAAGCGGAGTGATAGACGACAGTCCCGCACTAGTTGTTTTCAAATCCAAAATCTTCTTCAACGAGAGTGTCAAAGACTCCATCGAAGAAAGATTCTTCAAGATGATTGGTAAATACTTGGAAATGTCAGATGAAGCAATGTTTCCGATCGCAGTCAATGCACAAGATTTCACATGTGGATCGTGGTTTCTAGATAAAATGCTGATGAAGGGCTCAATACCACCTGGCAAGCTAATTTTTCTACCAACAAATCCTAAGAATGTTACGTGGAAATCTAACTTTTCAGAAGTGGAATCATCGATATGTTCTAAAACGAATGACTCGGAAATCTTGATTTCATTTTCAAGTTTCAAAGAAACTGCTATAGAAGCAAGAATACCTGGTAACAAAGACTGGAATTCTTTTGACTTTACACTCTCGAATTTATCCAAAGTGATGTTGAACAAATTTTGTTCTTTGACATTGAGTGTAGCTACCTCAACGAAATTTAAAACAGACTCCTGATCCAAACTAGTAACTATTGGAAGTGACAATGAAATTATTTTCAAAAAGTCTTCCGTTTCAATGATTTTGAAGCCAGTCTTCATTGTGAAGTTTCCAATCACAGACAAACAATCAGAGAACTGTTTTCCTTGCAAAGAGCTTTGTTTGACAAACTCCAACATAGTCTTCACTATTTTTTCAATCAGAGGATCCGAGAGTGAAGCGGACGATCTAGAGAGGGCTAGCAAAAATTCCAAAGATGCTGTCTTTAATTCAAATGATCTCAAATTGAAGATGTTGATAAACTTTGACAAGATAGTATCCAATGCGTTAGGCCTGAGTTTTCCTGATACCGTCTCAATAATTGTTGTCAACTCAGATATTGACACTTCGACTAACGATTCATAATCCAAACTCTCGCTGTAAATCTCGAGTAAAGATGACAATTCTTGTTCACTGAATAAAGTGTAATTTTTGATCAGAATACCAATTGAATGCAAACATTTTTGTTTGACCTCATTGGAGTAGCTCTTAGATGATGCCTTAGAAGATAGCAATTGCACCAAGCTCAAGATTTGATCGTGATCCAACAACAGTTGTTGCTGGTCTGTTTGAATGCTGTTAAAAAAATCTTCAGATGAGTTGAGACCTTCTAACGACAACTCATAGTTGTTTGTCTCTTGTAAGGCACTGATAAATGATGCAACTATTGGGCCTATCTGATCTCCAAATTTGGTCAAATCATCTGAGGTTAACAAGCTGCAATAGAATTGTAACAAGTCGATCGAAGACTTCAAATTCATGTCATTCAACTTTTCAACGATCCTGTAAAGGTAGTTACCAGGAAGCCCCTGCAACACGATGGTGAGTTGTGATATCAAGCTGAAGATAGAGCTAAATCGAGGCAAATTTTTCTCGGTAAGTAACTCTGTCAAAACCTTTTCACAGATCAGTTCACTACTTTGAGATAATGACTCGTATGGATCTATTGGATTTGGTTCTTCATCGGACATCATCACGTCTGCTTCGAATTGTTCAGAACGTCTTTTCCGGATGTTATTGCTTATCAAATCGTAGAACGAAATAGTATAATAATCACCATTCTTTGAGGTGTTTGTGATTAATTTAGTCAATGTCGAAATGATCTCATTTGAAGCATTAATGGAAGAATCAGACACTCTGTCAGACAATGTTTGGAAAAGGTTGAAAGAGTAAATTTTTTTCAAAGTAATTGGGTAATTGTCAGAGACTTTGCCTATAATCTTCAGAGAGTTCTTTCTTAAAGACCAAGAGAGATCGTAGTCATTTTCTTCTTCGTCTTCTGGTTCGAAATCGAAATCCTCGTTGTCTGAGAAGTCGAAATCTGCATCGTCGGGGCTATCATCTTCTTCATCTGATAGTGAACTATCAGAATGAAATGGATCATATTTTAATAGCTGATTGAGTTGGCCCAAGATAGTTGTCAAATATGGTGACACTATCTCGTAAGGTACATTTTGTACCACAGCCTCAAGACACAATAGAGCGTCATCTTTGATCTGATCATTTTTGAAACGATGATCAAAGTCCTCGTTATCGTCTGGGTTGGCAGAATCTTTAGAAAGATAGTCTGTTATAGTGAGTAAAATGGTTGGCAAGATGACATTAACCACCGAGGAACCAATTTTACACAATACGGTGAAAATTGAGAGTCTCAAAGAATGATTTTTATAGAACTCATCAGTGGAAGCTTTATCGGTAGAGATACTCGACTCAAACTCGGAATTTATAAGAGTGAGCATTGAACTCATACCTCTGTCATCAACTAGATTGGCAATAGCACTGATTCCAATCAAAGAGGCTTTCGATATCGTGTTTTCAGCTCTAAAGACAACCTTGACCAACAATTCATACACTTTGGTGATTTGTTCAGTATGGAAATAGAGTCCAAGAGACTTGATAGTCTCGTTGAGAATCTCAATAATATCAATTTTGGAAACAAGAAATCCGTAATCCAAAAGTCTCGCTAAAAGATGCCCTGTCAATTTCTCACCCTCATCTTTGCTATTTATCTTCAAATTGCCCAAGATCGACTTGATGGCGGTGGTATAGACAGAGGAAACAATCAATGAGGTATTCTCAGCCTTGCTGGACATCAATTGGTCTATGAAAACCAAGACATCATCCACTTTCAACAACGGTGTCAGCAGAATAAAACATTTCACCGCCTGGTTCTGTACTTCAGAGTTTTCATCGTCCAATGACTTCACTAAGATATTGCAATACACCAACGTGGTTCGATTATAATTGGGGAACAGCTGCGGAGCTTCACAGATTATTTTATCCAAATCGTTCAATGCCATGAACCTCAAGTCCGGATCTGTGTCTTTCGTCAAGTCAAGAAGCTTGAGAATGTGATTTAGTGAGTACTGTTGTGCCATTTTAAAGAATGATTTGATGTCTGAAAAATCCCCAGAGCGTTTTTTTTCATAAGACGCTCATTTTTGGTAATTTTTCACCTAACTGTTTGAGGTGCTTGATTATGCTAAAACATGTCACATCTTCACTAGAGCTCTTAAATTTCCTACAACTTCTCGTTTGGAATCATCGCACTGTTTCAATTGAGCTCGAAGCTCTGTGCCATTTTTATACCTCCTCTGTCACTTGATAGATAATTTTTTACTGTTTCAACTGCTAGCCCCCCAGAACGAGTCGCTATTTACAATCCCACTTCACCTTGCTCAAATTGTTTTTAAAGACTGCATTGTGTCTGTTCTGAATGATAGTCAACTGGGGTCAGATTTCGATGCAGTTTCCTTGTTTTATTGAATTTCCTCCACTTTCTCTATTTCCTCTACTTCCTCTACTTCTTCTCTTTCTTCTCTTTCTTTTCCTTCTTTTCCTTCTTCTCTTTCTTCTCTTTCTTTTCCTTCTTTTCCTTCTTCTCCGTCTTCTCCTTTTTCTCCTTCTTTTCCTTCTTCTCCTTCTTCTCCTTCTTCTCCTTCTTTTCCTTCTTCTCCTTCTTTTCCTTCTTTTCCTTTTTCAGTTTCTCAGTCTTTACCTCTTTAACCTCTTCCTCATCTTCAGACTCTGGCTCTCTAGTAATTGGCACTGGATCTTGATAATCTTCCTCTGTTACAAAATCTGTCACTTCGACTTCCTCAATTACAAGATTATCTGTGTCGTCACTGTTGGCTTTCTCATCTTCTTTAGTCGAGACACTTTCCTCCGATACCGAATCTTTATCTGATTTTTCGTTGTCTTCTGTGACACTTTCTTCTGTCAGACTCTGTTCTTCCAGAATCTCATCTTCTTTCAGGTTATTGTCTCCTTGCAGAGCTACTTCTTCGCTCGTTGTCTCTTCTAAATTGTCAATTCCCTTCAACTCCAATTTCTCTCCAGTCATGGCTTCTATGAGATCTCTGGCTTTCACGACATCGTCATATTCAGGAGTATCTTCATCTTTCTTTTCTTGTTCTTTCACCTCTTTCTCCTTTCCCTCTTCTTCCTGTCCATTTTCCAATTTTTTCAACATTTTCAGTTCGATCTGCTCATTGATTAAATTCCATTTAGAAATGATCTCTTTCAATTCAGTAACACATCTATCTTTCGACCCACCTTGTAAATCTTGTACGTAATTTTTCAAATACAAATCATATTTCAGGTCGATCTTGAGCAAATTCTTCAAAATCCAGTTTTGTTTCGATTTGGCAAATTTCCAATTACCTTTATCCTCGGTGAATTGTCGAAGATACACCAATTGATCTTTCTCTGGAGGTGGAGGCCTCTTGTCTTTTGGCAATTTCTGTCTCTTTGGCTCTTTTTTGTCTGAATCTCCTTTGGTATCGTCTTCTCTGTATCTTTTCAATTTTTTAAGCTGTCTAGCGGGAAGTGTCGACACATCTACAGTAGTGGTGATTGCAAGTGGATCTGACTCCAATTGTTTTTTGATATCCAACCCTACTCTTTTCCAGGCAGGTATATGTTCTGACATGATGTATTGTAGTGAGTTATGTGATGTTCTGGTGATTAAATGGTGAGTTTAACAACTGTTTGTGCTCTCTTTCACCCTATTTGATACTAATCTATCTATCACTCTAAAGAACCTGATGAGATGAAAAATTTGTATGTAGAAAAAAAAAAAATTTCAGCTCATCGTGTAATTTTCCACTTTTATTAATTCAATTAAATCAAATGGTTAACTCCATTGAATGAAGATTGAATGGGTTGATTACTTCAATTATCAAACAATGATCAAGTAATCAACCCATTTCTATATGAATAATGAAGAGTTCAGTAGAAACTTCATATGTTCAAATTGGCAAGTTCGCATGGATGGACAGTTGAATCTCAATAATTGTACCAGCCATCTTTGTTAGACAAAGTTCTTTGCCAGATCGATTTTTAATTCCATTGTTTGAGTCTTGTACGAGCTCTTTCCTCGCACTAGATATAGAAATATGGTAACATTCAACCTCTTTTCATCCGTTTCAATTGAACCCTAATGATGATTTCTTGATAATTCTCTTTGGTTGATTCTCGCACGACCTTTGTGAAAATTTTTCATATTTCTTGGATCCCTTTTTCATTTTTGTTCATCTTTTTATTTGTTTAATTCAGTTGTTGAGTTGATGCTTTTTTGTTTTATTCAGTTCAATGGTTTATAACTGTATTGCAATTGGTAATACGTTTGTCACTACAGTTATGAACTGAACTAGATAACAGACCATGAATGAGGCCATTCATCTGAGATAATTTATACGATCATAACGTACCTCGAAGTGACGATAGAAACGCTGTGCACCAGTCTGAACGGGAAAACTTTTGTACTCTTCCCGACTGAGGACCCAGTATACCCAAATTTCTGATCATACGTTATGATTTATAAATTATTTTTCGAGTCTGTTGTGTAGTTGTAGCGTTGTCTTGTCAAGAAATAAGTCGATCTGGTGAAATGATGCATTGATTATCATCTGTAATACACCACGTCTTTGAAGTGACTACTAAGCTAAGCTAACTATATTATGTGATTCTATAACTCTCTGTTAGGCCTGGAACTAGCAAAATGTAGTTCTGATTAAAGATGAGCTAGATAGTTGAGTTAGCTAGCTAGCTAGCTGCTTAGTGACTTAAACGCCCATGGACATAAAGCCAAAGTGCATCCTTAAATGTGTAAATAATATTTCTATGCAGAAAAATCAACCCACCTGGAGGTGTTTGCTTTAAAGCTATTCGCTTTGAAGCTATTCGTGTTTCAACTTGTAGTTCACCTATTCACTACCTCATGCTATTGTCTAAAATTAATTTCTACACTACATCTATAAATACATCACCCCCCGCCTCGAAAAATTGCTATTCTCACCAGTTCCAATGAGACCTTTTTCAGAGCTGGAGAAACCAGTGAATTGGAGACTAGAGAAGGCGAAGAAGCGGTTATCTCAAAATCTCAGCTCAGAATTTATCCTGATTCCAGATGAAGAAGAAGGGGAAGATGAGGAGATCGAGGAAGACGATGAAGAAATAGTGTATCATGTATTATTACGCAGAGAAGATAGACGACCACCACAGATACCACTCCCCAAATTGCCAGACTCGGGACCTGAAGAGTCTCATTCCAACACTTTTGACGACATCAGAGACACCATGTCGATAGTCAATAGCATCATGTCTTCAACTGAACAGGAGACTCTTCGATCAGTGACAAGACACTGGCATCTGGTGCAGCAAATAGGCGAGAATCACAGCACTATTTCCCGATCTGGCAGCCTCAGAACCAGAAACAGCAATACTTCCCAATCGAGCAGTCAGGACCTGAGAAGCTCGACTTCTTCTTTGGGCAATCCGCCAAAAGAAGTAAGACTTGCCTTAAAGAGACATTCCGGGGCGCTCGCAGCCCTCTCGAGCTCTTCGCGTAAATAAATTACCAGATTGGGATAATTACACGTGAAATGTTTACTAATAATAGAGACAAAAAAAAAAAATAAAAAAATTTGACAAGACATAAAACGAGGCTATTTATTGTTTAAATAGGCCTTGAATTGGAGTATCAATTGGGATCAATCGAGACCTCTAAGAGCTGTATAGAATGTCGAAGAGGTTTTCGCATTCCAGTTATAAGAACTTCGACCCTGAACTGGGCTCGGTTCGCAGGAAGAAGTCCCTTGTGAGACATGACAGGGCCCGGATCAATGACCCTTCCAGTATGTCTTACCATTACTCCCAGGTGGTGAACCAGGAGTCTGATCATCTCGCTGTGAATCCTTCATCTACAGGGTTGGACCCGGGCTCTTTGAGCCGAGCCGCCAGCAAGAGATCTGCCCGCTCGACGCCCTACGGAGCAGATTATGGAATACCTTTGGAGACCTTGACATCCGCTAATGATCCGGACGAGTCTCCATTTGCCGCTGAAGAGTACCAGGGGGCCTTGCCACTGGGAACAGAGGTGTACGGGTTGAACGATGAGGCCAAGAGCCTTCTTCTATCTCCTTCTAGTAAGAAACTGAACAAGACAGAGGACCATATCACCATCTGGCAACTGTACTGCTACGTGATAACTTTCTGGGCCCCTTCTCCCCTTTTAAAGCTATTTGGACTCCCCTCGAAAGAACGTCAGTTTGCTTGGAGAGAGAAGATGCTGTTGATCTCCATCATCTTGTATATAGGAGCTTTCATCGCCTACATCACCTTCGGATTCACAGCCACAGTGTGCAAACAGTCCAACGTGAGAATGCGCAATGGCTCCCTCAACACCGGGTATCTACTCATAAATGGCAGGGCGTACGATTTAACAGGCTCTGCGCACCCTCTGGCGGCTGGCATCACCCCTGGAGCCAACATTCTTTATCCTCCTATCAACGCCGGGGGTAAAGATGCCTCTTTCTTGTTCCAAAACGTGAACGGGAATTGTAAAAATTTGATAACTCCAAGACCAAACTGCTCAATCCCTTATAACGATCAAGATTTGGCCTGGTACATGCCTTGTAATCTATTTGAACAGGATGGTTCTTCTCAGCCGAACTTCACCTCGAGTTATTACAACGGTTACGCTTGTCACACTTCCACCTCGGCTAGAGAACTGTATTATAATTTGAAAGTGGCAGGAGATGTATATTTCAGTTGGGATGATATCAAAAACTCGACTAGAAACTTGGTGGTGTACGCTGGTGATGTCTTGGATTTGGATCTCATAAATTGGTTCTTAAAAGACGATCTCGAGTACCCAGAGCTTTTTGACAGGTTGAGAGATGACGATTCGATGAAGGGGCACGATGTTTCTTTGGTTTTGTCTTCGAATTCTGACCGTAAACTGGCCAAATGTCTCACAGAGATCGTTAAAGTGGGTGTCATCGATTCCTCCACTTTGGGTTGTATCGCATCCCAAATCGTCTTGGTTGTGTCCTTGATCTTCATCCTCGCGGTTGTCTTGGCCAAATTTGTAGTTGCCTGTTACTTCAAGTGGGTTTTACTGAAAAAGCAAGGTTATAACGAGTTATCAGCCAAAGAGATGCAAGAAAGAGCCAAAAATTTGGATATCTGGTCCGACGACATCAACGCTCAAGGTCCAATCAAGGAAATTCATACAAAATCTCATGGTAGATCGCAAAGCAGAGCCAATTTGTTCAATAGAGGCTCGCGGTTGTCCTTGGGAACAGGACGTCTGTTGGACCCTTTTGCTGATGATATCTCGAATACAAGATCCGACTATGTCACGATGTCCACCCAGTTGGCAGATTTCGCTGCTAATAGTACTAACAAGAGAAAATCAGGTTTTGGTTTCTCCCATTTACGAAATGCCTCGGTCAACCCATTTGACAACGAAAACATACAATCTCTTTCAACTGATATCATACATCCAGATATCGTACCACAACCACCAATCGATTACGAACCGTACAACTATCCCTTGGCTCATACCATTTGTTTTGTCACATGTTACTCTGAAGATGAGTTGGCTATCCGCACCACTTTGGACTCCATTGCATCTACAGATTTCCCCAACTCCCATAAATTGATCTTTGTCGTTTGTGACGGTATCGTGAAAGGTAGTGGGAACGCCAAATCTACTCCAGAGATTGCCTTGGATATGATGACGGATTTTGCTACTCCAATCGATGAGGTCCAACCATATTCGTATGTGTCAGTAGCCCAGGGTACTAAGAGACACAATATGGCAAAAGTATATGCTGGTTTTTACAATTACGACAACGACACCATCCCAGTGTCAAAGCAACAAAGAGTACCAATGATTCTTCTTGTTAAAACAGGTACCGAGAGTGAAAGTAGTGCAGCCAAACCTGGTAACAGAGGTAAACGTGACAGTCAAGTCATCTTGATGTCTTTCCTCCAAAAAGTTATGTTTGACGAGAGAATGACTGAGTTGGAGTTTGAGATCTTTAGTAAAATCTGGACCATCACAGGGTTGATGTCGGAGATGTACGAGATGGTGTTGATGGTGGATGCTGACACAAAAGTGTATCCTGATTCTTTGACTCATATGGTTGCAGAAATGGTGAAAGACCCTGAGATCATGGGATTGTGTGGTGAGACTAAAATCTCGAACAAAGCACAATCGTGGGTCACTGCTATCCAAGTCTTTGAATATTATATCTCTCATCACCAGTCTAAAGCTTTTGAGTCTGTGTTCGGGAGTGTCACCTGTTTACCAGGATGTTTCTCGATGTACCGTATCAAAGCTCCAAAAGGTCCCTCTGGTTACTGGGTTCCAATCTTGCTGAACCCTGATATCGTCGAAAGATACAGTGAGAACGTAGTCATCTCGTTGCACCAAAAGAACTTGTTACTCTTGGGTGAAGATCGTTTCTTGTCTTCCTTGATGTTGAGAACGTTCCCAAAGAGGAAACAGGTGTTTGTACCTAAAGCTGCTTGTAAGACTGTGGTTCCTGATACTTTTAAAGTGTTACTTTCACAAAGACGTCGTTGGATCAACTCCACAGTGCACAACTTGATGGAGTTGTTGTTGATCAACGACTTGTGTGGTACTTTCTGCTTTTCGATGCAGTTTGTCATTGGCATTGAGTTGTTGGGTACTTTGATCTTACCAGCAGCCATCGTCATCACCATCTATGTCATTTTCTTCGCCATCTTTTCCAGTCCAACTCCCGTTATATCGTTGATCTTACTTGGAATCGTCTTTGGTCTACCGCTGGTGTTGGTCGTTGTCACCATTTCGAACTGGATGTACATCGTCTGGATGATTATTTATTTATTTGCATTACCCATCTGGAACTTTGTGTTACCACTGTACCTGTACTGGAAGTTTGATGATTTCAGTTGGGGTGACACGAGAAAGACGTCGGGAGATGTCAAGAATGGTGGGCATGATGATGCTGGTGGAGAGTTTGATGGTTCTATGATCGTCCAGAAGAGATGGAAAGAGTTTGAAAGAGACAGACGCAGACTAGACTTGAACATGTCGGTGCCAGATGCCATTTGGGACCCGTCCTTGTCTTGATTACTCCAGATGGCTAAATGATTATTTTACAAGCTCTCTCTCTCTCTGTATATATATATGCTCACTATCTATTTGCATTCAATACTACATTATCGTCATCTTCAAGAAATGATCTCGAACAACATCTGATCTAAACTGTCTATCTTGCTGATTAGGGGTAACAATGATAAGAGATCTTTTCTCAATGCCTTGTCCTGCTTCAAATGGCTGATTTCGTTGAACCTGCGTAGTAAGCTAAGTATTTCAAATTTTTGTAACGCCGGTACCGGCGACCTGTTGATCTGATTGGCTGTGTTGGTCAATCTGTAGATAGAATGCACAATTCTCAACTCTACGAAATGTAAGCCGTTCAGGGATAGAAAGGCATCTTGCAGGATGGACAAGTCGATCAATTTCAAAAGATTGAACTGTTTCAACGATAGTCTCTTTGATATTGTTAGATCTGGTGAGCTACAGATCAACTTATCACCAAGTTTACCGTTGAGTTCTTCGACCGATTTGAAGCTTGTTATCAACTTGTCGATCTCGTTCAACTCATATAGAAATGAGTTTTGGTAATGAATCCGGAAGAACTTGATCTCAAGCTCGACTGGAAGCTTGTCAATGTTTGATATGATTATTTCATCTATCTTTTGCAAATTCTCAACGTCTATCTGCTCATACTCGACATTCTCCAAATCATATGAGTTAAGAATAGAAATGAGCTCTATCAATAGTTCAAACCAGGACAAGGGTAACTGATACTTGATACATGTCTCGATAATGTTCATCAAAGTGTCCATACACTGAATCCAAAGGTTTTTCTTGATAGAGATCCCTGTTGATCTCTTTGAAATAGGCTCCAACAAGGATTGCAAGATTTTGAGCAAAGAGCCATCGTTTATATAGAAAATAGGGGATTCCAAACACTTTGTTAGCTTTTTGTTAAGGAGCTCGATACTCAAATGGCTTATAGCTGTGAAACTGGGGATCTTGAAGCTTTGAGTCTGTTTCAACTTGGAGAATTTCTCGATGATCTTCGACCTGGTCAGAAATGGTAGGACAATGATTGCAATCAACTCTTGCAATATCAAGGAATTGTACTCTGGTTTATCAGCAGCATCATCTATGAGGTTTTGCAAATTCTGGTAGATGGAGTCTTGTAAGCTGGTCAATTTCAAGTTATCGTTGGTGACGAAATCAGGTAGAATGGGGTACTTAACACACGAGTCGAAGATGGTCAAAATCTCTTTCAACATGGTGATGTCGATGATCGGCTGAACTAATTGGTACAACTTGGGGAAACATTGCATCAACGAAGTCAACGATTCTTGATACTGATTGTTCTGTTTGAAATTGTACATGTTTTGGCACGAAGACCAGAACTTGTAGATGATCTTAAGGATCTCAACAGGAAGGTTATCAAAATAAGATATCAAATCGTTAAAGTTCTTGTAGATCTTCAAATTCAAATCGATGTCACCCAATTTGTTCAACTTGTTGAAAAAGGTGATCAACCCGTTCCAATACTTGAACTTCTCAGCGTCGAAATTTGTAGCGAAAAATCTACAGTACAATTTGACAAACCCATTTAGTGTCAAACTGTAAGTCTCAAACCATTCATTATCATGTTTGAGTGAAGTTGGCTCTAACAACTCGATGAAAATCAAATCATAGATATTATTCCATATCTGTGAGAACTCATCACCGTGGGAATCGATTATGTTGAAAAAAGTCTGTGATGATCCATTCCGCACCTGTAATCTTGAGTCCTGGAAATTAGCCGCCAAAACGTACAATAGATAGATGTATAACAACTCGAAGTCGTCATTCTTGGTCATTATCATGTCGAACAATTCTTCTTTGGAGCTGATCTGTCTCCTAGTTGATTTCTTCAACACTCCTTTCAAATAATCGCTGATTAGCCAGAAATAGCTGATAGAGTTCAATGAGATGTTCAAATCGATTTCCTGAGAGATGAAATTCGAGATACAGTCGATCAAGATTTTGAACTGACTCGAAGGTAATGAAGATAAAAACTCATCCAAGATCATCTTCAAACCTTCAAAAGAAGAATTGATTACAGGTTTCAACTTCTCGTTCTTGGAGACCTTTACAAATGAACTGTTGATGATGTTGAACACCAAATCCCAGTTTTGGAAGCTGGACCCATATTTGTCCAACAAATTCTTGAGAGTATCCAAGATCTGTGACTGGATTTCTAATTCACAGTTGAAGATGAGTAATTCATCGGTATTTGGTAACGATACCAATTTTTTCACAAACAGATCCAAAGTGTCTAAAATCTTCAACTCAGTTGTTGAAGCTTTCGAATCAAAACCGTCAATTGCCATGTACTTGATGATGGAATTGAAATCTTTGGAAACTTCGATTCTTGTCTCGTAACTCAAAGAACGATTTGATACCAATTCGAAATACACTTCTGATACCATAGGCCATGTCTGTTCATCATTGATCAAGAATTTCTTTGGGTTTATTTTACAGATCTTTTGCAACTTATCAATCGGATACCTCTTGTTGAAAGAGCATGGCTGGACAGTTAGTACATCTCCTTGTTCTAAAATGGGCTGTCTGTTGAAGAAAGAATCGTTCATCATCAATTCTTTAGACAAGGAAACCAAAGATTTGACGATATCAAGATATGTGTCGTTTGAGTAAAAATTGATGTTTTCGTCTAGCTTTTTAATGGAGTTATCCAAATTGATCAAGTCTTGTGAAGATAACTGTGGAGGTGATGATGTATCCTGATACGAGTCTGTGGATCCATTGATGAAATAGTCCATCCATTGCAAAGAGATGAAAATCAAGGACCAATTCTCTTTCAAATAAGGACCTATGGAGATACTCAAGCTGATCAAGACTCTGAAACATGCGATATTACGTGAATTAATGGACCTTGAATATGATATTTGTTGATGGGTTGGTGTTGTTGCAAATTGGTTGATAGTCGATGATATGGTGCCAACGATGGACTCGCCAATATGATAAACAGAATTTCGATACTGATATCCAGATTTCCCTGTAAGATTTAAAGTAGCTTTGATCAAGAATTTCAAGAAAAGATCTCTTGAATCGTTGATAGATATAACGGCACTCAGATGACATAATTTCTGTATGGATCTGATGGCCTTGTTGAAAAATTCTTGATCCAAAGATGAGAAGATGAAGATCTGGTAAACTTTGGCCAATGTTTGATAATTTTGATCTATAAGTTGGGTCAAAACTTGCTTGTCTGCCTCGATTGACAGGTAGTGAGATATCACTTCTGATAAATTGTTCACCAATTGAAGTATCAAGTACAACGGGTAAGTCTCGTTGATCACTGGAGGGTCAGGTTTGTCTAGTAAGTCTATGAAACTTATCTTTATCGTTGATTTTTGTACAAACAACCCTGGAGTCTCTGGTTGATCACCTTTTTGCAAATTGTTAAATCTAGGTGGTTGTACCTGTGGTTGCACCACTTCACCAGTGTTTAGGAGATGTCTATTTTCGTTCAAGATGTCGTAACAATTCTGCAAAAGGTCGTTGAAAATGTGTTTTGTGTCATTTTGGTAGTCAAACTCGACAAACAACGATTTGATCAAATTGGAGTCTGACGATATCTGTTTATAGATCTCTAAAGAGAGTATTTTCTTCCACAATGGGGTCACTGCATCTTTGGTAAGGACGTGGTTGAGAAGGTTGAGTATGACTTCGATCTCGAGCTTTAAAATTTCAAGTTGTTCTCTGATAAGAAGAAGAATCAACCTTGAAACTCTCACCAAAATGAGGAAATCTTTGGAAGATGAGAAAAATCTTAGTAAAATAGGCACGATCTTTGTCCTGAGTAAAAAACCCAACTCTGTATGTTTGAGAAAGATCTCATGGTTTGTCTTTATAACGCTTTCCAAGATCTCGAACCCGAAATTGTCAGTAATATAGCTCGTTTTAAGGTACAAAGGGGTCTGATGCTCCAACAAGAGACAGAGATCTTGGAAGATACGTTGGCCATCATAAGCGTTCATTCCAACGCTGATCACCAGCTCGTTGTCGGTGGGGACCTGATAAGATTTATCGATTTCTTTCAAACAATCTTCATCGTTGATTTTTTCAAACACTATGTTGATCAACTGTGAGAGCGTAGCACTGGCAGTGTTCGAGACTATATTTGATTTGTTGGAGTTCTGTAGAATTGAGCATATCGATAGTAATTTGAACAATATCTTGTCGTTGATAAATGTGGAATAGGTCTGGAATAGAAACGGTAGACACTGGAGAATCTTCAATTGGATCTCTATAGCAAGATTTGTGGACTCTGTGAAGGAATCAAGTACAAGTTCGAGCTTGGTGATGGGGATGGACTGTGAAATGATCAACCTGTGGAAGCTGGAAATTGCAATTGAGATGTATTTGGGGTTCCTAGTCTGACACGACAATAGGAATGGAGTGATGAAGTCCGCGTTCTTGGACAAATCTGAGGTGTTAGTACTGTTTCTTTGTAAGGCTAGAAGTGTAGAAGACTCACTTTTCAAGAATTCCAGCTCTGGCTGGGCTTTGTTATACGTTTGAAGCACTTGTAAAGACCGGTCTGAGGCCTAGTTATAGTTAGTATGATGTACGGTAGAAAGGGACACGAGTAACACTCACCAGCTTGATATCAGGGTTCCGTCGCTTCGACTCTGTCGAGAGACTGGTCAATTCAGCTCTCAATTGATTGATTGTGTTCATTTGAGTGGAGACTGATCTATTAACTAAATGCTTTATTGACGTTTAAGTTAAATCTAATTGATCTTTTTGGTATATCTTTGTTTTTTGATCGTGCACGACTTTTCTCCATCTCCATCTCCAATTCACCATTTGGCACCATTTGGCACCATTTGACCATTTTTATCTCCACTAGCTTGAATGGCACAAAGGCTCAGTTATCTTAGCCTCAGTGAGATAAAATCAAATCGCCCCAGCAATAAATCATCTCAAAATAAAGCCTATTATATTAATATACAGTTAAGATCTAAAAGTGTTCTTACAATGGGAACAGACGTAGAATAAAATCATACTGGTGTCTTTACGACGTTGCTGACTCTGGAAAAAGACACAGTCTCTTGTGCCACATTTAGGACACTCTTTGTCTGAGCGTGGTAAAGTTGGGTCGGCGTTGATATCTTGAACCACACCAGCTGTTTCTCCGATATTGGTGATCAACTCATGACGATAAACTTTAGGATTATCAGCCATCTCGGTGTATGAACAGTTACGACATGAGAACAAGAGTCTCTGGTTGTCTTTATCCTCTCTGGGATACAACATATTGTTGCTGAAGGTTAGTATCTTGTTTTGATGATAACTGTGGGTTTCTTAGTAGAAGTGGTTATGAACAGTAGCACTTAACGTTGTGTTGTTGTGGGTTATGAGGTGGCTTATCGGCTAATAAGTCACTAATGATAAGGTAGTTGGTTCTGAGTTACTAATATCAGGTCGCTGATCAGTAGATAACTAGTCTATAGCTAACTAGTGATAATCAGTATAACTGCTAGCCACTAGACAATAGGATAAGGACAATAGTGCTCTGGATCTGTTAATAATCAGAAGCAAGCTCATGAACAAAGAGCTAGCCACAATGACTTCATAGTAAGCAGTAAACACCGCTTAGTGTACCACCTCACTATCACTTCAACTGATCACTGACCCCAATTATTGAGCGTTTTATAGCATATCATGGACACTTAACATGTTCATCAAATTCAACAAAACAGCCCTTGATGCTACTCAAAAGAAGCAGCCTCCACCAGTTGAAAGCGAAATTTGATCCTGCCACAAGACAACACGTCTCTTGAACACGAAATATGATCGCCATCACTGTGCCTTTCAAACAACACTTGATAATCTACACCTATCAACTACCCATCAGATAACCGACTTACCCGACTAAATACCATTCTGTTCATCTCCTACACCATAATCCACTTCTATCTATCCCCATTACACTGCAGTTTACTCACCATTCTGTACAGAACCTGAAAGATGCCATCGGTGTCTCTTTTATTCAAGTTGATAAACTTTTGGAAAAAAAAAGAGTCGTGCATTTTTCATCAAAGTTTTAAAGTTGAAAAAAAATTTTCCATTTTCAACGAATTATAAGGTTAAAAACACTTCAAATAGAGACCCAACAGGCCAGGAAAAGATGTATTTAGTGAGAAGACAATTGGTTGTGCTGAGACGTGGAGTCTTGAGATCGATCCGTTTGCAAAGTAGTAGCAGTGTTGATCCTAAAATCACCACCATTGTGGACCAAATCTCTAAATTGACGTTGTTGGAGACTTCTTCGTTGATCGATGAGTTGAAGACCAAGTTGAACATCCCAGATATTGCCTTCCCAGCAGCCGGTAGCGGTGTCGGAGCCCCAGCGGCTCAAGCTCTGCCTCTGGAGGAAGTTGTACAGGAAGTTGTAGAGGAGAAGACTATTTTCAATTTGAAATTGGAGAGTTTTGACCTGAAACTGAAACCAAAGATCATCAAAGAGGTCAAGTCCTTGTTGGGATTGTCCTTGGTCGAGAGTAAGAAGTTTGTCGAGAGTGCTCCAAAAGTGTTGAAGGAGAACGTCACCAAGGAGGACGGTGAGAAGATCAAGTCTACTTTGGAGGCTTTGGGAGCCAAGGTTGTCTTGGAGTAGGTATCTTATCTTGTATATATTAAGAGTGTGGATTGAGTATTGTATTGTAGTTGTATAGGTGTTGTGGTTTGGTGGTGATGATGAGATAATCAGTGATATGGCGGTGATATGGCGGTGATATGGCGGTGATATGGTGATACATTTTAGCGATCAGTGTGGGAGTGGATCAAGATAAGCTGTTATGAGAGTTGAAGTTCCAAGTCTTAACGGCTAATCTGTGTGGCTAGACGTTGTGGCCAATGGTGGCTAATAACGGGTAGTGATCCATTCACACTGACAGTGACACAAAAAAATGACAGTGTCACAAGTTAAAGATGAACATGCTCTACTCCAACCAATCATACACTCCAATCTTATTTAACGCTATTGTACTTGTTACCCTACAAGGCATCTATATATAAAAATATTAGCTGAATCGCATGAAAGCATTGTCATTAGGATGGGAGTACCTGAAGGTCTCCTGAATCGAAGGTAGCACTGGTTTAGAAGTGTCCTCGTTGTGCAACACTTGTAACAACTTCAAATATATCGACTTGATATCCTCCTCCGATTGCATACAGTTGAGTCTCAACAACGAGTTGTTCAACTCCAATTGTAACTCGTTCAACGACTGCTTATTCCGCTGTGTGCGCACCAGGGGTAAAGCCGGGAGCCGCGAAGAGGCTATATAATAGTTGTTATTGTTATTGGAGGTATTGTTGTTGTTGGTGGTGGTGGTGGTGATGGAGGACACTGATGATGTGGATGATATTGGGTAGCTCGACAGTTGAGGAGAGTTTGTATGTGAGTTTAATGGAGATTCACTGATAGGATAAAGAGTGTGATTATGCGACTCGTTCACCACTATTAAGGTCCATTTATGGGACCTATAACTGTAATTAGCCCTGATTCTGAAAGGACAGTTTGGAGGTCTCGGAATATCTTTTTTCGAGTGGGGCAGTTGCTTGCATTTAAATACGATCTTCAGTTCATCAGACCTTTCAACTACAATGTTGATCCCACGCAAAGTCAATTTACTCTGCAACCATGGCTTGATGAGCTGACGGTCTGCAAACTGTCTCAGTTCATTTTTCACCATGAGTTCGATACTTTCTTCTTCCATCTTGTGTCTCTATTCTTGTTTGTTATGATGCCTTTCTCCTTTTATCTCTATATATATGTAACCCTTACCAAAAAAATTTCCAAACTCCAATAAATTTATCAAAACCACATGCGGACTTCCCCCTTTAAATACTTCTCGGATTCCGCCCGTTTTCCCTCTTGTCACTGCATTTTTTTTCTTCTCGCACTCCGCTCTGATCTCCGAGATTTAACACCCCCTCTTTTTTTCCGTGGAACGCAACTCCGAAAAGAGGGGCTACTTTAATCCGATCGTTTGAGTTTAAAGTTGCAGAAGTGGAGAAGATTTGTGGTAAGCGACACGGAGATCCAAGGCGTGATACTTGCAGGGAAACTGTTAGCGTACCACCGATGGAGTTTTGATAGCAATTTACGAACTTGCAGATGCAAGCAAAAGAAATGGACCGGATTTATCAACTGTTTTTGTAATAGGGGTGTATTGGGGGTGAGAGCCGTGGGGAGTGTGGACTGGTTCGACGTTGGGTGTGAATGGGATTAAAAGGTGGTGAGATGTTGAGATGAGGAAATTTGAACTTGTGGATACTTTCAGAATATCGGGCTCGAAGAGATCTCGGTTTAGAGACCAATAAAGGTCACTATCAACTAAACAGAGGGTGAATGATATCAAATTTAATTATTCACCACTATAAAACAGCAAATATCATTTTGTGGCCTTGAACACTATGGTAATATCAAGGCCAAATAACACTGTAACAGACAGCTTCACGAAACCATCACAGTCCTACTGAGATGGGGTGTAAAACGAGCCGTTGAAGGGGTTAAATACGCAATACGGCTTATGCTGGTCTGCTTATTGGAATAATTAAGCTCAACAATAGAGATTGGAGGTTAATTTTGAGTCTTTATTTGGTGTAGTCATCTTCACAGAGACGAGTCTTTGGAGATTCTATAAGAGGGAGCTTATTTCATTTGGGGGGTTAGTCGTAATAAGGACCAGTACAAGCCACACGGCTGAAGCTTTGAAGTTCTTATTTGCTATAACATTGTAAAAAGTTGACTCTTTTCAAGATACACGTTGTGAAAACGTTCAGGTGTCCTTAAAGTTGGTCTACACGAAGAAACAACAAAGAATCATGAAGTACAATACAACCATGACAGCAAATACTGCTTAGTGGTGGAATGATGAATGGTTTATAACTTCAGCGTCAGACCATAAAGAAACATTATGGAGCCAGGTTGGTCTTGTGGTCTTCTCAGCAAGGCCATTAATCTTGCAATCAGCTTGATATAGAGGTAAATGTGGAAATGAAAGCTGATGGAAAGATACGTTGAAATAAGTCTCCAAGGTGGAACTGCCACGTCAACAGCAAATGAACCGGAAATACTTTTTAAAGTACTCCTATACCGCTTTCATGCTTTGAGTACAACTACTTCTTCCTTTACTCTTCATTAAAAGGAGGAACTCCTCTGGCTCTCTTGTTATTCTGGGAGTTTACTACAGCAGTGTGACTTGATTTACAAGATGAAAAGAGTGGAAAACAACGATAAAGCGTTATAACTACAAAGTTTCTCTTTTGTCTCCACCATCAAAGCATTCAAACTCATTTTAGTGAGAAACAGAAGAGTTCAGCGATCAGTGTGAAGATAGTCCAGAAGCTTTTTTATTATAACCAGCCTCAGCTCCAAGATAAGCCACTCCACCAGCTTCACTGTAAGTTATTAATTTCCAAAGAGGTATATAAAAGTTGAGGGACTACTTAAAGAATCCAACTGTCACAATAAAGAAGATATTTACTGGAAGATGAACTAAATATCACAGTTTCAACTACTGACATTGTCTCAACACCCTCTTTTTTTACTCACCAATCACCACTCAAAGCCACAAATTACTACATAAAATCTTTCTTCAACCATTTTTCCGTTTCATTCACCCAGAACAAGGCTCAGCCACAAGTGTGTGCCATTTTTCACAATTTCTTGAACTGTGCACCAAAAATAGACAAGTTGGAAAATAGGAGAGCAAAATACGAAAAATGGACAAGAAAAAGATAGGAAAATAAGATGAAATATTTCACTAAAGAATCACTGATAACGATGGACCAGTTGTACAGTTGGCTTGCAAAGATCGAGCAGTCTCAGTACTATGATTTATTCATGGAAAATGGGGTCACTTTCGAAGTGCTAGGGAGTGTGGATTTGGGTACTTTGAAAGAGATCGGAGTATCGAAAGTTGGAGATCGGATCCAGATCGCGGTAGCTGTGAATGAGTTGAAAAATAGGACGTTGATCCCTCCTGGTGGTAACGGGATACAAGTGATAGTGCCAGATGGTACGATGGTGACGTTGGATCTATCCAATTACTACGACGCTGGTAGTATAAAAAAGCAGATCCTGAACACAGTACACCTACCTCTACCTATACAGGTATTTCTACAAGAAAAAGGCCAGGTCCACCCTTTGTCCGATACTGAGCTTGTATCGCTCTGTTTTTCAACAGACAGTCACAGCTCAGTGTCCAAGACAAGGATCATCGTCACACCTCAAGGACTTCCACCCTCTGCTCAGGCTCTACAGGCCTCTTCAAGGTTGACCCATTCATTATCAAAGCCAGTACAGAGAAACTCTAAAGAACCTCTGGCCAGTGACACGAGTTCTCAAATAAAACAATTCTTTGGACAGAGACCTCCGTCAGAGTTGATTTCTCATAATTTGCTGGAATATTTCCCTGACACCAAACCACGTCAATTGCAACAAACGTTGAGAAACAGCGTGAGACTATCTCAATTCTCTTCAAATTCAAGACTATCTTCAGTGGGGAGCATCTTGCTCCATGATACTGCAAGTGTGTCTAGTAAAAGAATGTCTATCGTGTCCACATTGGACAACCATCGTGTATCGACAATAGATTTGTTGGACGATGAGGACGACGAAGATGAAGATGAAGAAGATTTTATGGATTTGTTATCCTTACAAGAGGCAGACGGGCCTACCAATTGGCTCAAAGGTGCACGGATAGGAGCTGGTAGTTTTGGTACTGTTTATCTTGGAATGAACTCGTTTACGGGAGAGTTGATGGCTGTGAAACAGGTGGAAGTCCCTAAAGATAAGACAGATACACTGATTTTCGACGCTTTGAAGCAGGAGATGAACTTGTTGAAAAACTTACATCATGAGAATATTGTCAGTTACATCGGTGCCAGTACTGATCAGCAATTTTTTAATATCTTTATAGAGTATGTACCAGGTGGTTCGGTGGCGACGATGTTGAACAATTATGGGCCATTTGAGGAACCTTTGGTCAGGAACTTCATCCGTCAAATTTTACAAGGATTGAAATATTTGCATGATGAACAGATAATTCATCGTGATATCAAGGGAGCCAATGTGTTGATAGATATCAAGGGGACTGTGAAGATATCGGATTTCGGAATCTCCAAGAAATTTTCATCTTCGGATAGCCAGTCTCAACTGAACAAGAGATCATCTTTACAAGGTTCTGTGTACTGGATGGCCCCGGAGGTGGTGAAACAAACAGCTTATACCACGAAGCTGGACATTTGGTCCGTTGGATGTCTTGTGATCGAGATGCTCACTGGAAAGCATCCTTTCCCTGATCTCAGTCAAATGCAGCTGATCTTCAAGATCGGTACACATACCAAACCTATTATACCTGCTTGGGCAACAGAAGATCTGAAGCTTTTTTTGCAACAAGCTTTTGAATTGGACTATTTGAAAAGACCTGGTCTGGATGTGTTGTTGTCGCATGATTTCCTCAATAGTTTGATTGTCTCCAAGTCTTAGTGTGATTCTGTGGTTTGGTGATGTGCAATTATACAATTATTGAGAAATAGTGGCTGGACATCATCATTATTCATTTCATCATACTAACACTTTGTTTCAGCTTTATCTATTAACCACTAACTAGTTCAAATCTTAGCATTTCATCATATTTACTACACAAAGTTATAAGATATGAGCGTCTCAATATTAACAAATGTGCTATTTTGAAATTTTTCCAATTATCCAGAGACCTCTGTTTCACTTCAATTCGTCATCTGAACACTTTAACACAGCAGCATTAATCCATTTGATCATATTATCACCCACCATTTCATCACACTTAGTCTTCTATGACATGTGATGAAATGATTCAAGATTCAGCCATATTGCACCATTGGCTAATTTTCCTCATTTCACAAATCACCTTACTCACTTCAATTCGCCATCAGTGCACCATTTCACGAGCCATCACTTACCATTTAAATATCGATCAGTCACCATCACGGACCACCACGCTCATCACCACACTGTGAACACCCCTATTTCCTACTAAGAAAATTAAAATGGTTTTTTTTTTCGTGAAAAATTCAGCACCATACTAATTATTTAAACCAGGACAAGATGGACATTAAAGGAATGTTATCATCGGAGCCATCCGATGGCAGCCAAAGAGTAAAACCAGAATTACAACCGAGATTATCGATCAACAACTTGGTAAATCTGCTCGACCAATCCCCTACGAGAGATAAGAGTGTATCGTCGAACTCCAGTAATCAGGACATCAAGCTGAGAAACAGTATCATCAACATCACCAATGAAAAAGATGTGGATATAAGAGGCAACGTGACACCTTCAGTAGCAAGACGCTATTCCAATGAGTCGCCCAGAAGTAGTGCAAAGAAGTCCATTAAAGAAGAATTGGATAAGATCAACCAGTTGGATGAATCTTTCAAACAGCAGAAGAACGGCAAGCCTAAGCGATACCGGAAGCCACCTATCTGGAGCTGTGACTGGGTACCAGTCATGAAACGGAAAGGGGCAGGACCAAGCGGGCCTACCAGTAGAAGTAGTAGTAAATTGGCGGTTCCCTCCATCAACGGTGTTGAACCGAGCCATGACATGGAATATGCCATTGCCGGGTGGATCTATGCTGTTCTCAACGAGATTCCGGAGCTGGAGCGTAGTTTCTTGGAAATCGAGTTGAAATTCGGACAGATCTTCTCGAAAGAACAGGACGAGAGACTCAGATTACCTGTGAACACCGAGACAGTGTTGAACCTCGATTACTTCCACAAGAACTGTTTCTTCAAATCGGGAGTACCTCCAGAACGGTTGGACAGCTTGAAGAAGTATTTGGAGGTGACAAACAAGAAGAACAGGTACAAGTTCATCGTAGAAAAGTCGAACCAACGTGATACTTTTTATACCAGACACGAGCGTGGAGGGAAACCTATCAAGACCAGAGTCACCTACGATATAGAGACCAACCGTGTTGTCGAGTCTATCGACAAGAGAAGAGTGTCGGATCTCTTTATCTATTCACCTTCCACCCATTTCGATCTCCGTTGTTCGATATCTCTTGAAGTTCCACTCCAGATAGGTGAAGATGAGTTGAAAAAACTCGATAAAAACGTCACCTTGATCAGAGAGAAGCTCCGTACCTCTTACATTCATAATCAAACGTTCACCAAGATCGACGTCACCAATGTTCGCAAATTTGACCAAAATCACGGCTCTCTGAAGAAAAACCCTCCAATTTCCTCGTTCGAGTTGGAGTTAGAGCTCAATTCAAAAGAACTCTGGAACTCTTTCAACATGTTAAAGCAAGACGGTCAATATTACTATGATCTCATCAAAGCTTTTCTTGCCAACGGGCGTTTATTGGGCAAACAGTTGAACACCGTATGATTTCTACGCTTACACGTCTGAGAGACTAAAAAAACAGTCGTGCAAATTTCACCCAAAAAATGCATATCTGAAAAATTTCGAAAATTCAAGCTTCAAGACGTGTTGTTTTTATACAATTCACACGATGATCCAACAAGTGGCTTGGTATGCTTTGGCAGTTGTGTGTACAGCTGTTGCAGCAGTAGGTATTTAAGACGACGAAATCCCCTCTAATCGGAAGAGTGTTCCAGACAACTAACACCTATAGCTCTACCTGGTGGTGATCTTGTTCTCTCACCATCCCAGACTGGCTTTCCCCAGTGAATTGAAATATATCACCAACTTACCAAACGGTAGTGTCAGTGGTCCCAAACTGTTGCCATTGCAAGCTGAAGACGATATCGAGCTCAGCGTGGTGATCCCTTGTTACAACGAGATCGACAGGTTGGCTGTTCTGTTACAAGAGCTGGTTGAGTACCTCGAGCTGGAGAAGTTGAAGTATGAGCTTTTAATTGTAGACGATGGGTCCAAAGATGGCACCGCAGAGTATCTGTTGCAATTGGCGCACGACCAATTGCATCTCGATCAAGGCACCATGAGAGTGGTGAAATTCGAACAGAATAGAGGTAAAGGAGGTGCCGTCACCCACGGAATGAAGTTTGTAAGAGGCCAGTATGCTATTTTCATCGACGCGGATGGAGCTTCCAAATTCAGCGATATCTCCAAGTTACTCCTGGAGATCAAGAAATTGGACCGCGGACGACCATTTGAAAATGGAGCCGTTCTGATCGGCTCCAGACTGCATATGATTAACACCGATGCCGTGGTGAAGAGATCTCTCATCCGGAATTTTTTGATGTACTCTCTTCACACCTTGGTATTTATCTTTGGTATCCGTGATATCAAGGACACCCAGTGTGGTTTTAAATTGTTCAACTACAAGGCTATCCAGGAGATCTTCCCTCAAATGCACACCGAGGGTTGGATCTTTGATGTGGAAGTGTTGATCTTAGCTATCCGAAAGAAAATCCCTATCAAAGAGTGTGCCATCTCGTGGCACGAAGTGGACGGCTCTAAAGTAGATTTGGCAAGAGACAGTATCGCCATGGCCATCGATTTGGTGACGACGAGATTGGCGTACTTGATCGGAGTCTATAAGGATAACAAATAGGGTGTCTTTTGGTATGCTGCTGCACGACTCTCTTTCTATACCAACACATCACCTCTAGATAAGCATATTCAATCGGTAATAAATAAATAGTGTCATATTTCTTGTAACTATACATCACTGGAATTTCTGTGGGAGATTTTCAGAGAGCCAGTAAACACTCTTGAGCTTCCTGTTTGGTAATGTGAGGAACTGAGTAAGTTCCTGGATCATCTCTTGAACAGACAGTCCTGTAGCTTCAGCTGTTCTCTCGATCAGTTGCCCAATCTTCAACCTTCTCAAGATGGTTTTGTTATTTTTACTCTTCACTCTCCACCGAGTGCCGTATTTGGCCTCCATCTCTTTCAAAGAGAGTTGACCACGGTACCCTTTGGTGTACTCTTCGAACAACGTCTGTACAGTAAGTTCTTTATTATCCATTAGGACCAATTTGGGAATCTCTTGGTCGTCTTTGTCGGCTGGAGGAGCCGGAGTCGGCCCGATCTCCGGAGTCAACTCCACAATGGCAGAGTCATCTGTGTCCTGATGAGCCAATCTCTTCAACAGCTCGGTGTTGGCGAGCATCAGTGTGCCGAGCTTGTCTACAGTCAGTTTCAAGTCGCTGATGTTGCTCATCACGTCCTCGTACCGGGATCCCATCATATCTTCGAGGAACCCATGCCGTTCACTCAAATCGTTATGGTATAGACTCAATAGAGCATTAGTTCTTGTCAAGGACTCGGCCTGGATCCGTAGATGTTCCTCGATGGAGTCGATTCTCGATCTCTCCACTACAACTTCATCCGTGGGTCTCTGTTGTGGCACCTCTACGTCCTCTGCCACTCTAGTGGTCTCCATACCGTTCAAATACCTCTTCTTGATCATTTTCAAGAAATTCTTCACGTTCTTGTCCCTTGGATGCTCCCATTCTCCCGTGTTGAGCTCCTCCGTATCTGAAAGCTTGGGTCTACTGGGAAACTGAGCTTTTTGTTCCTCGTACAAAGTCACAATGGAAGTGACATGCTGCTCATAGAACAGAAACGAGTACCTCTCTCCATTGGATTTACGTTTCGAATGATCGATGAACTGTAAGAACTGGTACAACCTCTTGGGTGTCACTATCTGTCTGTTAGGTCCAGTGATGGTCCAGGTGGTGTTGGCCCATTCTTTAAAGTTTTTAATGGCCCTGTTGTACGATTTAGACGTTGTGTCACTCTGCGTGTGTCGCGTCAGTTTGGCTCCTTCAGGATATGACAGTAGATACATCGCGCCCAATTCAGGTACACTTTTTCCATCTGATTTGTCGGTCAACTTATTTTGTTCTATTGATTTTGCAATGGGCGCGTCAGGTCGTGTATCGATGGTATGGTCGTGTATCGCTTAGCGGTGAAATACACTTTTTTTTTTATCTTGATACCTGCGACTCGATGCAGTTGGTGATAATTTGGTCGTGTCTGTGGTGACGTATTTGGACCTGAAACTATCTAATTTTCGTGTATGGAATCTCAATTGACTGAATTTATCTTGTTATGAATATGCTAAACTTACTGGATCTCATGATGTAGTGGTATTGCTTCGATATCTTGTTCTATTATTATGTGTGCCATTTGAATTCTAAATCTGTTAGTTTTGGACTGAGAGCTATTTCTTCTCACCACTGAGCAAATTATTATTTTTGTAAATGCAACTCACACTCATTTCCTGTGCATCAATTGGATCATCTTGTTGTGCTGTCTCTAACATTGTCACCTTCTTATCATCTCAATCATCTTTATAGTCTTAAAATCACCAATTTCCAGCTAAAAATGCAAATAAATTCTCTGAATTTAAAGAGAGTCACATAATAGTGATAAGGCACTTTTCACACTTGTATAAAAGCCTGTCAGTTGAAGGCTTGGTCCCTATATAATGGAAATAGCTCTTGATTGATGAACCTTCCCTCGAAAATGAGAAAATATCTCGTAATTGTGTGTGAAACTGTCTTAACACCATAATGAACCTCTCTAGCAGTAAATTATCTTCTTCGTGTGCTCTTCAAGTGTCCTTCATGACCTCAACTACACTACCATATGCTCAATTACACTGTCTCCCTCCTCTCACTAACGCACCTATCACCGTCTACTTCTCATCCTCTGTCTCATCATCTTCTAAAAACGACGTTGGTGGTGACAATTTCTGGTTACTCCAATTGGCAAGACTGCTGATATCGTCATTGATCGAGGTCAAGATAGAAGTGTGAAGTTTGTCGATATCATCCTTATAAGGAGTCGTGTACATTGGTGGGGATGACAGTATCGACTTGAACTTTGAGTTCTCGGGACTCTTGCCATATTTGTGATTATAATCTGTGTCCTGTTCGACATGATGTTCATCTTCCTCTGGATGTGCAAACAACACATTCAGCCAACCTTTACCCTGTGGAGACGGCACTGAGAACTCGTGGAAGGATTCAGCTATGATCTTCTCGAAGTCTGTCAGGTCTTTGTCGCTCAGGATGAGTGAGATGGGTTTATTGGGAGAATTGGCAGTGGAGACCGGTTGAACGTTCTCCTTGTCCTCATCCATGTCTATCAAGGTGGTGTTGAGCCTGGTGGCCCTGGAAGGTTCATCGACAGGGGTCAGTTGTTGCAGTTGAGGAGGTAGTGGGTCTATATCGGTCAAAGGACCTCCAAATCTGGAGATATCGTACTCTGAGTTGAATATATCGCTGATATCGACGTTGTTCAAGTTTGGTATCGATGGAGATGACGAAGACGATGATTGTTGATGATGCTGAGGGTGTTGAGCAGTTGAGTTTCTCGACAATCCAGACGTGAGCATCGAAGCATTACAATCATTACATAGAAGTCCAGTCTTGTACTGGAGCTGTTTAGACGGTTTCTTTATCACTTTCCAAGTCTTGGATTCGTTAGTACCACACTCGAGACACTTGGGTCTCTTTTTCTCGTCTTTAGGCTTGGAGTCCTGGAACACTGGGATGTCAGGGATTGGAGATGAACCTGAGGACTGCGGTATCACCGAGATCGAGTTCATTCTACGGCTCAAATTAGGGAGGATCTTCTTATGCTGTTGTTGTTGTTGTTGTTGTTGGAGCTGGCTCTGCTGTTGTTGGAGCTTGATATGATACGATGCTGGTAAAGATTTGGTTCTAGACGCCTTGATCGGCTGGCTGCTGGTAGATCTCTTGTAGTATTTCCCTTGTGGGGCTGTGAAATTGTAATCCTCACTCTCACTGGATGTGTTCTCCTGTTGAAGGTCCAGTTGGAGAGACGATCTCTTCTTGGAGTGGATCTTGAGTAATTTCAACTTGATCTCTAGTGTCTCGTTGGAGTTGGAGCCTCCCAACAAGGAGGCAAACGATGAACACACACGTCCAGGAACGAGGTTCTCTCCCTTCTTATCCTTTAAGACAGATAACATCCCATGACCCACGTAGGGTTCATCGGGTTCACTGATATCTTTACAGTAACAGCTGAGGTCGAAGCGATCACTGACCAATTCAGGACTGGCCAGCACCACGATCTGTAAGCATTTCTTAAGATCAACAGCTCCTATCCTGATCCCACTGTCGGGTACCTCCACCACCCTTACCAACATAGGTTTAATAGACCTTCCCAAGAAGGTGGTCTCGTCATCCAAGGTGTATAACACTTTCAAGTTCATCACCTGTTTCAAAGGAGGCTCGCTCCTTACCGAGGTGCGTTTCGACATCTTTGCACTGTTCTAAGCTTGCTGATTGCAACTTGTTGATCCAGTTGGTTGCAATTGTGTGTCAATTAATTAGTTGATAAATTTATTACTATCATTTCAAGACACGATTTTTTTCTAGTCAATTGTTTACCAAAATCGCGTCAATTTTGGCGTTTTTTTTTTCACTATACAAACAGAGAGTTTTTGGTTAAAAAAAGCATAACTAAGCGGTGGGTGGGATTTCAGATGGTGAGTTGTTGACATGAGATGGTAATTTTGTTGATGGCTTGAAGTATTCAGTCTTGATGCAGTGAGTATTGGTTTCTGTTATTTTCACCTTTTTTCACGTAAAATTTGGTGTTTTCTTGACTTAGTTAGAGTAGTTGTAAATTGTAGTCTTGTAGAGATGAAATATCACCAATTGAGCATTGATCAGCTTGTTGAGGTTGTTGTTTCGCTGGAATTGTTTTTATAATGAACTTCAACCAGTTCTGCTGAATTGAAGCTTTTTTCCACCCAATTAGCACCATAACTGAAGTCACTGGACTGACTAATATGAAACCATGGTCTCAGTGTATCCAAGAATCACTTGAATCAGCTTCAGCACAATCCAAAATACTGTAATTACTAACTTGACCTTAACGAGAACCTTGTAAAGACTGATTTGAACTCGAATTAAGCCTGAAATTAGCCAAATTCCAAGTGAACCGAATGAAATTTCAGTCCAATTCCATGAAGTCCACCCAAAATGAGTAAAAGCACTGATTGGCAGCCCACAGTCAACCAATAAGACAACACTAAATCTTATCTGTCAGCACCAACTCTCTCATTAACCACTCAATCTCAACACAACCACTGACCCACCACATAAATCCAGTAAAATACATTAATCTAGCTGCTAGCAACTGCTAACGTTACAACAAAAATCAAGCATGGCCCTCATATCTTCCGGCAATAAGAGTCTTCACAGTTGGCACCATCTTCCAGTCTTCCTCGAGAGCCTCGTTCCCAGATTCGAGATCGGTGTTACTGTCAAATGGATCAATTCCGTAGATGTTTTGAGACGTCAATTCTACCGGCGACGTCAGCAATGAAGCTCCATCTTCATCGTTGATGGTGAATTTCACCTGGACACCATGCTCGCTCTCATGAGCCAACCCATCGGTACTGAATCTAGCGATAATTCTTTCCTCTTTACCATGACCCAATACTACAGGTCCAGAATACACCCAAGTGATACGAGATTTATCCTTGTTGAAAGAACCCGTTGGTCTTGTAGCAGCAGATGTAGCATTAGCACCAGCAATGGCAACCGAGACGATCAAATTGCTAAGAGTGACAGTGGCATCTGGTGGTAACAGAGCCAAAACTTCTGGAGCAAGGGCAACATTGATGACAACACTTGCCTGATGTGGTTCGAACCTCCATACTGGCAATACACTGATAGCCAGTGAAGTGATCGGTCTAGAGTACTTGATAGCTCCAACGGTCTTCAAATGGATAGCTGAAACGTCAATGACTTCGAAGCCTGTAGCTGATAATTGTCTGATAAACTGATTGTTGACCAAAAATTTACCCAATTCAGGAGCCTGAGGGAACTCGATCTTGATCGAGGTTGGAACCTTATCGGTCTCGCCTCCAAGGATATAACTCAACGCCAATTCTGATACAACGTTGGCCTTGATCAATTTATTGTCTTTGAAAGTAGCGTTGATAACCTCTGCAACACTAGAGTTCAAACCTGGATGTACCAAATCTGGATGGTTGAAAGATGGTGGAGGTAAAGTTCCAGTGCTTTGAGGCAGGATTGAGGAAGCACTTGAAGCAGTGGTTGGTTGTTTGCTTGGAGGTTGTGGAAGAGCTGAAACTGTTTCCTCGCTTTGGTAAATCGGTGGAAGCTGTTGTTGCTGCTGCTGTTGTTGTTGTTGTTGTTGGTCTCTCAATGGGTCCAATCCAACAAACAATCCAGATTGAATATCTCTTCTCTGGCGCGGTTGAGGAGGTGGTGGAATCTCTCCGTGGTGAACACTGGTACGTTTATTTATCAGTGAGCTTTCGTCACTGGTATGGTTGAAAGTAGAGCGTGGTACAGGAGGTGGAGGAGCCACGGTATTGGAAGTTGTCTCAGCACTTGGAGTGAAATATTCGGTGGTGTTGTTGTTACCAGTGGTACTACCTTCCAATGGAGAGCTCTTGATAGGAGATGGTGTCAATGGAACACTGTTAGCACTCAAAACTGGAGGTAAGTCTTTGTCTTGAGATGCACCGTTTGGTACACCAGTCTTGAAACCGGTGTTAGCCATGGTATTAGCACGTGAGGTCTGATAGAGGTTTGAAGTTGAAGATTCTCTTCTGTCAAAACCATGAGCAGGTGGTTGGATAGGTGGAGCCAGAGTTGTTGTCTCATTAGCGGTAGAAGGTAAGCTGGTTCTTGATACGTTGGTGGAAGACATTGGAGATTCAGCAATAGCATCTGGAAGGGAACCTTTACCTTTCTTTTCCTTCTTCTTTCTACCAAAGATCGAACCGACCTTGGACTTCAAACGATGCTTATCCTTAGATTTAGTCGGAGAAGACCCTGTGAAGCCGTTGTTCATCAAATTTGCGTCTGTAGCAGTTGTGGCCATAGAGGCTCCTGAAACGTGTCTGTTCTTGTGGTTAGGCAAGAAACTGCTATGTTTCAGCTCTTTACTAGACTTGGCACCGTTGACAGAGAGGTCCAGTACCGCAGAAACCAAGTCTGATTGGTCGAATTCGATCTGTTTCGTACACAGTTCTTGGGCAAATCTCTTGATCTCGTCGTTTGGATCGAAATTCAATACAAACTCGAGAGACCTCTCGGATTGTTTGGACAACTCTGGGAGCATGTCCTGGTTGTTTGATTGTAAGCTCAAGAAAACGTCTTTTAACAAGATAAACCTGTTGAAGTCGTAATTTTCCACGATTTCAACAAAGGTTGGTACTCTCGTTTCCCACTCTTTCGAGAGCTGGTCGAATTCCAGAGCATGGTTAGGGTCCAGATTTTGCAACTTGTACCCCAATTTACGTAAATTGTTCAAATTTTCAGAGTTACCTTTGTACTTCTTTTCAAAAGCGCTCAACTTGGACAAGACATCGAGATTCAAAGTCTTTGTCTTAGCGTCGATCAATTTGAGCTCGGTGTTGATCTCTCCGATCAAGGAATTCCAGATGGGTTCGAACAACCCGAGAGTCTCCAAGTCTTTGTTGAAACGGGCATCTTCAACAAACAACTTGGAACCTTTCAACAAGACTTGGTTCAACTTGGAGGCATAGCTCTCTTCTACTTTTAAATAGGACTCAAAGAAGTCGATCAAGTTGGAGTTGATCAGCCTGGACTCGTTCAACCGCAACTTGATCAACTCAATGGACTCCAAGGGACTCTTCTGTTGTAAGATGGAGTCGATATAAGTTCTCCTGTCCCCCATGGTGATGTTATCTAATCTATGGGCTTGCCGTTAATTCCGCAGCTGGCACTTGCAATTGAGCTATAAATACAGCTGGAATGGTTCTATCAAGCTCTCAGTATGCTCTTCTCAGTAGCTGGTTTGGGAATGTTTGCCTTTTTCAAAGCCAATCGGGTCTCACTACTTCGATGCGATGACTGAAACTGCTTTTAAAGGTTTCCTAATTGAACCGTTCCTCGGTTTTTCATTTTATCCGGCAACCACTTTTTTGGTGCGTGGTGCACGACTTTTCAGTGGTGGAAGTGGTGGTCCAGGAGCCGGATGGTGGTCCAGATGGTGGTCCAGATGGTGAAATGGTGAAATAATCTTGTAGTGTGATGGCAATGTTTAGTAGTTAGCAGTTGAACCAGTATGTAAATTCCATTCAATAGGATTTTGTCAAACAGCTAAATATTTCATAATGTTATCTCACAGGTTTAGGTGCTCTTCTACAGTGAGAGACTACTGAACTGTTGATTAGTAAAGTTTCTGAGACCAACTGAACTCTGAAAAGTTGATGTCGTAATGAAAATCTTCAATTGGAGCAGGTTTCTCTTGTTATTTAAATATTGAATCGACCCTTTGTCTCAGTTTCTAGTCAGTATATTATTTTGAATTGAAACGCACGACTTTCGTGTATCCCTTTTTTATTATTTTATTTAAGTAATGACATAAATGGACTGGTGATTACCAGTGTGACCAAGCATTATATGGACGCTGAAAAGAGAATCTCAAGTCAAACGGGCCACTTGAGTTATTGCCATAGAGTCTTTCTTTAAGACAGATGCCGGTTTCAACTCACCATTATCAGAGCTTCAAATGATACTATCACTCAACTGTAATCACAACGAGATGAGCAATGCTTCGCAAGGTACTTCGCATTAGCACTTCACCGCAGTGATATCACTACATATGAGACTTTATTTAGTCTCGGTACTCAATCACTGATAAATCTTCCCTCTGTCGTAATACAGAACTGCATAAGTTACATGTATCCCTAATTCACCTCTTTCACTGAGGTTTAACAGGTTTACTGGACAACGACACCTCTTGATCTTTCAAGATACTCCACAATTTATCATCACGTATCTTCACGTGTACTTTGAAAGGGTTTGGTTCAACGACAATGGAAGAAGGATCTCTGTTCAGTTTTAAAGGGTCCAATTCCATTCTATCTTCTGCTGACTCTGAAAACTCGAACATAATCACAAGCTTTACCAACAAGATGTACAACTCTTTGAAAGCCAAATGGCTACCAGCACACATCCGTGAACCTACACCGAAGCTGAAACTTGGAATTCTGTTGGTTTTTGTCTTGCCATTTTCACTGCTATAACTCTGAAGTAACTTATTATTAGAATCGAGGTACCTTTCAGGTATAAAGCTGTGAGAATTTGGAAAGTATTTTTCATCATGATTGCCAGCATAGGCATTCATGAACAACATAGTACCCAGCGGGATGGTAGCATCTTTGTAAATGATATTTCTGGTTGTCACACGAGGTAAACCCAACGGTAAGACGGTGAAATACCGAAGAGTCTCCCTGATCACTGCCACAGCATAATCACATAAAAAGCTCTCACCACACTTTTCCCAAGCATTAAAAGCAGAACCATAAGTTAGAACGAGCTGTCGATATAGTGTGGCTTGTATTTGTGGAGAGGCAGCTAATTGGCCAATACAATGTTCGAGATTCAACAGAGTATTATCCAACCCAGCGCTAACCATACTTAAGCAAATACTCTTCAACTCTTCTAATTTTAAATCATTTCGAGGATCACTTGAAGCTTGAGCGACCAAACTGTCTTCATTTGGACTAGCCGATGACATACATGTTTCAAAGAACAAGGTCATATATTTAGATCGTCTCTCATTTAGTTCACTAGCTTTTGAGTTTTTGGACAATTGACAGTATCTCAAAAATGGAAGATAATCCTGAAGATTTGAAGTGTGAGATCTCATATGAACAATAGCATTCTCCACTTCAACAATCTCTTTAGCAAGAGCACTCTCATTGTCATCTAAATCTATCAAGTATCCAAAGGTTAACATCAAACTGATTCTCAAAGAGTAGCACTGGACTTGAAACAAAAGACTGATATCACCATCACCTTGAGCAAGCAAAGAAGCTATTCTAAATATTGTCAGACTCAGTTCATCCAAGATCAATTTGGAATGAGTTTCCGCTTGTTTCTTGTGCAAATGAGTTGATATGAATTTTCTCTTCTTCTTGTATGAAGTGCCAAAAGGCGTTGTTCCAACCGTATATATGTCGGATCTTGATACGATTTTATGGAAGGTGTACAATTCAGGACGTGAATTGTTGGCAGTACAGTTCTTGATCCACAACTCTTTGATAGAGTCAAAAGAGTTGGCAACCACCACCCTTTGATTCCCCAATCTTATCTGGAAAACATCACCTCTTTCCTTAGACCATTCCAAGTATTTCAAGCATGGATTCTCCATTACTTGAAACAAGTTACCTACAATTGGGAACCCTGGAACTGATGGCAAATTCTTGATCTTGGAAGGTCCTATCACTGAAAAGTGGTCACAGATAAGATATAAAGTGCAAAGAGCGGTGAATATAATTATCAAGATCTGTATCATCTTGGGGGGCTAGCTTAGTAGAGTACGACTGTTCTTAACAAGCAGTCAAGCTAGATCTAAGAGCCTTTTTTAATAAGGTGAAATAGCAACAGACTCTGAATCACTTGCACAAGAAAGAGAGCTTTTCTATTTCAGTTGAAGCTTTAATGCAAATCAAATAGGAGTTGAGAGGTTGAAAAAGGGGTTAAGCGCTGTAGTGAATTTTTTTTTTCACCAACTACAGAGACATGTCTATGATGAATTAAATTATACAAACCCAAACCTTTAAAAGCACTATATAGTGCTAGCACTACATTGTTTTGTTGAACTGAAACACTGTGTCAATTTGTTGATAATAAAATCAGACACTAAGCCATATCGTTCATATTGAATTTGAACAATATAGAGTTGGTCGATAGAGATAAAACCGATGAGTTACAGCTCTTTAGATCGGTATCCCAGAAATTGTGCTGCTCGACAGTATCAAAAGGGACAGATTTGTCTCTTTGTTCCAATATTAAGTTTTTGAGGAACAAAGGGATGTATTTCTCTAAGTCTGTGTTGTTGAGGTATCCGATATTGTTATTAGGAGGCATATTGAGGAGATATGGATGGTTATGGTTGTTTTGGTGGATGTTCTGAAGAGTTTTGTGGCTCTGATGGTTCAGGTGACCCTGATGGCTCTTTTGACTCTGACGATGAGTACGCAGATGGCGGAGTTTCAGGTCCAAATTTCTCTCGTGGAGAATTCTTAAATAACTCAAAGGAAGCGATGTCTTGGATTTCAAAGAGTCCTCGGCTGTCAACTCCTTGGAAAACTTACGGATGATCTTCCTGATGGTCCTGATCTCTGAGATGGAGTAATTTTTCAACAGTTCCGCTCCATAGTGGTACTCTTTATTAGGTGAGACTGGGGCTGTTGAAGGTTTCTTCACCTTTAAGTTACCCTCTTCGATACCCCAGCATTTCATGAACTCCAGTTTCTCAGTATCGAGAGGAGACAGAGTCAAATCGTTAAGAAGTGTGAAGATCTGCTCTCTTCTCCAGTTATTTATTCTCGACTCCAAATCGTTACTCTGTGAATAGATAGAGTGTCTGTTCATCGAGGTGGCTGAAATCTCGTTACTGAGCGAGTCTATTAAAGAGTCCTCTATCTCTGAGTCTGAGTCCTGGCTTCGTGATGATAAGATATCGTTATTGGAACCGTCTTCGAGGTGATCATCGTCTTCGAAATGAGACCCACTAGGTGAGAACAACACCCACTCGGATTCTTCCAATCCACCAAAGTTAGGCCAGTTCTCTACACTTTCCACATCTCTCTCCCTTCTCTCATCCACTGCACTATCCCCGAATCTTCTACGCTGATTGAACGCCATTCCTATACGGTTGACTAGCTTCTCTGCTTGGTTCACTAAATAAATAAAAAGAAGCAACTTGGCTCTTTTCTTTTCTTATCTGAGATGAGCAAAATACGAATTGTGGTGATGATATCAACTTTTTCGGTCGCGATGAAATGGCTCAAAAAGGGCACTCAAGAGAAACACCAGAGTCCTCAGAGTCACGAAAACACCACCAGCAACATCAACACCATCAAAAGAGCCGAAACTCGAATTCGTTGAAAAGTCGTGTATTTCGCACACAATATCCAAATACGGTATTTTCCAACAGCCCCCAGATTTCCCATCCCCAGCGCGACACGTCTCTTTCCCAATCGGTACGACAAAAAAAGCTCTCCATCTAACGCATTAAACACCATCAACTACTCGTAAAGTAATCAACTCTATATAGAAACAATGTTAAGATCTCAACTCGCCAGCACTGCCCGTGCCTTCTCCACCACCCCAGCCAGAAAATTGGCCAAAATGACGTTGATCGGTACCATCGGTTCCGAATTGTCCTCCATGACCACCTCCAGTGACAAGAACTACTTGAGATACTCAATCGCTGTCAATGGTAAGAGATCTGGCGTTGAAACCACCAGTTGGTTCAACATCGCAGTTTTCAACCAGGGACAAATAGATTTCATGGAAAAATACCTCGGTAAAGGTGCTAAAGTGTACATCGAGGCCGACGCCTCCAACTCTGCTTTCGAAAGAGAGGACGGGTCCAAGTCGTACAATTTGATGTTGTTCCAGAACAACATCGAGGTCATCAGATTCCCAAAGAAAGAGACTGCTGAAGAGGAGTAATTGTAAATGACACTTTCTTCTATTCGGTTATCAAGATTTTATTGTATAATTATATGTTTCACTAATACATGCTTTTAACAATTACTGGCTATGTACTGTCGCTGGTATTTTGGTGTCACTCTTGAGCTGTAGCTGTTTTGCTGTCACTATTTTGCTGTAGCTGTTTTGCTGTCACTATTTTACTGTCACTACTTTACTGTCACTAAAGTAATTTAATTCTATTAAGTCTGTCACTTACTGTCACTAGCGCTGTCACTGACATTGTCACGCCCCTGTCACGCCTCTGTCACTACAACAGCACTGTCACATGTCTGCCACTGACACTGACGCTGTTGCCATACCACTCTACAAAAATACTGTTCACTTATCATAATAAGTGTTCCGATTAATCAGATAACTCACCTCTCCAGCAATACCATCCATAGAGTCCTCAGAGGACCCAACTCCAGCTCTCAAATAATCTGGATAAAAATGCTCTCCAAAATACTCCATCGACATATCTTCATGATATCCGTAGCTAAACATCAGTGAGGAACCTTCTAAAGAACGCATCTCACGGCCATTAGACTCTTTATCGTAAATTTCAATCTCCTGTCTTTCGACATCTAGCTCCTCACTCCCATTCTTCTTCAACCACTTCTCTTTCATTTTCCGAACAAACTTCAGCTTCCTCTTATCTTTGAACTCTTTGAGATTATCGAGAACCCCTCCGAGTCCAACGAATCTCAAAAATTGCAGGTACATGCCAATGGCATCACTTCCAAGTCCAAAGATGATGAACGTGATATACGAGAGAGCACATATAATCCAACGATCATAGACGACACCGATATCGGCATGGTTGATGAAGCCCCAAAAAATCGGAGAATGCACTCTCAACCATTCGAAGGCAGCCTTGTTCTGACGTATATCGGAGACAAAGAAATAGGTCGACAATGGTAACATGAACAACACAATCAAGATACAAAAGATCAACAATCTTGCAAATCTTCTGATGGTCAATCCCGACTCGGTCGTCTTCAACACATCTTTCACGTCTCTGCGTCTCGAGAAGTATTTCAATATAGTAGCTACCGACAAGACAAACAGAATGATGGACCAGATGAAGGGCCACATGGCAAACAAGATATTTGTCAACCAACTATCACTGTAGGAAGATTGGCATCCTGAGTATCTCAAGATAACATATCTGCTGTTTAACACAATGTAGTTGGTGGCCATCACAAAAATAGGTGTTGGTAGGCAGATGAATAGTTCAACAAGACATTTCCTCCAATAATATTTGAACCAAGCCTCGGTCCAATCATTGGCATACAAAATCAAAAGCAAATTCAATGCAATCAGTGTGATAGCACACACAACACCACTGTCAGTGCCCTGTTGAACTCTGATCATTATATCACACCAAACATGACCCTCCCATCTGGTAGCATAGTTGTCGTCACTCCAGATACTGGCGTCGACAAGTATCTTCAAGCTGGCCAACAATAGCCATAAGATCAAAATCACAGCAGGAATATTGCGACACTTTATATGCCATGCCAACGGTGGAACCAAGCAGCATATCAGGAGGGTAGATAACGAGATTAACAGCAGTTTGTAGCCCATTTTAATTATCTGTTAATTGCTCTTGAGCATATAAAGATCCCGATCACTCCTTCATATATCCTCATCGAAAGAGGTTGCCTCATTTCATCATCATCTCTTGATAATGCGACAGAATCCAAGTGATTCATAATGTGTATCCCTTTGGCGTCCCAAAAAGGAAATTTTTTAGATAGGATCTGTGAAAAAGTTTCTCTTTGCATGAAGTCATAAACGGTAATTTGTATCAAGTGAACGACCTCATCTTGATCTTTATAACCATCAGAAAACTGGTGATTCTTCTTTCAATAGCTCGTTGACCCCTTTATTCTTCCTCTATAGTCTTTCTTTTGATATTTTTCATTCTCCATTTCTCATTGATCTCCAGTGGTGTACCAAGAGTTCCTCTCTGGTCAAGTGGGATATTCTTGTTAACAAATCTTCCCTTTCCGTCTCCGTAGTCCAATCTCAATTTCGAGTCTAGCTTAGAGTCAAAAGGTTTGACAGCCACGTCGTGCATAATGTCGAAGATAATCGATCTCAAGTTGTACTGGAATTGAAGACCTTTAAAGTCGTTATTGGCCCTAGCCGACTTTGTGTTCAATGCAGTAGGGATCCATTTGACATTCTCATCAAAATGGCAGTCGTATAAGATTAAGGGCAAGTCATTGGCCATGATGTACTGCGGTTTCTTGGTATATTTGGAGATATCGAGTAAATCCGTGATGATACTTGGAGATTCCAACTTCTGACCCACCATCAACAAGATAGCCATCATGCAACGCACCTGGTGCCACAAGAATGCACGACCTTTCAAGTCAAAGATGTAGAATTTGGAGCCTGGAGTAGAATGCAAGCTTGGAGCTGAGTCCTGGTGAATAGGTTCGATATTCGAGCTCAAGATCTCTCTTTCAAAGTTTGAGAGTTGTTTAGCTCCATCAACTTTACAAAAATTTCTGAAATCATGGACACCTTCGAACAACTTAGCAGCCTCTCTCATAGCCTGTATGTCTAGGTCAGAGCCATCGAAAATGTATTTATAATGGCGCCAACGACAACTGAATCGAGCGTCGAAACCTTTTGGGGGTCTTAGACATACAGCATGGAGACGGATATCTTCAGGCAAGACCTGATTCAAGATATTTACGTAGTCCATTTCTCTGGCATCGTTCAGCTCATCTTCCCTTTCCAGTGTAGTGAGACTGGAACGTACTTTTAAAGACACCACCTGGTTCATGGCGCTGACACCTTTATCTGTTCTGCCGCACCTACTAAAAGAACAGTCATTGACGTCCAAAGTGGGCACCATTTTCACCTGGTGAAGTGCTTCAAGAAGTTTCTGTTCAACGGTAGGAAGCAGAGTCTCTTCTTTTTGTACTGCTAGGCCTTGATAGTTCCAGCCCAGATATGCAAATTTGAGACCTATAAACCTTGTGTTCTCTTCACTAAAGACGAGCTCTTTCTTAGTCTTCAGCTGACTCTGTTTTCCTGTGACTTGACTCTGTTTCTCAACTTCTGCTCCATTCAAGTCTCCAATAGATTCCCCATTTGAACCATTAACATCTCCAGATACACCGTTCACGCTAGCACCACTCTCCAACTGCTTGATCTTCTTGATAAGCTGTCTCTTGGTCCACTTCTCATAGTCGACACCCTGCTCTTCATACACCTTTGCACTCATCTGAAACGCTCTACGACTACACCTGCTGACTGTACAAACTCTGCTGACTCTTATCAAACTACGCAGTCCCCAAAGAAGCATCCAATTGCTGGTGATATCTGACTCTTCAAGTTTTTACCTGGGCTTCAAGTGAAAAATTTCAACTCTTCTTTGGGCAACTTGTCCCGACACGGTCTTAGTGAAAAAAAAAAAAAATTTTCAGCGATGAGCTTCGCTAAGCATTTTACGACTAATTATCACCAGAATACCAGTGGTTCAATGTCGGGCCAACTGTCGTTATTATGGGAGAACATCTCGTATGAGCTCCAGCCATGGATCAGAGAAGCCATAAGGTCTATGGGGTTCGAGAAAATGACCCCTGTCCAGGCATCCACTATCCCTTTGTTCAGTGCTAACAAAGATGTCGTTGTAGAAGCTGTCACAGGAAGTGGTAAGACATTGGCCTTCACCATCCCAGTGTTGGAGAAAGTTGATAGATGTGAAGGTGTGTTGAAGAAGGGCCATATGATAGGCATAGTGGTATCGCCAACGAGGGAATTGGCCAACCAGATCAACCATGTGTTTCAAGATCTACTCAAATACCGTCCAGAGTCGTTACCACAGATCAAGACCCAGCTCTTGGTGGGGTCGTTGTCCACCGTAAGAGAGGATTTAAACACTTTCCTCACCACCAGACCTCAGATCTTGATCGCCACCCCTGGGAGATTACTCGACTTCTTGTCGTCCAACTACGTCAAGACCTCTAGTTTGGACATCTTGGTGCTCGATGAGGCCGACAAATTGTTAGATATGAGTTTTGAGCTGGATATCCTCAAGATCATCAAACAACTCCCGAGACAACGGAGAACAGGTCTCTTTTCAGCCACCATCTCCAGTGCTGGTTCCTCGGTTTTCAAGACAGGTATGACGAACCCTGTCAAGATCGTGGTGAAGAATTCAGCTTCTCTGACGACTCCTAAATCTTTAGGGTTGAACTATTTGGTCGTAAAGCCGGAGAACAAGATCATTTACACTCTCGACATAGTTCTGAGGTCCACTGCCAGAAAATCTATAGTGTATTTCCCCAGCTGTCAGTCTGTAACGTATTTCTATGGATTGTTCAACAAGTTGGTGAAACAGGATCCTTCGTTACAAGGCTTGAAGTTCTTCTCCTTGCATGGGAAGCTTCCTGCAAAGACCAGGCTCAAGACGCTTGATAATTTCACCAATGAGAACGAGAAGTCGGTCTTGATGACCACTGATGTCGCTGCTAGAGGTATCGATATCCCTGAGGTGGATTTGGTGATCCAGATCGACCCACCAACTGATCCGGATGTCTTTTTACATAGATCTGGAAGAACAGGTAGAGCCAACAAGGTCGGAAGAGCAATAGTCATGTTGAACGAGGGAAGAGAGGAAGATTACTTGGATTTCATGAGCGTTAAAGGTGTCAACATCACAGAGTTCGACTATGAACACAACGATGAAGGCAATGCAGAGTTTTACGAAGAGGTGAAAAATTGGGTCTTGGAGGACAGGGCAAGATTCGAACACGCGACTGTGTCGTACGTGAGCTTCATCAGATACTACTCCAACCATAACGCAAAATCTATCTTTAGATTGCAAAATTTGGACTACATCGGATTGGCAAAGATGTATGGCCTTTTCAGGTTACCCAAGATGCCTGAATTGAAGTACGTTTCTGACCTTCCTGAAGGAGGCTGGATTGGAGAGAAGGTGAATATGGACAAATACCTGTTTATCGACAAACAGAAGGAAACGATGAGATTGAAACAATTGGAAGAGTCCAAGAACAAGACATGGACCCAGAAAGACGAGGAGGACAAGTTGAAGAAGAAGATGAACAATTTAGCATGGAGTGAGAAGGTTGAAACCAAAGAGAACAGAGCTTTGAGGAAGGAGAAGTTGAAGAGGAAAAGGGAAGCCATAGAGAAACAGTTGTTGGAGGAAGACTCCCACAGTGAGGACGAAACGGCTGTAGACTGGAAAGACTTGGTCAAGGCCAAGAAGAAGAAGAAAAACTCTAACGATGAGATGGGAGGTTTCTTTGCAGATTTATAAATTTTGTCACCTACTCTATATATTCACTAAAGAGCTAATGGCTTGAATGCATTTCATCAAAGTTTGATCGTTTCAGTATGGCTCACTATGCCATCGAATATCACCATGTTGTCGATCGGTAAATACTGTCCTGTTATAAATTTGAGAGCCTCTTGACTGCCAATACCTCCCATGAGTGATGCAATGTTATGTAGTTCAGTTCCGCCTGTTCTGGCAAATTCTTTCAAAATGTCATGGAATTCTTGGTCGAATAATTCGAGATCGATACTATGCTCTTTAAATATAAATTCCAGAGCCTCTGTGAGCAGCAGTAAATTGTTATCGACTGCAAACTCTCTCAATGCAGAGTTACCTTTCTTTAAGCGCTCGACACTCAAAAATGCTAAGTATATCCTGAAATAGTTCAGTTGGAAATGATTGGATTTCATCTCTGTCAACACCTTCTCACTAAGGTGATCCTTACTACCGGTCTGAACAGCAATGAATCTTGAATTTTTACAGAAAGTATTGGCCAACTCCTGGCTTGCCTCTTCATCTGGTCTACCGATATTAGAGATCAAAGCACGCACTTCCTCCAAGAAAGCATCTCTGTCTCTGTTGAATTTTGATTTGTATAATTGTTGTAACTTCACGTAGCTCAGAGTATCTGAAGCCATATCTGGTAAGACCCCCGAAAGCGGCAACTGACCACCATTTTTATTCATAAAGTTTTGTAGCGCCTTGGTGTATATCCAGAAAAGAGGTGTTGATAAATCTGGATCCGGAGATGTCTCGATGATATCAGCTACACACAGCTTTAAAACAGGCGGATTAGTAGCTCGATGAGAGAACTGGATAGCCTCTTGGAAGTTGATCTCATTGGGCGATCTGCTCAATTGCTCAATCAATCGCTTAAAGTCTGCTCTGTTCTTTTGGCTGGGACACTGATGGTCGTGCGCCAGTTTCCAATTCTTGAGCAGTTTGATCAAGATGATTACGTAAGGAATGTGAGCATGGTCCACCTCGTCCAAAGAGTCGAGATCAATGGAATCTACGTACTCTTCGAGCTCTGGCCATGGGTTTTCCACTCTCAAATCCACCAATGACTCCGGGTGAGTCTCGATGATCGAATGCTCTTTCACGATCACTCTGGTCATACCGTAGAAACCGTAGCTCACGTTCTTGACGATAGGAATACCTGCTTCCCAAAGAGTGTCTATCAAGGTTTTCTCGTGCTCGTATGACAGTATGGAGTCGTCCATTATTACTATTGAGAACTGCTGCCAAAACGACAAGTTTTCATCATCGATCAAATTGTCGATGGGTTTCTCGATGAAATGGCCTTTGACTCCAGGATTCAAATCTCTTAAGTTATCAAGAATTGAACTATCTTCTGACCAGAAGAAGTTGTGCGACAAGTCCTTGGAAAGATCATGATCAATGATAGTAAACTCTCCACACCCAGGCAAGATCAAGTTCTTCAACAATTCAGTGTTGGTTGTTGTCACTCCTATCAAGCAAATATGACAATTCTCAATGTTTCCCTGTCCATTGGATGCCCATAGCCTCAACTGACGGTCATACTTCTCTGTTTTCACCCCGTTCTGATCCTCCATGACACCTTTGAAATATGCCAAAATGTGAAATATTTCACAGACTGGTTTTTTTTCATACACTACGCACACGACCTTTCTGATTAGGGGTGTTCTATTTTTTGGTACATACACGACCATGGAGACGGAAGATCAACAACTCCAAATGGTGATCCGGATGGGTTCCTTGCAAGATCCTGTAGGAGCTCACGAGGATGAATATATTAGTACAATCGATTTCTTTCTCTAGCTTTTTCGCAGATTATTAATTATGGTTGTTTCTTTAACAGCCCCAGCGCTTGCGCTTAGATACTCTTGAAACAGTAAGTAGTTTATCGCTTTCAATAGGGATGACTGAGTGTCGTATCGCATCCAAACAGTCATTCAGGCATGGTTATTACCTAGCCGATACGCTTTTTGCAGTTTCCTTTGGACCATCCTTTTCTTCTCAGTAGAGCAGCTCACTGAATACAACATTTCTGTTCACCACCGTACATCAGCTCAAACTGCTCTTTGGCAATCTCTCTCTCTGTCTCAAGCTGCTTCTCTTTCGTCTCTTTTGGAAAGTAGAGTTGAAGATACTTCAATCTTGCCATGTCCAAGTTTCCCTCATCTGCGTTCATTACAGCGTCAGCACGACAAAGTGGACAATGGTCTTGGTTTCTTCTCTGCATCTTCACCAAACATCTGACACAAAAGACGTGACCACAGTTCAACCTGATAGGTTTGAAAGCTACTGAGCAGCAGATAGGACATGTGTAGTCCTCCAATTGCGGTACTATATTGAGTAATCTGCTGGCAATGATAGCGCAAATGGTGTGTGAGAATGACAGTGTGATAAATGGGTCGTTTTGAATCAACTCAGGGAATTTGCTCTTTGCCGTCAAGGAAGTCTGTTTGTCAAACTTCTTCAAGATCTTGGTGATGGCAAGCTTGTTATATGATTGGAACTGTAGTGCTTTCAACAACTGGAGGTTGATGTTATAAAAAGAGTTGAAAGCTTCTGCACTACGTTTATGACGGAACTTCTTGACAATCTCTTGATCTGTCAATCTCTTCATGAAAAGAAGAAATCTCTCTCTGGACTCATCGGCGTTTCTTTCACCTGCCTTGACCTCGGAAGTGCTGAAGAAGATCTCTGAGTCGATATACGATCTGAAAATCTCTCTCCACACGTACATGTCAGATTTCCTTCGCGACGGTGTCGAAAGTTCTGATACCATTCTCCCCACAGCGCTGACGTCTGCTATCATTTTATTCTCCTGGTCCTGTTTCAAGTCGTCCAACGCCTGGAGCTCTTGGTACAACATGTGGAAGAAAACAGAGTCCAGAGACATGTTGATCTCCACCACTAGCGTATCTTCTTCAGCATTTTCTGTCACTTGTATTATCTTCGGACCCACCACCAACACGTTTTCTTCAGTCTCACTACTCGTATCCAAATATCTTCCTATAGTTGTCATGACTAGCTCTGGTAGATGCTGTTGAGCTGTGTCATTTTTCTTCACTGTTATCACGAGCTTGGGATCCACGTCGTTCTTCACTTTCTCGAACCCATAGCTAGCGTAGACGTCCTCTCCGTTCTTCTGTGCCTCTTCTTCTAGAAGAACCGACAAGGTCTCCTTGTCTAGTCCGATGTTCTCAAGCTCATCGACTACCCTGCCAATACACTTCTTCAACAGCTTATACTGAATAGCCGTGTTCAACCACTCTTCGGGCAACAGCTCGTCCTTCAAAGCCTGCTCAAATACCTTTGCAAACTTCATGGCTCCTCTGCGCTATATCATCTACAACTTCTCTTCTATTCTCTCGTCTCTTTTGGATCTTTCCCTCGTGCTCTTCTGTCTGTTTTTTCTCATTTAGGAAACGTGGGCACGTGAGTATAGTCACGTGGATATGTCGCACGTGTTATTTGTCACGTGATAATATCACATCCTTTCTTGATAATTATGATTGATATGACCTACAGTTGTGGTTGGTTTGTTATAATTATAAGAACACTTCAAGGACATTGCACTTCACGCTTTTTGGAATGAAATTTTCTCAACAATAGCGTTTGAATAATATATCAAATATAATTTATATACTTATATTTTATGTTTTTAGCTCATCGTGCAAGTGTGGAGATAAATTTGACAAAATCGCAGGAAATGTCAAGATTCAACTTACTTATGATATCAGTAGTACTGCTTAGTGGAAGGGTGTATTGTTTCTGCTTCACGGCTATAAAACAGCTTGTCATATTTCAACGTCAAAATCCTCGAATAATGGACTAGATAACCCCCCACCAGAAGCCAAAATCATGCACATTTGTAGTACCTGGAAACTGAACAAACATAGATGGATCCTTGCCTCAAGAAGGAGAAGCAAAGGCAGGTAGTTGCTGTCATGGAGGAATGTCTTCATTCGAAGTATTTCAATGAATGAATCCCCCATTTCAAATTGATCTTATTTGCACGTCTTTTCACAAACATTTTGCACGCACCTCTGTTTTGATATCGTTTGCACATATTTTTGATACTATTTGCACGCACTTTTGTTGATCAGGAAATCTCCAACGCCCCAAAGTGAGGAAGGACGTCTCCACAGTTTTCACGACAAAGCGACCCCACAGAATGAGTCTACCAGGGCAAAACACATCTCCCTATGACTGCAAGAGAATCATAAGGCTGATTTGTCAATCCCTGATTTTGTCATGGGTAGGATGAGGATGCACAGACTTGAGCCCGAAATAATAGCTACCTGCAACTTGATACTTAAAACAGCTGAACCCTCTTGGGATGCCTGTCATTTCTCCCACAACAACTGGTGTTACAACAATCTAGCGTTGAAGTGAGCACAACTCATATCGAGCTTAAAAGACTTACTATGGAGACAATTTTGCTGTTGTATTAAGCTCATAGAGATGCTTGATTGGTGTCACATTGAGAAGTTGGGGAGACTGTCAGAAAAAGCTCTTTAATAAAAGAAGTTACAGTTATCTGTATAATCCAGAAAGTTGATATGAACGCCAGTAAGGTCTATGATGCCGTGGTTAATTTTGCTAGCATTTTTCTCATCTTCTTGTTCGTGATAGGAAGATCTCCCAAATAAATCCTCAGAGTCAGCATGAAACTACTTAGAATATCTTCTCCTTGGAGAGAGGTTTGTAGGTTTGTTCATGGATAGTATTATAAAGTCTTTTCACTTCAGAGGGTTTTTTTGCACAAATTGCACTACTTTAATAAATTAGTGCCAATTACACGACCTTCTTCTTCAAGTTCTCCAGTTAACACTATTCAAATATAGCATATTATTCCATCGCTAAGCACATTGTGGCACCGGGATCATAAGTGATCGAGGGACTCACAATGCAGTGTTATGCACAATTTGTATGACTCCTACTGTGTAAAAAAGTAAAATACGACTAAGTAAAATACGACTCTTCTATTGATTTGGTTATCATTCTTGCACCATCCAACTTTTCGCTACCAGTATTGCTAGCTTCTATGCTAGTTCATTAACGCTTGTCTGATCTTTGTCAAGATCGCAGTGGAGTATAGATGAGCGATCGACCAATCATCAAATCCTAAAGATTTCTCTCTCTCGATATAAACTTAACTTGATATTCCGTCAAATCAGGGAAGTGGAAACTAGGATTAAATTTCAACTGTATCATAGCTTGAGGGGAATCACTGTTGGCTCGAGAACAGGAAAATTAATGGCAGAGCTTCAAGTTCACCAAATGTTTATAGTAAGCAAAGGATGGATGGTTGATGTTCGCAAATTTTACAAGAAAACGGAGCATCAAGTACTTTGTCTAAATAAATAACGTTTCGCGAAACACAATTTGAGTCAACCCTATTTCAAGCTTTTTTTTCATACGTCAATTTTTTTCAAGTTAACCACTCCTATGTCACCATGAGGAACTCAGCTAACCAACAAAATTCCAAGTCAATTGGAGTAAGAAAGGTAGAGATTCTTAGAAGAATGAAACCAACGGTGAGAAAAGGTTTTTTTTTTCTCTGTCACAAGAAACGATCGCTCTGTGTTTTGTGAGTATGATCTATAATAGATTTGCAAATTCCAAAATTCGAAGTGATTGATTGATGGTTGGGACCTCCAATAAATTCAAATCTCCTACACTGTCTTTTGTGTGATTCTCATAGTCTGAAAGACTAAAAAAAAAAAATCCAATACAGAAAAAAAGTTATCGGACCTTGTTTTTTTAAATCCTGTAACAGTAGGTCCAAAATCAGAGTTCTCCCTCCAGCCTTCAGCGCATTCTATTGATTTTTCATGAAGGCTGATCAAATCAAACAAACTCCTCAAATCCTTAGAAACACTTCTACAAGATAAGTGAAAATCAACTGATAATTAATTCCCGAAACCAAAAATACTTAGTTTTTTTTGTTTTCATTTGCTTTTTACTTTATTTTTCATCCCAGAATCAATCCAGTCAGATTAAGAGTAAACACAGTTAATCAAAACTGCTTCCAGCAGACATTTTCATAATTTCGCGAGTCTCAAATAAATTATTGATTGAACTTGCTTTTTTTTTTTTGTTGAAATGTAGAAAAAAAACTCCAATAGTCGGAAACAGAAATTAGTAGGATGCCTTCAAGGTCTTGCTTATAATGCATAATGGAAACGTGTAAGAGAGCTTTGAGTGCTGAAGTTCTTTTAAACGGATTTTACCACCCTGAGGGGTCCTAAACATGTTTATAAAAAAACACTAAAAATTATTTTGTTCTATTTATTTATGACCCTAAATTAAACTCTCCCTTCGGCAGCAGAAAAAAGTCACAAGCCAATCTTGGAAAGGTGGCTCAGCTCTCCTGCCTGCTCTTATTTAGTGTACTCGGAACAATTTTTCGAAGGTTGCACTGCACTTTCAGAAAGAGTATTCAATGATTTTCAAAATAAGAATTTTGTTTTTGTCCATAAACAATCTTCGGTTCAAAGTGATTCAAAAAAAAATGTCTTTTGATCGATCAGTATAGAGAAGGGCAGTTGGTGAGAGGCAGGACCAGCAGCCTGTTCCTCCTGAGATGTGATAGGGGTTGAATAAAGTTTGCTACGAATTATAAGATAAATTATTTTTGTTTAATTTAAAAAACTTATTTCGAATTAGCTCCTACATAGATATTCTCGAGTGTCTTGCCTTCTCCTGACAGGGAATTTATTGAAGTATCTTCATTTCAATTGTGCGACCCGATTTGGTTCGCTTGAATGGATGGCTTTTATTGAAGAACTGGAAGAAAATGGAGTTTGTGGGATTATTTTCTTTTGAAAAAAACCTTTAGAGCCATCATGCGAATGATCCTTCATTTTTACTCATTGAGTTCTTCTTTTAAGCGCTAATTTGGTCACTCCACTTGATCAACATATCCCCTTTCGGGTGAGACGAGACAAACACGTCATTGACAACAAAAACTTTTCACTCTGAGGTATTCCTTTTGAACACAGACTTTCCACTTCATTTCAGCATCTTGAAGCGAGGTTTGAGGCTGTATGCTTTTCTTGAGTTTTTTCCAAAAATTCTAGGTTGAGGCAGGCATACGAAGGCCAACCTTGCAATTGTTTGGAGGAGTAGGAAATCGTAATAATGTTAGAAATGGATGCTGTCCAAGGAACAGGCCTCAATGCGGTTTATATTCGTAAAATATCTCTTAGCTTTCAGTGAGCAGATGAGAGTTCCTTGTCGTAATTTAATCCAAATTTTTGTACTTGTGCTAAAAGTTCTAACAGTAAAATATTAAATCCAAAGGTATCAGTTCTCGGCCTAAAATTGAGTAATGTAACTGTTTCCTTGTGAAAAGAAAGCTGCTTCTTAGATTTGAATGAAGAACTAGCAAAGTCGATTGGAAAGCTCTAATTTCTTTTGAAAAAAAATTTCCTCGAAAGAAGCACAAAAAGAGTGCTTTGTTTTTCTAAGTACATCTACGAAATTTTTGAACTTTATGAAGCTCTGAGTGCTCTCGACTCTACTAATCAAGCCAGATGTTATTCCACTCTGTTGAATTGTGTTATATCTTTGTTGAAATTCCATTGTGATTTAAATATATCTTATATATATATACTTTCTTCCTCACTCTATTGTTTCTGATAGAAGGGAGTATAGCTCCTAATATATATAATTTAGTTTCAGTACCTTGACTGTACAACTCCTTTTCTCGAACCACTTCTTTATCGAACCACTTCTTTTATCGAACCATTTTTCTCATCGTATGATTTCTTTTATCGAACCACTTTTCTTATCGTATGATCTCTCTCATCATACGATTTCTCTCATCGTATGATTTCACTCATCGTATGATTCCTTTTCATCTTAGATCTCCTTTCACTATTTCATTTCTCTTATCAGGTATCCCTTTTTAATGATCTGCGATAATATGCATGCTTTGCATATCAATATGTATATTATGCATACTCATGCATAATATCATGCACACTTTTGTTATCAGTACTAGATCCAGATATAAACATATCTGATTCCATTCTTCTGTGATGTTTCCAGCTCATTGACATACACTTATACTCTTAGACGGGAGTGTGTATCTCAACAAGGAATTTAAAATCATATAAAATAGTTTTTTTTTTTAGAAATTAATATAACGTCCCTTTTTCAAACTAGAGGTATGAAATCAGTCCAGATCTTAAAAAAGAATTTCTTCAAGATGGATGTGAAAGGTTCATGCCGTCATGTCCTCTCTAGCTTGGGTTTTTTTAAAAAAAAGGTAACAGACTCCAAAATTAATTTTAATGATAGTGTCTGATGATCATTGGTAGCCCAGCCATTCAAGCTTTGATGACTATTTAGATTGCACTTTAAGATTATATGTACCATGTTTTTTTCAGCTACTTCGGTCATGGGGAACAAACGGTTCTGTAATTCTTTTCGAATCTTCGGAGTTTCAAGCTCGTTTAATAATTAATCTTCCGTGAGAAAAAGATCAGAATTTTTATTTGGTTCGAAAATTTAGCTCGGTTGAAATCCATTATCATTTGAATTGGAGAAATCAAAATTCAAACAGACCTTGTGATCGATCCTTGCAAAGCGATCTACAGCTCAATCTCTCAGTAGGCGTAATAAACACTTTCTTATTGCTATGGGATAGACAGCTTTAAAAAATATATATATAAAGAATTTTTGTTCCTTGGATTACATCGAGAGAATCAATGATCTGGAAAGCACCCAACACAGAAATTCACTACAAGACTGGAGACAAGATATTATACGTAGCGAGCGAGTATGCATTAAAAAATTTTGTAAGTTTTGAACTGTACCGTACCTTTCGGAAGTTTATTTGGGCACTGAGTCAAAAAAATTAAAAAGAGTTTCTTTGCAGATGCGAAAAGCCCTTTGCAAGAATGTTTCACGTATCTGCTGATGCCTCAAGCTTGCCGTTCGATTCCCCATGAACTGTTGGCTTTCGAAAATAATTACAGTTGGATTAGCCCTAAAAAATAAAGTTCCTATATCTGCTTAAATAAACGTATGTTTCATGATTTTTAAGTCTTTCATACAGTGACTGAATGCTGAGGCCCCTAGAGGCTTTTCAATTTAATCAGAGAAGCCATATTTGAACAGGAGACTGCCAAAATTGAAATCTTTTTCCAAAAAGGGGAGTTTATTCAACGCTTGTAAGATTTCAATTTGGCTCTCAATGCATTAAAACCAAAAGAGAGTAGGTGTGGTCGCACGTTTAATTGTCTATGGAGATCGTAAAAACAAAGCCAGCCAAGACGTAACAAGTCATAACAACTCCCAAATTAAAGACCAACTAATTTTTCCTCTTGCAAATTCTCATTTCATCGCGAAAAAAAATTACTGTGTACAATTGATTCACTTCTCATGGTCGTTGATTTTGGGTCATAAGACTATGACAGTCAAATGCCGATCACTCATAAAACACATCTCTTGTTCATGGAAATGCGTATTCCCTGACAAAAAAACGAGATATCCTTTGTGATTATTCACTGCTGAGATTTGGTTCCAATAAAAAAAAATTCGATTTGATGCTGCTGTCTTATCCAACGATACAATGAATAATCGGCTCAGTCACACAAACAATTGCAACGGTATTTACCGTGGTATAATAAAATCAAGAATCGCTGACTGCAAGCACGAATATAGCTTTCACAGGAAGTAATATTTGTACCGCAAGTGCTTTCCCACCCAAAGCACAAAACCACAGATTGAGTCCTTTCAGAGTGCAAACAGCCGTCAAAAAAGAGTATTCTCAAAATTCTACATCAAACACCAAGACAGAAGAATAGAAGCTTGGTTACTTAGCTGTGAAAAAAAAACTGCAGAATTGAAAAAGACTTTTTACAGAAAGCGTGAAACTTTCATACTACGACCATTCTTGAGACCTAAGGCTGATACAAGTAGTTAGATAGGCGTCACCGAATTCAGTGTTCCCCTTTCTTTCAGATTTATTGTCTGAAATTAGCAAAATCAATCAAAAAAAATATGTGATGCCTCTTCAAATCTGAAACAAATTTATTAACTCTGATAGAATTGATCAAATATCTAGGTGTTCTTCACACACCCATTCACCAAAATCAGTAACTTGTCTTAACAAACACAGCAGGATCTCAGGATGCCAATACGGGTGAAAATACTTTTTGTTGAAATGAAAATTCTCTTTTTTTCGTATCCCAAAAATACCTCATTCTCACTCCATCAGCCTCTGCATCATCATGTCCAAGGATCGCTAAGGCTTCAAACCGTGTCCTGAGATTGCGTCTCCATCTGTTCCCTTCCCAATATCTGTTTTCACTAGAAATCTACGCTAATAAAATATACAGCCGATTCTATTTCCGATATTTTTTTACCTTTTGAAAACTCATAGAGTCAGGATAATCTGTATGGTTTTTGAATCTGCCTTCTAGTTCAGAGCATTTGGCTGGCAGTGTGTTGGAATGTTGAAGAAGCGCTGACCTCAATTTTTTTTACTAAGTACAAGTCCCAAAATAAAAAAAAAAAAAAAAAAATTAAATAAACTTAAAAAAACTTTATTACAAAATCCTGTTCCATAATGGAAAATAAAGGAATATCGCCCTCCCCACCTGGGATTGCTGTTATTTTAAACCTGAGGGTGAGCTTCTCTTTCCAGGCGCTGTTTAGTTGATTCTATGATTTTATTTTAGCCTTGCTTTAACAAGATTTTTTTTCTTTTTAATAAAATAATTCAACTGCGTCTAAAGCAGGATTTCATCTGAACAGACAAAACATTTTGCAGAACCTTTTATTTGAACAAAAACTTTGTCCAGCTTCTATTATAGTTTAGTTTATGAATTTTCGAAGTCTTGTTTTTATGCTGCGAAAATTCAAATATTTTGTTCTCCTTACTGAAGGTTGAAGAGTCATGCTGAGACTAAATGGATTGTCAGTGCCAACTCATTTTTGATCCAGTCAGCTTCAACCATGGTGGGTCGGTCATCTTTGTGGAACTAACCTTGTTGAATTTTCCTATACCTTTGAATCAAAAAAAGTGAAAATCAACAATCTATTTCATGAGAAAAAATAATTCTTTCTAAAATACATATTTACTATGATTCCTGCTTGTGGTAATTTTTAGAGTTCAAGCTTTGAAGATTGTTGGTCCTACCAATCAAACAGTCATGTTTGGTTTGAATCAAGTTGTGCTTATTTAGCGCTGCCGATCGCAGAGGTCGTGAGACCTGTTCTTATTTTTTTCTTTGAAATCAGCAAATTTTAAATTGGACAATGTCAAGTGAGACGCCAATGCTGCGCGTTAAGATCTTGTACAGAGCTGGTGCTTTCCAAGTCTTATGCCAACATCAATTTCGCCTTCATTCACATCTTGTGTATTTACACCAAACTCTTTTTTGATTCAGGTGAAAATAATGATTGAAGATTCCGAATTTTTGATTTACCAGTAACTTTCACAAAGTGGCCTAACTTTTAGGACTCTCCTACTTGTGTCATTCTCAATGAGCTTGGATCTTCAGTCGTTTGAACTTGCGCTTTGAACTTTTAGCAGCCTCATGATTTAAAAATTGTTCAGAAGACTAGGGCATTGGTGAGTGTAAAATTATGTTTAGTAACCTTTCAATGTGTGAGAATATGATACTTATTGCTTGGTGATTGAGAACTACGCAGCTGTAGACTTTTTGAGTGCGCCCTTGTTTCTTCGAGTTTTACAATATCCTTTAAAATTACTTGAATATTATATATAAAGATGGTGAATCTCTTCAAATCCTGCTTCAGTGTCACACACCCTGTAGACTTCAAAGGCTAGATTGCTTTCCTCGTTGGTCCTTACGAAATTTTATTGGAATTTGTCCCCATTTTACTGCTGTGTGTAGCCCCCTTTTCTGGCAATAGGCTGATTCATCCGTTAAGTATCATCATGTGGCGGTTTCGTATGCGTTGCTTTTGCCACAGAACGCCTCACCCGTTAGATCTATTGCTAGTAGCTCAAAAGTAGCTCGACAGCAGCGAATTAGAGTTCGAGGCTAGCTCTCTTTGAGCATTTCATTTTTCGTAAATAGCTCTTCAGCTTTTTAGCTACTTAGCTTTTTTTGTATTTTGATCACGACCAATGAGAATTTGATTAGTTGGACACGACTTTTGGCCTTCTACAAAAACAATTGAATTATTATTGGACAGCTCTCGAAAACTCTTAGCCTCGCAAACTTTTAAACGTCTCTAGTCCCAGAGGGAGTCTTGGTGAACTGGTCTATCAAATTTTGATCACTTTGAGAATGTATGTGAATTGTGAATTACTCCAATTTTGTGACTAAGAAAAAAAGTGAGTTATATAAATTATAAATTCTTACAGATCTAATGAGGGTGTGCCGTGTCTCAGGCTGCTGTAATGTTTAGCTTGACAAGTATTTGACTGTCACAGAGCCAGAATACCGCTCCATTTTTGTAACAAAATATTACTCACTTTAAACAGGTTCGCGTCAGGCGAGATTGTGTGCACAAATCGTGCCCAGAACCTACTAATAGTCGTGTTAGCAAGATCAAAATAAAGGTCGTGCTTATTTAACTAACTGGATCGATCACTGGAGAAGACTCTGAAATGGACGTCAAATAAGGAGAGAGGCCATCGTATAAGTAAATGATGAGTAGAAGGAATAAGAGGGAGACGTGAATAAGAAACAAGTCAAGTTGCCCATATAGAATCAACCGCGAGCAATGGAATAAGGAGAGGAGATAATCAACATACCCACTTCGACCATAAATAGATAGAGAATCACAAATTCGAAACACTGCTCTGCCTAAAGTCGAAGTCGTGGAGAGTTACTCAAGACCCCAGAGCGATACCAACCAAGAGTCGTGATTAATGCACACAATTACAGACACCCCTCTTATTGTGTCTGAGGGGTTGTACACACATTACTTTCATCCCAAGCCCTAATTGGTGTCTACTCAGTTCTTTTGGGCACCTTCAACTTTGTATTGTAGGTGTCTTTACAGTAGTTACGGTTATTCTATTCAGGACCGTCTGATTATGTGAGCAAAACCCTCGTTTAACAATCATTAGTGTTTTTAGTTCAAATGAACGACAAACTTCCTGACTCTCACAGCCTTCTCTCTTCTTATTACCTGTCTCTATTCATTTGAAAGAAAATTGTTCCTAGATAGTCTTCTCATTTGTTTAAGGACAAAGATTCAAGCTGCCTTTGTGTTCTCGAGAAAACCCCTTTTTAGGGTAATCATATTAGCCCAGTGGACACGACTCTTAATTGTGATCTGAAAACACGACCTTTCCGAGGATGATAAGCATTTTGACAGATAAGACAAGCTAAAATCTTCGGCAATTCAACGCAATTTTAAAATAGGGGGGTTGATAACGGCGAAGTGTCATCTGAATTGAATCTTTGAAATCCCAAAAGAGTGAGAGTGTCTCTTTCAAATTCACTTGTACAGCTTTTGGCTTTCCCATGGGTATGGGCTGGAAGATAGGTGAGATAAATCAATTGGCCTGTGAGCCAGGGCATATCAGGTCAGGTCATCTGGCAGAGAAATTTATTGATATCTCGATCAATTGCTGCAACTATGACTGAAACTTTGAGGCTCTGGGAAAGCAGCTGCATCACAAGGTTTATGACCTTATTCACCTTGTCATTCTCAATGATTGAAATTTACCGACTCACAGTTAATGCTCTTTGATTGTCTTGAGAGGGCAAAAAAGAAGCACACCCCTTCTTGACTCAGATCAATGAGTCTGTTGGCAAGTGCTGTCCAAAAACTGTTCTCATAATCGTTTTGTCAAAAATTTAAAATAAACGCCAGTTAAATTTGGTGAATCTCATTTGAGAGAGATAAGTATCAGTGTATGAGTATTCAGGAGTTTCGGACCTTGTCTCATCACAATAATCTCCAACTTTAAGAAGATACCTGTCAAATTTGCAATATTGTAAAGAGGTAGTGCACATGTACCATAAAAATCAAAAGGGGTCAAGGAAAAGTAGTGTAAGATCTATCAAAGATCATGCGTGCAACTTGAATCAAAAGCTATTGGGGGTTAGTAAATGATATAATTGGAGCTTGATTGTGGTAAAACAGCAACAACATGCAATTGAAGTGATCATAAAAATACATTCCGGACCATTGTGGATATTTATACTTTGAATTTTTTGAGAAGGATGTAGCTGATTCTGATACCGTGCAATCTTTTAGGGCAAAATATAGGTGATCTCAAAGGGCCATCATCTAGTAATAAATCAGCCCAACAAAATGCTCTAGGCCATCTTAATAAAAACAGAATCTCTATCAAAAAGAGCAAGCAAAATTTTGAAACGCTTGCTGAGCATAAAGTATTCAGGGAACGATCATAGGTTGAGCATAGGTTGAGTAGGCCGAACGTGACACAATTTGCATTCAGCTTTCATATTGACTGACCAAAATTTGTCTGGTACCCTCGAGTGAAAGGTGATTATCAATGGGCTCTGATAATCACATCAACTTGTTTGGATTCAATAAAGATAGTCAGGAGAGTCTGTCTCTCATCATGCACAAACTGAGATTTTCTTCGACACTATTTCAATCAGTCAGTACCTTATAGACAAAATCCGTCAGGAGGAAACAAGAAAGTCAGCCAAAGACAGAATGAGAAGTGTTCGCCTTGATTCCTTCTCAATTTGTATACAGAGCAGTCATCACTCGTAATCCGATCGTAACATAACAATATCAGATTTCAATTCCAGATCCTCCTCTAATCACGATTGCAACACACTCGTAATCCGAGCTCACCTTTTTTGGAGTTCAATGGTATATGAAACCTAGTTTGATGAAGCACTGTGGATCTCAGATCAAGAATTTTATTGGACATTGAATTTACCAAGTCTTTCAGAGTTTCATCTGGTGTGAGCTTTCAATTTAGGCCCATTAAACTACGGAGTGTCTCTAAGAGTCTCTCGATTTTTGGCCCCATAGTTCACTAGAAGATTGTGCAGCTATCTCATTCCAACAGTGATCGAAGAGTTGTGTATACTTAAACCTTCCGAAGGTCTTCCACCAGGATCTCTGAGCCAAGAGGGACGCAAAAACGCTTTCACAACATACCAGACATTCTCAGAAAGTCCTGATGACTGCATTATCCTTGGTCCGCCTCAAGTCAGACATAGAATGTGGAACCATGATCATCATATCGTGCCCTGAACATCTCATATTGAATTAAGTCCGCATAAGAATTGACCTTTTCGAAACGTTGCAGTTCTTGATTTTCATCCCCATCTGAACCCATTCATCATATTTTTCTCTATGAGTTCTTTCCTGATTCCCTTCCATTGAGGTCATAGAGTAAGAACCCGAGTCCGGCAATTTTAATTTCAATGGCTACCAACATTAGCATTACGAATGGCATCAAACTTATTCAAAATTTTGGAGTTAGAGCACCATCTGTCAATCAAATTGGACAAGTGCTGTGTAGAAGCACTCAAGAGTCTAGACTTCTATAAAAGACTCTTGCCTTGATCTGAGGTAATTTCGGGAGGTGTTCAGGTTTCTGAAGGAGAGCTCGTTCATCTAGAAGCTTGACTCTAACTTTGAGCCTTATCTCTCGGGCAGTTCCCTACTGGCTCTGGATAATTGTGGTACTAAGTATCTCATTCATGAAACTCGTTTACTTCTCTCTGTTCGTTACTCAAAAGTTCTTCTTCTTCCATGATTCACCGGGGCTTTGGATATCAAAGACTGGTGGCTCCCCTTGTGGCTCCCCTTGTGGATGTACCAGAATTCGTTGAAATCCAGATTGGCTTTCAGCAGTATCTTCTTTTTGATAACATGAGGTTCTCCAGGTTTTTTAACTGTCTTTAAGGATCATGACATTTATCAATGACTTGTTGGGCTGTGAGCTTTTTGTGCCTTTCGAACACAGTGTAAGACTGTAATGAGTTCCGTCTCTTTTGACCTTGGTAGTTGATTTCGAAGATTTTGAAACCGAAGGCGAGGTAAAAAGTTTCATCTGGCACCACATGTTGCTTCTCCTACTCTACGAGACAACTGTGTTGATGTTTGAAGTTGTGGAATGAGTCCAGTAGACGACCTCATGAAAATAAGACGAGAACTTGTCCCAGTGACTGTGTTTTTGAAGTGATAGTAATGCTAGTGCTACTAGTGCTTACAGTTCTGAGTAACATTGCTTTCAACTGACAGCCTTGCTAAGAAAGGTGGGATCTCTTCTGTCACTTCTTTGTCTTGGAGGTTGAGAGCTTGTGTATATGAAGTTACATTTTTGTGACACTAACCCCTCAAGAAATCGGTGCTTCCATTTTAGGACGTGCGGCTCAGATACTGGGGCTCTGACATTTTTGAGTAAGTATGCACTACCAATACGAAGCGTCAGCAGAGAGGTTCCAATAGCGAGTGCTAAATGATGTGAGCGATTGAAATTTATAGAACAACAAGACATCATCAGCCAGTATCGCAAATGAAAGATAAAAGATTATTTTAAACTACAATAGAATTTCAGAGACAGATTTGATAAAATTCGAGTATGCTCAGTATAAAAGAGTGTGCCCACCAAAGCCCATTGACAAGAGTGGAAACCTTACAAATAGAATTAAAATAAAAGATAATTGGATTGGTAAGATATAAGTTGCTCAACAAAAAGATTAAGATTAATCGAACAAATCACTGATGGAGGAAGGCAATTCTTCGATTTGAGTGGAGTAGAATTTTTCGATTTCTCTCATCATTCCAACGTCCTCCTCGGTGACGAAATTTATGGCTACACCTTTTCTACCGAATCTACCACCTCTACCGATTCTATGGATATAGTTTTCCTTGTTGGAAGGCAAGTCGTAGTTGATGACCAAGGAGACTTGTTGGATATCGATACCTCTGGCCAACAAATCGGTAGCGATCAAGATTCTTGAGGAACCGGTTCTAAATTGTTCCATGATTTCGTCTCTCTCCTTTTGAGCCAAGTCGGAGTGGATGGCGGAGACGGTGAAGTTTTGCTTTGTCAATTGCTCGGTCAAGTATTCAACCTTTCTTCTTGTGTTACAAAAGATGACGGCTTGAGTGACGGATATGGAATCGTACAAGTCACAAAGACATTCGAATTTGTACTGTTCCAAGTCGACGTTGATGTAGAATTGCTTGATACCTTCCAAGGTCAACTCGTCTTTCTTGACCAAGATTCTGACTGGGTTTCTCATGAATTTGGTGGTGACTTCCAAAACGTTTTGTGGCATGGTGGCACTCAACAAGACAACTTGGGTGGTCTCTGGCAACAATTGGAAGATCTTGTAAATTTGTTCGGTGAAACCGGTGGACAACATTTCATCGGCTTCATCCAAGATGAACATCTTGATCTTGTCGGTTCTGAAAAATCTTCTCTCGATCATGTCGTAGACTCTACCTGGGGTACCGACAACGATTTGAACACCGCTCTTGAAAGCTTCGATGTCCTCTTGAACAGAGGTACCACCGATGGAGGCATGGACACTGACGTTCAAGTGTAAACCGATGGCCAATACAACTTTTTGGATTTGCAAGGCCAATTCTCTGGTTGGAGCCAAGATCAAGGCCTGGGTGGCCTTCTCCTTCTCGTCGATTCTTTGCAAGGCAGAGATGGTGAAGGTGGCGGTTTTCCCGGTACCGGACTGGGCCTGGGCCAAGACATCACGACCTTCGGTGATTGGTAAGATGGCACGTTGTTGGATGGCAGATGGGTTCTCGTAACCGTACCCGAAGATACCTCTGAGGATCTCTGGTTTCAAGTTCAAATCGTCGAACGAGTATACGACGTTGTCGTAGTTGGTTTCGATCAAGCCGGCATCGACTTCTTGGATCCCTTCGGTGGCCATATTGTATTCAATAACTGTGGGATCAATAGGGGTTGGTCCAATTAATTGTTGAATTAACAAGTAGTTGTTAACTATGTATGGTATAAAATTTTTTTTTTTTTGTGCCCTCGCAGACGCCCAAAACCAGGAGCCTCTGAAAAATTTTTCGTCTGCCAATTTGTTAACTACGGTTATTTGCACGTGAAAATGGTCCTGGGTGAGTACTCGGATGGGTACGAGATGGAGACGGATGAGTGCCCAAATGGTGCTCTCCACAAGGCTGCAACCACTTGCTGCTGTCTACTACAAAGTGTCATGACACCGTGGGTCTACAATATTGATACGCTTAAAAGGAGTTGTCTCTATACACACCTTAACGGGAGTAAGACCAGACGTTCTTCAACAAACCGTCTTGTTGGGCCAATCTGTTCAAAGAGTCGTCAGCTTCACCTCTGGCTCTGACGTAACCGCACAAGGCGTAAGTGATGTTGTCACCGGCAATGATGTGACCTTCCTCGTCAACTTTAGCGATGTTGATCTGTACTGAGGCATGGTCTTTAGCCTTGATGATTCTGTTGGTAGCAGAACATTTACGTGGAACGTATAATTCAACCTACTAAGTTAGTACTTCCGCTTCGTCTTCTACACTCCTCACTGTTCACAATAGACTTACCAATTGTCCTCTATCGTTTTCCATATTGACTGTGTTTCTTTATCGATAATTTGTTAATTGCAACTTTTCACTAAACGCAAAACTTTTTTTCCTCTTCTTCAACTCCTGACAGCCCTCGTTTCCCTGGTTTTATAAGTGCGCGCAGCCCCTGATTTCCTCGTTGGTACACGCTCATGTCAGGGCTCGGAGCCCTGACATGTGGTGTAATGAGGTTGACTGGCCAGTTGAATTTCTTCGCTATCTATCTAACCGACTAATCGGCTACTTTTCAGAGTGATTATCTGAGTGTTCAAACAGATAAGGTGTGTATACAGTTTCATAGGCTCACATAATGAGTCAATTAGCTGTATAGTCATACAACATTTACTGCCTAACTCTTTGGTGATCTAGTTCTCTGGCTATCAAGTGACCAAACTATGTGACTATCTAGTTATTTGACCTTTTACCTATCTGTTCATCAGTGAAATTTTCTGAAGACACTATTCAACATAGCTGAGTGCTTGGTAGCTCCATTTCAGTCCCTAGATAATCAGTTGCACTTTTAGTGTTAGTATTTATCTGCATACCAGGCTGTCTGTCTAGCTAGCCCCCAATTACACACACACTCTTAACACCATATCTTTGATTATAACACTATCTCAAATTTTAACTTTCTTCATTACCATGTCGATTATTGTTATTATTGTTCTCTTGAGTTGCCTAGCAACCAATAAGCCTCTGACCTATTATTTGAAAGCTAGCTTACTGAAAATTAGACTGTGAAGCTAACTAGCTAACAACTACAACTGACACACCGTATAAAGCTATTGATATACAGATTATAGATCATTATATTAATGTGATGTGACCCAAATGGAGATCGTCACATAGAGGTGATCCAAAGAAAAGGATCATTGTATAAAAGTGATCAAGATAGAGATCTTTATATAAACTCGATCTAGAGACACAGTGGTCAATTGCACTGTCGTGACACTGTCATCATATGCACGTCTCGAGATTTCTGCAGTGTCAGCTCACAGAACCCCAGACCCTCAACTGGCTCATCTCACTATGTATCAATATCTTGAGACAGGGCTCAGTTCAAGCCTCGTGTAGTCCTTACGTTTAGACTCTGTATAATACTGCTCAGTCTTGAGAGTACCACCTCATTAAGACCACTCAGAAATTAGTAGTAATCTTCAAGACGGAATTCAGCTCCAAGACCTAAGAAAGAGAAAGCAGCATGAGCGAGAAGTGTGTTCAGAGAGATACCTGCGTAAACGATCATTCTCACCACCAATTCTACACCGGTTCTTGATTTCAACAGCCAGCAATTGTTAGGTACCAGCTTTTTCACCAAACCTTTACTCTCCAACAAATTAAACACTGGAGTGAGCGCCAGTAAAAGAATGTCTTTCGATACCAGTTTCCATACCACCACCATGGAGACACCCACCAGAAGTCTCAACAGAGTCTTGATCAAGCCGACTTGCTCGTAAGAGTACGGAATGGTACATCTGAACTGAACTGGTACTGACTGATCAGCAAAGTAGACGTTCAGGTAGAAAGAAGCGATTTCAAGACCGCACATGACGCCCATGAACAGCGCTGAGTCCTCATAGCATGGACACTCTTCCAAAGGTACCGGATGCAAGTAAGTGACTACATAGTAAAAAAGCACGAGACACAAAGGAACGTACCAACTGTTGTGGTTGTAAATGAGGGCGTCCCAGGCGTCTCTTGTGAAATGCCGGAATAGGAAACAGGAGAAGCCGATAACGGAGCCCATAGCGATATCGGTGAAACCATGCATACCACAGTAGATACGGCCAAAGATCAAGGAGAAATAGTAGAGCAGCATGAGACTGCTCATGAGTACCAATGAGAGCCAGTCATTGGAGTGTTGTATACAGTACAGCAACACCACCAAGGTGACACCAGTGGCATTGGCACTGTGACTACTGGGGCAGCCGTACTCTTGAGCAGTGTAATGGCTCATAGTGATACGGTGGAGAGGTGGGGACTTTGGACGAGGAAGACAGAGGTAGTCCTTGACCCACCCGGAGAAGAAAATCCCCCACCCGATAACGAACACCAAATCACGAGTCAATTGGGCGTATCCAAACCATAACGGTAAAGGGAGCATCAAGACGTAGAAAGTGTGGGAGCCGAGGTTGGCGGTCCAGGTGAAGTAAACATCAGCGAGGTCGGTACGACACGCCTTCTGGATATTGAATAGTACTTCAGACTCCCAGCCTACCAATGGCATCAAGAGATCTCTAATTTGGTACCGTACCAGGGACAAGTGCTCTTGGTAATAACGGGCCGGTTTGCGGCCGGAATCGGTCAATTCTGTATTTTCAAGGTCTGTGGTTTGCTCTTGTAACGACGACAACGTCGAGGCCCTATGCCTGCGTGCGTGCGATTCTCCAGCGTCCAATTCCATCTTGTCCAGCTGGTGAAACTGTTGTATCGTGTGGATCACCATATGCGAAAAAAAAGCTTTGAAATTGTTCGTATTTTGCTCAGATCCCGGAGCGTGTCTGTTATCGGTTGAGTGGTGAGTGGATAGCAACGATATGATTGGTTGAACAATTAGATTAGAGTTGCTGATAAGCAGCTGCGGGGTAGTGGCTCTGCTGTGGCTATTTGATGTGGCTATCAGGGCCTCCTTAGCCACTGCCCTTCTTAGCCACTGGTCTCGGGCATTTTCACCAGCCACGAAAGATCACCACGCATTAGCCACTGCAAATTTCAGCACCCCCATCACCAGCCACATATCGAGACCCCGTCCCAAAAGGGAAATTTACAAACATTCAGGAGAAGCTTGAAAAACTCAAAACGCTCAACACCCCTAATTCACACCATCAACAACCATCAGCAAATGACCGACCAATACGTGAATCCGTACGAGAGAGCTGCCCGTAGACAGTCGGCTCTTCAATCGAGACAGGATAAACTACCGCATCTCGAATCGAAATCCCAGATCCAGCATTTCCAATTGACTGCGGCTTCTAATAATAAACTGGAGTACCAGGTCAAGTTGGTCATCGTGGGGGATGGTGGGTGCGGCAAGACATGTTTGTTAGTGAGTTATACCAAGGGGGAATTCCCAGAATTGTACGTGCCAACCATTTTCGAGAACTATGTGGCTGATGTACGGGGCCCCAACGGTGAGACCATCGAGTTGTCCTTGTGGGATACAGCAGGCCAGGAAGAGTACGACCGGTTACGTCCTTTATCGTACCCTGATGTCGATGTCTTATTGGTCTGTTACAGTGTCAACTCAGCCGCCTCTTTGGACAATATAAGAGATATCTGGTACCCAGAGGTGTCCCATTTCTGTCCAGGTGTGCCTATCATCTTGGTGGGTACTAAATCCGATTTGGATACATCGGACGACGTCGATGTCGCTTCCTTGAAATACGCTCGCGATCTCAACACTTCGTACCACATCCGTTGCTCTCTGAAAGAGATGCATAACGTTAACCAGGTCTTCGACGTGGCTCTCTCGATCCTGTTGACCTCGAAGAAACAGGCCCACTCAGCTGTGGCTCTGAGTCCGAAGAAGAAGAGAATCAGTATGTTCTCCAAGAAAGAAGAACAAAGACAGGCAAAATTAGACGACCAATACATAGATTACTACGAGGACGAGGTTGCCATTCCTCAACTTCCTCAAACAAGGAGGAGGAAACGTAAATGCCAATTGCTTTAGACAGACGCCTTCCCCTTGCTACATTATTAATATTATGCTCAGACACTATATACTCCCAATATACACGACCTTTTTGCTCTGCTCATGTGAAAAAAAAAAATTTGAGATAGTCTTAAAAATTTTCCACACCTCATCGCATCGTTAAATCATGACAAGTTCTGTGGAAGTACCAGTAAGAAAACATGAACTTTCAGCTCCTGGGTCTCCCAAATTGTCCGTTAAGAGACAGGACAACTCTGTGAAAATTCCAAAGAAGAAGAACAGGAAATATAAGCCAAACAAGAACCTCGATCCAACTGCACCTCTTGGAGTGCTTGAATTCGAAATCAAGGAATTGATCTCCAGACAAGCAGATCAAGATCAGACCAATTACAGCAACGATGTCAATTCTTTGCTTAACAACGATCTCTTGTTACCTGTATACCACAGAGTGGTGGAAAACGTTGAGATTCTCACACTAACTTCTAACGGTGATGGACTTGCAATCATCGATAACCCTGTAGATGCCACTAGAAAACAGGTCGTAGTGGTACCGTTTGGCCACACTGGTGATCTAGTCACTTTGAGAGTGTTCAAGACACACCCTAACTATGTGGAGTCCGATTTGCTCACCATTGAAAAATCATCAACTGAAAGAGATAACTCTCTTATCAACTGTAAATATTTTGGTGCCTGTTCAGGGTGCCAATACCAGCACTTGACTTACGACAAACAATTACAGTTGAAACAAAACGTCATATCAAATGCATATCTTTTCTTTGCCCCACTCTTGACAAAGCAAAACCGTTTACCTTCGATCTCGAAAACTGAACCATCCCCAAGACAATACCAATACAGAACCAAGTTGACTCCACACTTCGACGTACCGAGAAAGAGACCCACCGATTATAAAAGACCACATCTTGGTTTCGGTTCAAAAGGACGTCCAGAATGGCGTGAAAATATCCCAGGTCAAGGCCAATCGATCATCGATATCGAGGAGTGTGTCATCGGTACGCCTATCTTGAACCAAGGTATGCAGATCGAAAGATCAACTTTTGAGAAGAACTTCGAGCTTTATAAGAAAGGTGCAACCATCTTGTTGAGAGAGGACAGTGAAAAAGTGTCCAATCTGGATGTCGACCCTAGTGAATACATGACCGAGTCAGATGGAGTGGTGAAAAGATACGTCACCAAATCTAGACAAATAGTGAAGGAAATCATTGGAGAGTACGAATTCGAGTTCAGTGCTGGTGAGTTCTTCCAAAACAACAATTCGATCCTACCCCTGGTCATCGATTACGTCTCATCAAACCTCTCATTCACTGAAAAATCTGACAATTATTTAATAGACGCATACTGTGGATCCGGACTTTTCAGTATCACTTCAGCACACTCGGTGACAAGAGTTGTCGGTGTTGAGATCAGTGCAGACAGTGTCAAATTTGCTACTCGTAACGCCCAATTGAACAAGATCACAAATTGCAGCTTTATTGTGGGGAAAGCCGAGAAAATATTTGCCGATATCGATTTGCCCAACGATGAGACCTCGATCATCTTGGATCCTCCACGTAAAGGTTGTGACGAGGTCTTCTTAGATCAATTGAGTGCTTTCAAACCGAGAAAGATCGTCTACATCAGTTGTAACGTACATTCACAACTGCGTGACGTTGAATACTTCTTGAACAAGACCTTGAACGGTCAAGGTTACGTCGTCGACTCTATCAAAGGTTTTGATTTCTTCCCTCAAACTCATCACGTCGAAAGCATAGCAGTTCTCTCCAGACAAGCTTCCCTGGACCATTAAGCTTGCCAAGTTTCACACATAGTATTCATCTTGCATATAAAAATTCAAACTTTATCTTCTTTTGTTCACCGAACTCTATTTCAGGGGCTGCAATCTGTCATGCATAGCAGATCTCGGAGTTGAATCCTGAAAATTTGTAAATCGCTGTTCCACAATTATTATTTTTTACCAGCAATCTAGAGTATCTAGACCCTTGCAAACGACATAGCCGCCTCGGCTAAGACGCTGATCCTTTGCGGTTATCGGTTGGAATTGGAATCTCCAGATCGCTTCATGCATCAAATTAGTACAGCTTGGGCAAATTATTTTGGACCTGCGCAAGAGATTAGGGACGATTGGTGTCTAAATTTGGTAATTCGGGCTAACAGATCGGTGTTGAGTTAGCAGATCAGTTTCTTGTATGCAGTCTTCTCGGTAATAATTTGTTGGTTAGTATTTAAAGGTGAGGGTCTGTCTTGTGGCTCTTGAAACTTGATAGTATTCAAAAACAAGATGTTATTATTGTGCTTATCGGTTTTTTTGGCCTTGTTGAACCCTGTCATCACTGTAGACCTTGACCAGGCTGCTGAATTGGCTGCTGATTACGACTCTCCATTCATTGTGTACTTCATCGATGATTTCAGTTACAATTTTGATGCCTATTCTTCTTATATGGAGCTGAACTCCATTGAAGTTCCAACTTCGTTGTTCAACTATTACTTGGAGATCGCATCGGAGACTGATTATTCTTTCACCTCGAATTTGGCTACTCAATTCCCATTTGAAGAGTTCCAGACGTTCATCACCGAGTTCCCATGGTACAGTTCTTTGTTATCTGAAGCTGACATGACTACTATTATCGCACCTGTGGACGTCACTTCAGATCTGCTGTACTCATCTCTGTCTCAATGGATAGCTTCTGCTCAGGAACCGATTTCTTATGGTGATTATCCAACAGATTTCGAATACATTTCTGGGACTGAGTACTATGATCCGGATTACTCAACCTACTTCGATCCTTATTTTTCAAGTTACTTTGATATCACCACTCCTTCAGCTATTTCGAGTATGATCTCATCGCTGACCTCGTCACTGCCATCAAGTACTGCTACTTCAAGTAGTAGTAGTAGCTCATCGGCTAGCAGCTCGAGTGCTTCGAGTTCTAGTAGTACTGCTGGCGGTAACAAAATGACGATTTCCATCTTGGTGTCTCCATTGGCCTTTTTCTTTCTCTTATTGTGAGTTGAGCTTATCAGTGATGATTTGATCGACTCTTTTCAACAATTCTAAAAAATGTACGTCATTCAATTTCAGAAGTATCTGATCTTGTAGATCTTGATCTGATAACTCGATCCTCTTTTTAGAAACTTGTATAGCCTCATTTTCATCATCGAGACTGTATTCTAAACTGCCAAAATAGTTGTAAGACAGCTCATTACCAAGATGAGTATTCTCAAGTACTGAGTAATCAGAATTTATATCAGGAAAGAGCTGATCATTAAAGATCTGATTAGGAAAGGTCTGATCGGGTTGACTGAGTTGTGATAATTGTGAGAAATCAAACTTCTCTACCTGTGATAGCCTATTTTCCAAGTCTTTGACCAGGAAGTTGTGTTTGACAAATAACGATGCACATTTTTGAAACAGTGTTTCATCATGGAATGACAATTGAAACCTGTTTTTGGTCAATTGAGAGATTTGAGTGAAGAACTTGAGACCAATGCTGGGATATTTACAGATGACTGAATGTGAGTGTTGCATCATCTCAAAAACATCAATTTCTTCCTGGGAAGGTGTTAGTGAGCTTTATAAAACGTGGCTGTTAAACTTACTAGAGTAACTTCTCTCCATTTCACTTGGATCTTGTTCAATATGGAGAAATTATCTTGAAGGAAATGGATTGAAAGATCTGTCTTGTACGGGAAGTGAGTCCAATCGGTGGTGGTGCCTTTGAGCCATGAGAATCTTTTCAACTCGACCATTTCCTCCATTTTCTATTTGATATCACTGGACAGGTGCGTTAGTTTTAGCCCGAGTTTGTTCAATTGATATTTCTTCTTTATGTCGCCAACTGGACTTAAACGATAATGCTTAGTGATGTCCTAAGTACGCTTTCGGGCCGACCAGACAGATTGGTCTTTGATTGGATTTGAATCTGAGTTGTTGTGTCTTGATAATCAAATAATTCAGTAGATCTCTCGATGGATCTCTGAACACCCTATCACTCTATCTATAGTCCAGCAGTAGAACGATCAATACACCTGGCTAGTATTTATTACCTATTCTCTTTAGACACTATGGATCTTTTTTAGATGTATCAGCGTAGTGAAAGTGTGTATAATATGGTGCAGTTTGTAGATTGAAAGCTTTGTAATTGATTAAATGCTATTTCAAGACCTAGATAACCCCTCTGATCTGTTCTCCAGTTAGTATGTCACTTCTCAACAAAAGGTAGCCACTTTAGTGCTTTATTTACCAATTATCTCAAACTGCACTTTATGTTTATACGCACTCAGTAATTTCTTTTAACGCACTAACAGTTAACAATTTAATTAAACAATCATTAATCACTTAACGTTTTCTAATTGAGAATTATTGTACCCATCATCCCGAATAGGACAATTAATATTTCATACACGACCTCGTAGCGCAGTGAAAAAAAATTATCAATTGGAAAGAGGCATTGTTTCACTCTCAGGTGATTTCAGTAATAGAGACAGTGATTTAAGTGGGGGAAAGAAAGAGCAGAGACGACAAAAACAAGATCCAAACATCAAGAAAGAGCAGATGAACTTATAGATATACAGAGATGAAGATCAGAGACTTAGTGATCCATCTTTTTTTGTTGTTGGTGCTCGCAGTAGCGGACCCGAGTCCGAAAGAGTTGGGTCCGCTTCGAGGCCACCTGAATACGCGGGTCGACTCAGTGCTACCGACAGCTATTGGAAGGAGTATCGATGACTTCACAGTGTCGAACCTTCTTCTCACTTCGGACATCGAAGGTAACGTTCACGCTTTGAACAGAGAGACTGGAGAATTGATATGGACACTACCTGGTCAGAAACCGCTAGTGCAGACTTCTTCAATGGACAGCCAGGACCTCCATCTGGATCATCATTTGGATGACCAACTGGACCTGCAGGATTCGGAAAAAATCACGTGGATTGTAGAACCGTACGAAGATGGCTCTTTGTTCTTCTTCAGTAAGCGGTTCGGATTGCAAAAATTGTCTACCAACATCAAAGATTTGGTGCTTCAGAGCCCCTTTGCCCTTAACGGTGACGATAAAATTTATACAGGTGTACGGAAGACGTCTTTGTACAAAGTTGATGCTCGTTCAGGGGAGATTTTGAGCTCTTTTGGCCTAGCAGATGGTGAAAATAAGATCAACCTCGATGAGTTCGACCCTGTCACCACCAATTTCAACACTTTGAACGAGTCTCCTGACGTGATCTTGCTAGGGAAAACCGTGTACGAATTGACCATCTACTCACCAAACTCCTCGCTCTGGAACGTCACTTATACCTCTTGGGGCCCTAATAATCTCGACAATGACCTCTGTGTGCAGAACCAGAACTCTCTCGACGGTGTCTACATCGCCCCATTCCACGACTCGTCATTGTTACTGATCGACTCGAATTCCAAGATCGCTAAATGGATCTCAAACCTTTCATCGGTGCTGATAAACGTCTTTGATATCTTGAAAGACCCATCAACGGGCAACTACATACTTTTACCTCACCCACTCCACCCATCAGCTTCCACATCTTCCAGTATCGGTGACACTTTTATTGACACCACACTGGACGGTTCCTGGTTCGCCATGACAGACCAAAACTACCCTTCATTGGTCAGATCAGCGCCAATACTGAAATACTGTCTTGACGAAAGATGGAGAGATGACAAGATCTTCGGCAACGATTTCTTGTTCCACGAGTCCATCAACGGTGTTCACAAGAATTTTGCCGGTCAAAATTCTATTCAACTCCTGAACAACTTGATCCCATCGCTGGTGGGGTTGGGAATCGAGCAAAACACATTGAGAGCTTCAGCCGCATCTGCAGCAGCCGCAGCCGCAGCAGTTGCGGCTCAAAATTCTGGCAGCCCCGCAAACAGGGGCGGTCTGGAGGGTCACAACAGAAGTTGGTTATCTTTACCGACACTGGATGTGCTCTCGATAGATCCTCCGGATTCTCGTCCTTACTCCGTGAAGCGCGTCTTACTAAGGATATTTGAGAACACAATAACGACGGTATGTTTCACCTTGTTGATAGTGGGGTTGTCTAGATTGGGGATATTACCCCCAATTACTCAGATGTTGGCCAAGTTTGGATTTTTTAAGAGAACTCATCACGCTGTGGAGTTGGTGGATCAATTACTCAAGGATGATGAGAATTTGGAAAAGAGCATAAACTTGATCAAACGAGAGAGACTGAACACCATTGAGAACGTCGGGAATCTGAAGATTAATGAGATCGAAGAAAACAATAAGATCACCAAAAAAGTCACCATCTTGGAACCACAACAAGATGAAGACGTACAACCAGTACGTAAAGCTAGGAAAAGAGGTACTCGTGGTGGTAAGAAGAATAAGAAAAACAAGGAAACAACATCGACAAATGCAGAATCTGAAGAACTGGACTCACCTCCAGCTACTTCAACAGCAGTTGCAACAGCACCTGTCACCACTGCCACCACCAGCATATCACCTAAGAATAACCTTGTTCTTTCAGACATAGTGCTAGGGTACGGATCTCATGGTACTGTAGTGTACAAAGGTACTTTTGAGAACCGTCCTGTTGCTATAAAGAGAATGTTGATCGATTTCTACGACGTTGCATCTCATGAGATCAACTTGTTACAAGAGAGTGACGACCATCCAAATGTGATCAGATATTACTGCTCTCAGGAGAATGACAGGTTCTTATACATTGCATTGGAGCTTTGTTCTGCTACTTTGGAAGATGTTGTAGAGAAATCTGATCAGTTTGATGATCTCAGGTTGAATATGGATAACGTCAACGTTCTCTACCAATTGATAAATGGGTTACATCACTTGCACTCTCTTAAGATAGTCCATCGTGATATCAAACCTCAAAATATACTTGTGGTCCCGCCAAAGAAGAAAGCTGGCGCTAAAGAGTCTCAAGTGAGAATGTTGATCTCTGATTTCGGGCTTTGTAAAAAATTGGAGCTGGATCAGTCTTCATTCAGAGCTACCACACTGCACGCAGCTGGTACCTCGGGCTGGAGAGCCCCAGAGTTGTTGATCGATGAGAACGATTTTGTTAACAACACGACCACAGACTCGGATTTACACTCTATCTCCGAGCCGTTGGTCTTCGACTCTATCTCAAATAGGAGATTAACCAGGGCTATCGATATCTTCTCCATGGGGTGTGTTTTTTTCTACGTGTTGACCAATGGACAACATCCATTTGGGGATCGTTACCTACGTGAAGGTAACATCATCAAGGGAGAGTTCAATTTGGACTCGTTGGAAATCTTACCAAATCCTTTTGAAAGCAAAGATTTGATCTCTCAGATGTGTTGCCGTAACGCCAATTTGAGACCTGACACTCTGGAGATCATGAGACATCCGTTCTTCTGGAGTGTAGAGAAGAAGCTCGATTTCTTGTTGAAGATCAGCGACAGGTACGAGATCGAGAGAAGAGACCCACCTTCACCATTGTTGATAAACCTCGAATCCATTCTGATCAAAGTGCTCGGACCTAAAGGCTGGTACTGCAAATTTGATCAGGAGTTCATCGATAATTTGGGCAAATACAGAAAGTACGATACACACAAGATTATGGATCTATTGAGAGCATTGAGAAACAAGTACCATCATTTCAACGATTTGGACGAGCATTTAGCGCTGAAGATGAGCCCATTACCAGAGGGGTTTTTCGAATATTATCTGAGTAAATTCCCTAACCTTGTCATGGAAATTTATCAACTACTGAAACTCGAGTTCCGTAACGAGGATGGGTTCAAGCAATTTTTTTAAACAAGAGGTATATGAAATGGAAACGAAATAAACTACAAATGAACATAAAACGAATATTGGAATAAATATGATAAATATTAATAGTAAAAGCGCCTGAGAACCTACGTGGAGTAATTTTCCTAAATATAAAAAAAAAGATATACATAACAATCATGAGATGACTTGCCCGGTTTTGACAAACTCGACACCCTTTTCAACGTTTTTCTTCAACTGGTCGATGGCGATCTTGATCATCTCTGCTTCGTTTTCGTTACAGATTTCAAACACTTCGTTGTCGATGGAGTTGATTCCATTTTTGTCGATACGGATTGGAGCAGCTAAAAATTTCAACTGTGTCTCGTTGTACTTGGATTGCAAAGTGTCCAACAACTTGTCACAGTTCTTGATAGATGTATCCAACCCGATGAAACCAATCTGCTTGTCAACCACCAGTTGTGGGTTCGCTAAAACTTGCAAGAACAGCGATGCAATCTTATAACCTGCATAGGCCATAGATAAGGTTGCAGAGCCTGCCCCATTTTTCAGCTTCACCACTTCATCCCCACCGTACTGGACCCTGTGGATGAGGGAGTCGCGGTCGGAATTGGACAATTGCAGGTACAATTCCGGAGCACCGATCGAATACAAGGGCACGATGGTGTCCCCGGAATGACCCCCGACAACCGGAATGAATCGAGTGGGGTCTGGGGACAACTGCGGGAACAGCTGTGTCAAAAACTCATGTGCGCGCACTTGGTCGAGCGTGTTGACTCCGATGACCCTTTTTGGGTCATAAACGCCCTGCTTCTTCAACACCTCGCTGACGATAGCCACGGTGGAGTTTACCGGGTTGGAAATTACCAAGACAAAGACATCCGGTGGAGCGAACTGAGAGATTCCAAACAGCAAGTCCCGGATTATACCCCCGTTAATCTTGAAGAGGTCGTCCCGGGTCATCCCCGGTTTCCTCGGGACTCCGGCCGGGATGATCACCAAGTCGGTTCCTTGTAACGACTTCTGTAAACCCTCGTTCTCCGGTAGGAAAGACTCTACCCGCGCGGTAGTGTCGATATGAGACAAGTCCTGACCCACTCCAACGGTGTTCACGACATCATACAAGGCCAACTGATCTATCCTTTGGTCCAACTTCAACAATAAACTCAAACTCTGTCCTATTCCTCCACTTGCTCCAAATACCGTAACTTTCACCATTCTTCTTTTTTTTATTTATTTAACTCTGTTCCCGCTGTTGAACTAATTGTTAGAGTGGAAAAAGCAAGATCATCTCTTCTCTTTATACTTTTTTATATACTGGCAGCATCACCCACCTGCGTGCGCAGCAACAGCCTCAGTGCGGGAATTGGTCACTTTTTTTTTCTTTCTTTTCAGACAGGTGCGTGAGACAACTGCGTGCGTTAGATGCGTGGAACACCAAGCGAGGAGCTCGCTAAGAGTGTCCGTGTTGAAAAAACCTCACAACCCATAGAGCTCTTTCTCTTCCAGCTTCAAGTTTTGGAAGAAGACATCCGGAGGTGTCACAGCCCCTAATGCTCTTATCAGTAGCTTATCGCAAATCGATAACCCAAATACGTACGACGCATTAACCCAACCGAACCCCTCTGTAGCTACACCTTTGAAATCGGCTCCTTGGTTCCCGTATTCCAGATCGACTCGGTGTGGATCTGTACCTCTAGTGACATCGTATTTCTCCACGACAATCCCGTTGTAATCGACAAACAGCTTTGTCATGAGGTATAACCACCTGTAGCACACTCTACGCAGAGCCCAGTCGAACCCATAGTTTTGGAAACCTATCCAGGCCAAGATCTGTTGAGGAGCCCATCCAAAGGGATAATCCCACTGTCTCGAAGGCCTATCTAACCCGATCAAACCTCTAGATTTCTCGGTACCAGCTACCAAACCTCCCAATTCTTCAAACTTGTGCAACGAGTTGTGCACCAACTTGCTGGCCTGGTCCTGCGAGGCAACGTTGGCCCAAAGCGGCCAAAAAGTGGTGGCTGACTCGTAAGTGGATTGTTTCTTGAATTTGATGTCGTAGTCAAAGTACATCGACTCCTTCTCGTTCCAAAGATATTTATCAACGTTGATCTTTCTCTGTTCCAGTTTCAAGTCCCATTCTTTCGAATGAGTCTTATTCCCATCTCCTTTGGTGAAATCATCGTTGAAATAGGTCTTGATGATGTACGAGATATCTGTTTCGTATTTGTACAACAACGAATTCAAGTCGATAGTGGCTAGATTGGCACAACGACCTTCCAATCTGTACGAAGTGTCATGTCCACTCTCTCTGACAGCTCTGTCGTGTAAGAAATAGTCATCGAGATTAGGCTCGTTGATCTCACCGTTGTTGTACATCTCTTGAAATTTCTCGAAAGAGACCGAGTACTTCTCACAGTAAGGCACCAAAACCGCGTGGAAATGGGTCAGTTCAGTCTCTGGTGGGATACCCAAGCCCTCCGGATGATAACAGGACAAACCTGTTTCCTTATCCAACCTGGGCTCTGTACACCACACAGTTTCGTACTCTTTGATGGCCAGTCTTGTGGCTCTTTCGAGTAAATCCAAGGCGTCATCAAAGTCTACAAACTTCAACTTCTCAAACACTCTCAACACCATATCTGTTAAAAATGGAGGTTGAGAACGACAGAGATAGTACGATCTGTTGGCGTTCAAGATCTTCCCATAGTTCTTGATCTCAAAGATGAAATGCTCCACCATGCCACGGGACACGTCCAACTTGTCGTCTACAAGTAACCCAATGGTCTCCATATACGAATCCCAACCGTACAACTCGTTAAACCTACCACCTGGGACCACGTACGGGTACAGAGCCAAAGTCTCTTCGTCTGTGATCGGGTCTTTCACCTTATGCATGGCCAACAGGAGCAAGCCCGGCTTGTCGTTGACAGATTTGACCCACTCCGGGGTGATCTTAGCGGGTAAATACTCAACGTCCAACCGCAATTGAGGGTTCAAATTGGCAACTCTGCTGAAATATTCGTACTGCTCGTGCTCTTCGCTCGGGATATAGATCCGCGGATACTGCAGCTCTTCCGAGTGGATCTTGGTGTCCTTCGCCATGACTCCGATGTTGGTGTCGTCGAGCACTCTGGTCAAAGAGTTCCAGAACTGTGTCACGATCAACCTACGCAACCTCTTCACCGGGTTCTCGTTCAACCGGGCCTCGTCCAAGATCATCTGGTTCCTGCCAAACCGCTTTGCAATGGTCAACTCTTGGAGAAGATTTGAAAGCATATACGTGCCGCGCACGTCTGTTTGGTTGTACCCATTACTGTTCAAAGTGCCCAATTTCAACACTTTTGGTCCAGTGTCTTCGATGGTGATCTGCATATTCTTATCACTGTCCTCGTTATCCAACAACTCTTTCAAAGTGGCATCGATGTCACTTATAAAGAACCGGGTGTTCTTGGAACTCGATTTGGCATCACTCGATGCTCGTCTTTGCAAATTGAAATCTCCTGTGATGAAATTCTTGTTAAACTTGTTCTCAACGGTGGACATCGTCCTGGTACGACCAATTCTCGAATTCTTGTTAGCCAACGTAGGGTCTGTCTTAGGACCGTAATAAACGTCTGGGTTGGAGTACGGATCAATGTCGTCTCCAGAGGACGATCTCCGGTGTCTCCGGTGATAGTACTCTTTGAAAAGAGGTGCCTCGTCTGAATCCATTGTAGTTGTTGATGGTCAATTGGTTCCGGAATCAATTGCTAATTTACCCTCTTTTTTTAGACATAATCTCGATCACGTGATGCAGCTAGTCAGATGACATATTTGTTGAACTCTACACGACCTTTTTCCGGGGCTGTCGTGGACGTTGAAGAAAGAAAAGCAAGTCGTGTCTTTGAAATCAAAACTACCGTTTCATCGCCCCCGTTTACTGCAATAGGCAAAGTCTCTAAAATTTTTCTCGTGAGTTGTTTAGATCCACAGATCAACCACCACAGAGACACCACCAAGTAATCAAAAATGTCCAGTGAAGCCAAGCCACCTACCAGTGATGTATTTGCCATGTTTGGCGGTAAGAAGAAAGAGGAGAAGAAAGTAGAGAAGGAGGAAGAAGTAGAGACCAAAGAGGTAAAGAAGGAAGAAACCAAAGAAGTAAAGAAAGACGAAGAAGACGACAAAGCTGAAGAAGAAGAGGCAGATGTCCATTTCGAGCCATTGGTGAAGTTGGAGAAAGTAGAAGTAAAGACCAACGAAGAGAGTGAAGAAGTCTTGTTCAAAGTAAGAGCCAAATTGTTCAAATTTGCCAGTGAATCCAAGGAATGGAAAGAGAGAGGTACCGGTGATGTCAAGTTCTTACAACACAAGGAGACCAAGAAGGTGAGATTGTTGATGAGACGTGACAAGACTTTGAAGATCTGTGCCAACCATTTCATCTCTCCAGATTACGAGTTGAAACCAAACGTTGGTAGTGACAGATCCTGGGTTTACACTGTTACAGCCGACGTTTCAGAAGGTGAACCAGAAGCCCTGACTTTGGCCATTAGATTTGGTAACAAGGAGAACGCTGATAACTTCAAAGCTGAATTTGTCAAAGCTCAAGAAGCTAATAAATAGGTGAGTAATTGTGAATAGGTTTTGTTGTTCGTAATTGTAGGTTGAATGGGCATCTCTGGTAACTTTTAAGTCTATACGATTGATGAGATCTAGAAGATGCAATGGAGTAGCTTTTGAAGTGTTGAAGAGTCACTGACTATTTTGTTGTAGTATGAATGAAAGGCGAACAGTGGTCAAAGAAGCTGCTCAGTAGTGTCAGTCTAACAATTGCATGTGTAGAGCAGTTGATGAGATTTGGTGGCAGCTGAAGGCTGCTTAAAGCGGCTAAAGACAGCTGAAAGCGGCTAAAGGCAGCTGAAAGTAGCTTAGTAACAACCAGAACAGCTTGCTAGTCGTTTAGCGAAATAGCGGCTCAAAACAGCCTTGTAGTGAAACAGCTAAAGTTTCTACTAAACAGCAGATGATCAACTGACAGCTAAAGCTGCTGGATAGCAGCTACGCAATCACCTCGCCAAAAGAACAGCAAGGTGAACACTGATTTGTGGCTAGCTACTGCTTTCTAGCTAACTGATCATAAAGCTAATTACCAGATAGCTAAATAGCAGATAGCTAGTCAGTAGTCAGCTAGCCAGTAGTCAGCTAGCCAGCAATTAACGATGTCTATAACTGTACCTTAAAAGAATCAAAAACAACTTGAATGGTGTAAACTCAGGCCAAAGGGTGTCAATGATCTCGATATCAGTTGAGGATTGGTGACACTCCCATAGAAGAAAGTCACTAAGTCTATAAGTACCACTTGTTCTTATCAAGAGTTGGAGTGGAGGTGACCCCAGCGTATAAAGATTATCTGAGATTGTGTCCTCATCGATAGAGTCGATGGTGAGCTTGTGATTAGACACTTTCGATACGATACTCTTGATCGAATGACACATATCGTCTCTTGAAGTGTACGGAATACAAACGTTGAGCACAGCTCTCTCGTTGGTACTGGTGATTTTCTCGACTCTTCTCAACACATCTTGTACGTCTTGAGGTAACAACGACATGTCTCCTATGATCTTGATCTTGATCCCGTATTTATCACAGAGATCTCCGTTCTCGACGATCTGTTGAAATCGCATCTTCAGAAGCTCCATCAACCAGGACACCTCCAGGCTCGATCTCTTGAAGTTCTCGATACTGAAGGCAAACACCGTCGCTACTCGCACTCCACACTCGTAGCACAACTCCAAGAGTCTCAGCATACTGTCGAACCCAGCACTATGGCCTTCTTTCAACTCCATCTGGTGAGCTCTGGCAAACCTTCTATTACCATCCATGACAAACCCAATGTGCTCCGGTACAGGCCCGGTCCGCAACACATGTCCCATCAACTTCTTCGCCCCGCCCATAACGGCCCCATATCCGGGCACTATCGACACGAACGAGTCCATTTTTTTCTATAACTAGGCACCTTTTTCCAAAACTCACCACTTGGTCTTTGACAAGGTGATTTTTTCACCTTCCTTATATAGCAGTGAAAAATCTTCGAGGCTCTTTACAGTTTTGATTATCTAAGTATTTCACTAATTGAACACTATTAGCTGCCGAATAGCTAATTGATCGAATTGAAAGGTCTGTGTGGGTGCCGAAGTCAATCGCAAACACGCTTTGCTAAGTAACGATACCGTGGTGTGTTTAGGGACTCGATAAGTGGCCAATTGGAGCAATTCGATAAAATCGTCAAATTCAGTTGATCATCATATACATTGCTACAGAGCAGTTGCGGAAGTATAAATAGCACCATTAGAACCGCACGATCAACTAGTACATAACGATACCATCAATGTTATCATTTACAAGGCTCCAGGCGCGATGTGTGCAAGTGAGACTTCATAGACATAGATCTTCATGGACCACCGCTGTCAACACTGCGGAACTGTTGGTACAACCTCAACAGTCTTTCAAAGACCCCTTTTCCATAGTCAGTGGCGAGATGTCCTCGTTGCTGAAGAATATCGCCTCGTTGATCAGCAGTGGACATCCAATGCTCAACAAAGTGGCCTCGTACTATTTCGAACTGGAAGGTAAAAACGTGAGACCTTTGATCGTATTGTTACTCTCCAAACTGCTTGCCCAGATCCCCTTGGAAGAGAGAAACAGGATCCCAATCGATAAGTTGGACGTGATAAACCAGCCCGAATTTGCTGGCTTGTCCAGAAGAACTTCTATCGCTGGTATGAACGCGGACGACTCTTTGTCTCCATTGCGTATTCTTCATGGGATCAACCCAAAGATCGTATTGGACCCGTTGTCGAAACCGTTGGGTACGTTACCGGACTCGGATAAGTTGAACGGGATACTTCCGAAACAGAGAAGACTCGCTGAGATCGTCGAGATGATCCATACGGCTTCCTTGTTGCACGACGACGTTATCGATTTTTCAGATTCTCGTAGAGGCAGACCAAGTGGCAATATCGCCTTCACCAACAAGATGGCCATCTTGCTGGGTGATTTCTTATTGGGGAGAGCCTCGGTGCTGATCTCCAGATTGAGAAACCCAGAAGTGATCGAGTTGATGTCCACCACCATTGCCAACCTTGTCGAAGGTGAGTTTATGCAGTTGAAGAACACCGTTTTCCAACCTGGTGATAATATCGACGACAAGGCCACTCCAACACCAACTGGGAAAGTCCCAACTGAGATCAACGATTACTCGGTCCAGATCCCAACACAGATCTCTCATGAAGAGAACGTAAAAGCAGCCTTTGAGTACTACAAGCACAAGACGTATTTGAAAACTGCATCTCTCATGTCGAAATCTAGTCGTTCAGTGGCTGTATTATCTGGAGCCAACGACGAGATCATCGAGTCTTGTTACCAATTTGGACGTAATTTGGGACTCTGTTTCCAAGTTGTAGATGATATGTTGGACTACACAAGAAGTGATAAAGAGTTGGGGAAACCTTCACAACTGGACTTGAAATTGGGTCTCGCTACAGCTCCGATCTTGTACGCATGGTTGGAGACCCCGGAATTAGGGCTGATGATCTCGAGAAAGTTCTCAGAACCGGGAGATGTAGAGAAACTGATCAAACTGGTGAGAGAACACGATGGAGTACTGCAAACGATGCAATTGGCTAAGGAGTACCGTGACCTCCTGTTACAAAATTTACAAAAATTACCTCCTAGCGATGCCAGGTCGCTGTTGGAGTTGTTGACAAACTCTGTCTTGACTAGAAACAACTGATGTATATAGTATAGAAATGAGTAGATTACGAATATTCAGTGCGGTGTAGGTAGGTGTGTTAGGTGATGGGAGAGGAGACTGAGGAATTAGAAGCAAGAAAATTCAGACAGCTGTACAGCTCACAGGCTGACTTGTTAGCTCTATCAAGTTAACTCTACGGTACTCCAGCCTTTTAGTTATACTTACTACTATTTAATACTTCGGTTATCCAGTAGCTAGCGGATTACATAATCCGTAAGAAATAATTTTTCACTTAGTAAATCTGACATGCTGTGCTCATCATTCAGTATAAAACATTGCGACTACTAAGTGGAGCATCTGACCCTCCTTCAAATGCTAGATACTTATTTGAAAAGCTCTTTCACATTCAGGTTAATCTGGCACTTGAGTGGACATCAGCTCTCAATTAGAAGATTAATACCTATCGCTTCCTTAATACTGTAATAGTGTATAACTGTTGGTGCTAGGTTAAACAGTTGAGTATACTTAGCAGTCAATAACAGAATCATCATCTACGCAAGCAAGATATCTACACATACCAAGGAGACATCTATCACATCTCGGGTATCAACTCACCAGGTATCCAATATCAATTACACCATGTATCTATCACATGCTAGAGATCGCTCAGCAAAATATCAATTATCGCTCACTTATAAATGATGAAAAATATCAATTAGATCCGAGAAACCGATGGAATGACACTTTGCACACCCTGCGTGACGTTACCCCACAAAATTGTGTCAAATAAAAGAGAAAAAAAATCAATTGCACTGTGAAGAGAGTAAGAGTGTAAGGGTAAAGGCTACAAAGTAAAAGATGTTGAAAAGATTCTACTCTGGAGTGAGAAGAAGTATACAAATTGACAGCATCAACTCACAGCTGGTGAAAGTGTCTATGGACAACGGAGCAGTGTGCAACTTGAGCTACTTCTTCTTGAGAGACTCTTGTAAGTCCAAAGAGTGTGTTGATCCACAGACTGGACAGAAATTGTTCACCACTGGATCGATAGCAGATCTCAGGCTCGAGCTGTTCCCTGAGATTGTGGAAGATGATAATGGGCCTTCAATGGTGTTGAAATGGGTCAATGGTGGTAAAACACACCGGTCGGTGTACAGTTACGATTTCTTACAGAGATACTCCAATATGAGAGGTGCTGTAGATGCTGATATCGACAACAGTAAGACTTATTGGAATCTGAGTTTACTAGGTAATATCGACGTTGACTACCAGCTGTATATGAACGACGACAGAGCTTTCTACAGAGCTCTTCAGAATTTGAACAGGTACGGGTTGGCTCTTGTTAAGAACTGTCCTGAGGAGACTCAGAAAGATAACTGGATAGTGTCCAAGATAGCCAGACGAATCGGGTATATCAAGCACACTTTTTACGGAGAGTTGTTCGATGTCCAGTCCAAACTCGATGCTGAAAACATCGCTTACACCAACCTTTTCTTACCACTCCATATGGATTTGTTATACTACGAATCACCACCGGGTCTTCAATTACTCCATCTGATCTCCAATTCGAACATCAAAGGTGGTGAGAACATCTTTGCAGACTCTTTCCATGCTCTGGCACTGATCTCTGAAACTGACCCAACAGCCTATCATGCTTTACAGAAGATACCTTTAACCTATCATTTCCACAACGAGGAACACCATTACCGATGTCAAAGACCTCTCATTGTGGAAGATGAATCCTATACTCAATTGAACGGCAAGCAGATCATCAAGGAATGCAATTACTCACCACCTTTCCAACTGCCTTTTGATTCTTCAGATGTCATAGAATACGATCATAATAATTTTATTCTACATGATTTCAAAAGAGGACTATCAAAGTTTGAAAACATCATCAACGACCCTGTCAACCAGTTCCAATTGAAATTGGACGACAACTCTTGTATTATCTTTGACAACAGACGGGTTCTTCATTCGAGAAACTCTTTTGAATTACAGGAGAACTCTCATCGTTGGTTGAAGGGTTGTTACTTGGACAAAGATACTTTTATGTCAAAGTTGAGAGTCTACAATGAAAAATACAAATCTCCTTGATGATGACAGATCTCGAGATTCAGTCTTTACATGCCTGCTTTAGTTTGGCTACTATACAACCTCACTGAAAGCATCAAATGCAAAATTAATAATTTGCTCAAATCCTCATTTCCAAGATTTACTAACCAAACAGTTTCAACTCAACCATTTGCTATACAAACTCACTCTAACTGTTCACCTCCATGAGCAGAGTAGCCATAATGCATACAATCATGTCTCCAGTCGATGATCAACTAGTCAATATTGCAAGATTAGAGAAAATAAAATATATTGAATATAAAATGGATACCTCAGTATCCATAAGTGTAATCACCACTGATCCATCTGTTCACCATGTCCAAAGAATTTTCAGGTTGGTTGAAAGGAACCATATGACCAGCATCGAAAACTCTCAAAAAGGTAAAGTTGCCAAAACTTTTAACTTCACCAGCGTTGACTCCTGACAGAGTGGTCCAGTTCTGCATTTGACTGGCCTGGAATCCGTACATGCCTTCCCACTCCAAGGACTCAGTCCAGTAGTGGTTACCCAACCAATTACAAATGTAATCCTTGTCACCTGCGTAGATCAAGACAGGGATCTTGGCCTCGAGTAACTCAGCTACATACTGTTGTTTAGGTCTACTGAGATCACCATACAAGGCAAATTGAACACCAACGGTGTTTTGACAACTGGTGAAATTCTCAACTTCAGCACCTATCAGTTCTTGTACGATTGGCATGTTCAAGAACTCTTCAACGTAGGACATTTCATCGTAACAAAGTTCAGAGTCACCACATGGAACTCTGATATCGTATGGATTAAGGCCTGTTGCCTGGTATGGAGACATGAGATCGGCACAGATCACTGAAGCTGCTACGCAAGTAACTGGGTTTTCGTATTCGTAGCAGATACTGATCAGTCTCTGGCATCTAGGCATCTTAGAAGCTAATTCATCACACTGGTCTTCAGAGATCACAGCTGGGTATCCACCTTGACCGCAAGCCATGGTCTCATACGATGGACTTTGAGCATAAGAGTCAGTGATACCGTTACCGATCAAGACAGACTTGAAGTTGAAAGTTCTGTCCTCATGTTTCAAGAATTCATGGCCAATCGATGGAAGGTAGTGTCCCAGATAACTTTCACCAGAGATGTGGAAGTCGTTGGCACGCAAATGTGGGAATTTCAGGAAGAACAATTCCATGAAAGCGTAGACATCGACTGCGGCAGAGTCTGAACTGAATACGTTTCTAGAAGAATACGAAAACCCAACGTTGACAGGTTCATCTAAGAAGATGACCGATGCATTTGAATTCCAAGAGAACTCGTTATAGATAGGCTTCAAGTCCGGGCCAATTGAAGATGGACCTAACTCGAAGAACAAACCGGTCATACTGGAACAACCTGGACCTCCATTAAGCCATAAGATGATAGGGTCGTTGACTGGATCGTTACGAGATTCGAAGAACCAGTAAAAAAAGTGCTTGTCTTCTTCTTCAACGTCCAAATAACCTGAGTATTGTTTCACCTTGTCAATATTCAAGAACTCTGGGAAACTGACCTCTTTCATTCTCAACTGGTAGCCCTCCGACTTGGAAGACTCTATGAACTCCCATTTTTCAGAGTTATAGAAACTTTTCACCTTGTTCAAAGGCGAAGAAATGGAGTACTGGCCCTCTAACTTCTCGATCTCCTTGACCAAACCGTCTTTACCTAACTTCAGGGCCATGTCATCATACATGGAGACCAACTCTGGGCTGGCTAAGACATCTTGTGATAACTTATATCTATCAGCAAGCTCATGCAATAAGCCTTTACCAGCATACTCATTAGTAGCCTGGTTGTTTGGCTTTGAAACGAAAGGCACTGAGATCTCAGTGAAATAGTCGAAATTGAAACCTTCTACGTTAACTACACAGCTACAGAGCAAAGCCCAGACCAGCGGCTTGAACAACATCCTGGAGCTTTTTAATGTGTCAAAAAAAGCTGATAACCAGCAGCCGAGCATCTTTTTATATGACCCGATACGATAAAATTGATATCAGGCACACGACCATAGATTGGGAATGGCCATAGCAGTGGATGGCTTCAAGTTACGATAAGAAGATAAGCGAGATTGTCATTTTTTGAGTCGTATTTACATTGCCGAGCAGCAGATCAGACCCACTCGACTGGGTTCTGCAACACTTCGAGAAGTTTCTTCTCCCGAGAGCCGATCACCGGCTGGTGGTTGTACTTCCAGCCGGCTGTCAAAGGTAAAGTCATCAAGATACTCTCTACTCTGGAGCCAGGAGTTTGAAGTCCAAACTTGGTACCTCTATCGATGACCAAGTTGAACTCGACGTATCTACCTCTTCTGAGTTGTTGCCAGTCCTTCTCTTCCTCGGTGAAAGGCATATCTTTTCTTCTAGCGATGATCGGAAGATAACTTGGCAAAAAGGCATCGAAACAGCTCTCGACCATCTTCAAGATCTCCAATGCTGGCTTGGAGTTGTAATCGTCGAAGAAGATACCTCCAATACCACGAGACTCTCCACGGTGGTCGATAAAGAAATATTCGTCACACCATTTCTTGTATGCTGGGTACAAAGCGGTGTCGTACTTGTCAAGGGCATCTTTATGGTTTTGATGGAACAATTGAGCATCTTCTTCGTAGAGATACGATGGAGTCAAATCGGCTCCTCCTCCAAACCACCACGTCTGTGGAGTACCATCTTCGTTCCAAGTCTCAAAATATCTATAATTGAGATGTGTAGTTGGAGCATGAGGATTGTATGGATGGATAACCATGGACAACCCACAGGCAAAGAATTTCAAAGAACCGTCCTCGTTCACGTGAAGCGTCTTGTGGTCCAGCTTCATCCTGGAAACTGCTCCACTTGGTAAACTACCATAAACAGCAGAGACGTTGACACCACCTTTCTCAAAAGTGGTACCCTCTTGCAAAACCATCGAGAGACCACCGCCCCCATCATTACCACGCTCCCATTTGTCTGGGAAGAACTTTTTCCCTTCCAAAGTCTCCAATCCGGCTACAATCTCCTTCTGTTTGGCATACACCAACTTCTCCATAAGTTTTCCAATCTCAGTATGTGGGGCTGTCATCGTGAATGCACTTGGTCTATGGGAAAACTGTTCAGGAACTATCGATCTATGCAGTGCTCAGAGTAATATCGCGACACTTTTATATACCACAAGGAGCCTCAACACCAATTTTTCAACCACTGAATCGTTTATAAAAAATTCTCAAGTGGTTCGATCCCAACGGTTTTTTTTCTGCCTGGTGATCTCGTCATTTTTCACCTGCAAATCGCTGGATCACCATATGACGGAGTTTTGCTCCTAACTCCATCTATTTCATCTGTGGTCCATGAAGCTTCATCACCTTAATCATCAAAACAATCAACAGGACCGTCACTTTCCCCACCACTCATCCACTTCAGTGCTCCTATCAATTCACACGTCTCGTGCGGCTCAACCACCGATTTTGGCAGTGGTATGTCCCAAGATCGATACATTCCCAACATGCACCCCGGGGTTTGCTCCCCTCGCTAGCCTGATCCCCTAGAGCAAAATATCAATTTTACCTCACCCACAACTCGTGTTGTAACCACTGGAAGAGAAAGTGCGGTAAGGGGTCGTTCGTCAAAGTCTAAAACTTCTCGATCCGGTACAAATACACTTCAGTGTCTTTTGAGACAGCCCCCAAAAACTTCACAAAAGGGCGTGTGGTCTAGTGGTATGATTCTCGCTTTGGGTGCGAGAGGCCCTGGGTTCAATTCCCAGTATGCCCCTTTTTTTTTTTTTCCTAACCCCTCCAGGCTGATTTGATTCACTGCTACTTGGTGGTAAAGTTGAAATTCATTTGTTTTGGTCTACATTCATCACTATGAACAGGTGCCTGATCAGTTTCATTACAAACAGAATATTTAATTGAGGTCTCATCAAATCGGTTTAATAACTATTCTTTGATGAACAAAGAGGCTGCTCCCATACCCGTACCAATACACATACTGACAACACCATACTCTCCAGGTTGCAATTGTCTGAGCAACGTGGCCACTTGTCTGGCACCAGTACAACCCAAAGGATGTCCCAAAGCGATGGCTCCACCTTTAGGATTCACCTTCTTGGCATCAAGTCCAACTTTTTCAATGCAGTAGAGGCATTGTGATGCAAATGCTTCGTTGATCTCATAGATGGCAATCTCATCTTTCGAGATTCCAGTCTTGGTGAGCAAATTTGGAATGGCTACAGCTGGTCCTACACCCATGATTTCTGGAGGAACACCACTGATGTTGGTCTCAATGTACTTAGCCAAGATAGGAAGTCCCAATTGTTTGGCCAATTTCCTCGTCATCAAGAGACAAAGAGCAGCACCGTCTGAAACTTGTGATGCATTACCAGCAGTAGTAGATCCTTTGAAAGCAGGTCTAATCTTCGACAAAGACTGTGCTGTCACATTCAGTCTTGGTCCTTCATCTTTGGACACTACAATTGTCTTTTTCAGGGATTTCTTATTGTCATCTTCGTCATCATCATCGTCATCTTCTTCAACCTCAATTTCAATTGGAAGGATCTCATCTTCGAACAAACCATTCCTGATAGCCAGTTCAGCTTTTTGGTACGATTCAGCAGCAAAAGCATCTTGTTTCTCACGACTCACAGAGAATTGCGAAGCAACGTTCTCAGAAGTTATACCCATGGGAATCAAGCACTTACCACCTTCTTTATCGTTCTTGATCTCATCAGAAATCTTAGGAATGGCCTTCATCCCATAGTTTTGAGACATGCTCTCAGCACCACCAGCCAAACCACAGGAGATCTGGCCCAGCTTAATCTTGTTGGCAATATCGTTAACTGCCATCAACCCTGAAGAACACTGTCTGTTAACTGCCATAAATGGAATCGACAGGGGTAATCCAGCGGCTAATAAAGCAGCCCTGTGCTCGTTAACTCCGGCTCCAGGGTTGAGCACATTACCAATAATAATATCTTCGATGAGATTCACGTCAAAAGACAGGGGCAACTTCTTGACAAATTCCTGGGTCAACTTCTTCAAGATCACGTCGGAATTGATGTCTTTGAACGATCCACGACCTCCTTTCGTGATGGGTGTCCTGTAACTCAGTACAATCACCACATCACTATCACCTTTGGAACTGTAATCTGGTTTCCCTACCAAATGGGATCCCAATTGCTGTAATCTCTCCATCTTGTTGAAGATTCTGTTTAATCGATTAAATGTGTCAATAGATGAAAGAAAATGACAAGTCAGAAGGCTTCCTTTTTATATGATCAACTTTGAAATGTCACTCTGAGGGGAAATATGCTCGGCTTCAAAAATTCGACATGTGACAGATTGGACTGCCTGTTACGGTATTTCTACTTATGGCTAATCTTTCCCCTAGACTACTTTATTGGGAAATATCCATTTATGGCTCATCGTTTCACACATGACTTCCAATTCGGGAAACTTCCTGTTATGGCCACTATTTACCATAACATAAAATTTAAATCATCTCTGATCCAAGTCATCAATTCGTTTCAATTAACGAGTCTTGGTCGGGTGAGCTCCGAGGAAAATACCCGTTACACTCATTCATTCACGTGGAAACCCCGCTGGCATGAATTCACGTGACACTGTGCCCAACGATCCAGGCACACGTAAAAGTTCGCTCAAGTCGAGCATCATCAAGGCATTGAGAACATCTAGTAGCTCAGAGAGCGCTGTTAGTAGGAATACGGTAGCCCAAACTCACCATCTGACCAACCTATTACAAGATGAGCAAGTCAAAAGAGTTGTGAACACTGGTTTAGAGCTCGTTGGTAAAGGCACTGTTGAAGAGCACACCTCTTCCAGTCCAATAACACCTTTATACTATGAGCCCCAGCACTCATCTTCTAGTTCTTTTAAAAGCTCTCATACAGCCCCAGAAAGAAGAAGAAGCAGTGCTGTATCAATACATTTGTCGCGTCAAAGTTCTACAACTGACTCTCCCTTATTGAATATACCGAACGAAATCAGCTCAAGTGAACTCAAGATCAAGAAGGTGCGACAAAGCCCTTCAGAGATAGGTACAGAACCTTTCCGTAGAGTATCAGATACTCCAACACTCATTTCCATGCGACCAGGGTCCACTCGTAGCTCGATAGTGTCTGAAAATAGGACGAAAAGACCAAGTTTAATACCATTAAGAATACCATCCACCTCTTCCACCATAGAGAGCTCAGCTCAGTGGTATGTGACTCAAATACTATCAAACCAGCTCTCTGTCAAACAATATAGACAGCTTTTGATCACGATGCAACATGGATCTTTTGAGTTCTTGCAAGAATTTATGTTTCTACAGGGCCATGTTGCACTTTCCATGCAATTGCACAAACAGAGTAGAAGATCGATCAAGACCAACGATCAATTGGATTTGGAGTCCTCAATAGCTTTAGTCTTGAGAAATTTGATAAACTATAAAGAAGGTGCTGAGTCGATGTGTGAGCATCCATCATCAATTCAAAACTGTACCGCCAGCTTGATCTCTGCTAAATTATCAACTAGAAAAGTTATAAGTGAAATGCTCATGCTTCTAGCCTATTGGAGCCAAACTGGGAGAAATAACGTTCTAATGGGACTCGAAACACTTCTGAGAAGGGAAAATGATCTTTCAGGCTCAGGTTTTAAACCTTGGTTGAACATTATAGATGAAACTTTGGATCTGGTAGACTATAGAAGGAGAACCGACTCACAAGTTGAAAGTTACATTTTGCAGTCTATTTTCCTTCTCAATGCTCTTTTGGAAACCTCAGTGTCAGTAGATGAGAGACTAAAATTGAGAAGTGATCTAGAGTTATGTGGTATCAACAAAGTTTTTGCAAAAATGGAGAAATTAAAACTTGGTTTACTTACAGAACAGATTAAAAAGTACAAAGATTCAGAAAGAGAAGATACATTACAAATACTTGGTCCAGCCGAGGGATCTCAAACAGGCTTAAAAAATTTGACCAGTTCAATCTCATCTTTACCTCACTTGATTTCAAGATTCACTGAAAATAAAGAGTTTGTCACTAATCTCTCTTCAATTATGTCTCTTTACAGACAAATACTATCAGGTGTGAATGATGTTCTGATTTCTGAGACCATCAGAGTGCTAAATCTTTTGACTGAACAAGTCACTACGTCGATTGAATCCGACAGCTTCGATCCTTCATTGCAATCAGCTATCAAGGAACTTGTGCAAAAAACTTCAACCAAAGGTGTTCTCAAGCAACAGTTCAGTGAGTCTTCAAGCTCGGCAAGGCTTCTTAAAGTGTTGACCGAAGAGAATGAAGACTTGAAGTCATCAGTTCAAGGTCTTTTGGAGAATGAAGAATCAAAATTTGAGAGTTTATACAAGGAACTCGAGATGGCCAAGGCACAACTTCGACAATTACAAAATGGAAATAAGCCTTCGATACCAGAGAGTAAAATACTCACTGAAGATACAGAAAGTTATGTGTCTAAACTCAAACCAAATGCTCAATTATTTCGTGACTTAGACAAATCGGAATCCTTGATTATCAAACATGGAATACTGAATATGAAAGGAAAATTCACAGAAGCTAGGAAAGTAGATTCACCACTCTTTGAGATACCATCTGGCGGATCAAGCTTTTTCCAATTGACATCTCCAAATGTTGGCTCAACAGAATGTTTGAATGTTGATTACAAAAACAACGATACTCAGATTAAATTGAATCATTATTCAGAGATATTTCAGGATCTTGGGACTGGGAGGAGTTCAGAGAAGAGTGTCATTGTCCAAAATGTGCAGTCAGGTTTATCAAATGGCTCCACATCAAGTGGTTCCGCTGAGACTTCTTCTCAAAATCCTACTGGTTTGGAAGTCATGAGCCAGCAATCACTGCCTCCACCGGTACCCCCATTACCTCCATTTTTACAAAAGTCAAGCGAGCAGAAGCTGGTCTTACTGCTGCCTCCGCCTCCACCCCCTCCAAATTTACCACCATTTTTGCAAAGTTTTAATCAGAAAAAACTGATAGCCCCTGCACCACCACCTCCGCCTCCACCTCTTCCACCACTTTTGAAAAAAGTTGAACTGAAAGCTGTTCCACCTCCTGCTCCACCTTTACCGAAACTTCTTCAGAATCCTGTTAAGAAAGATGCTTCCAAGGAGGCAGACAAGGAATCAAAGCTGGATATCAAAAGAGAGGAAGAGTTGAAAGTAGAGCAAGAAGAGGATGAAAAACATTCAGTGACATTCTTGGAACGTATCCCTAAACCCAATAGAAAAATGAAACAAATACATTGGGACAAGATCGAAACTGATCAAATTAATGGAACATTCTGGACAGAAATCGAAGAACAAGATGACATTGGAGAGAACGTCATTAGATTGGGAATCTTGAGTGAAGTTGAAACATTTTTCGCTGTGAAAGAGACTAAGATAAAAACCAAGTCAAAACCGAGCTCAACAGAGAACAAGAAGAAGTCGTTTTTGTCCAGAGAAATGGCCCAACATTTCGGAATTAATCTCCATCTTTTAGGAAACTTACCTGTTGAAGAGGTCGTACTCACAGTTCTTCACTGTGATCCGATCGTGATGGACAATATCCAGATCTTGGAATTTTTCTGTAAAGATGATTTGACTGAGATATCAAACACAGTTGTTAAAAATTTTGAGCCTTATTCGACTGACTACACATCTGAGCCTTATAAAGAGGCGAAGAAAAATCCCAACGAATTGGATAGACACGATCGCATTTTCTTAGAACTCTGCTTCAACCTTCGAGGATATTGGAAATCAAGATCCCGGTCTCTATTGTTGATCAAAAACTATTTGAGCAATTTCCATGATTTGAATAGGAAAATTGAAATGCTTGATAATGCCATCACTCTGGTCAAATCGAGCGAGTCTTTGAAGAATGTCTTGAGTGTGATCAGAACCATGGGAAATTACATGAATAATGACAACCGTAAAGCTCATGGATTCAAACTATCAACTTTGCAGCGTTTGAAATTTATGAAAGATGAGACTAACTCTATGACATTGTTGCACTACATCGAGAAAACTATAAGGAACTCTTTTCCTGAGTTAGGTGAGTTTGTCGATGATTTGAATATTGTTGTTCTGGCCTCGAAAATCTCGGTGGAGAATTTGATGAAAGATTGTGAAGACTATACCAAACAAATCAACAATGCTATAATGTCTCTCGAACAAGGTAATTTGAAAGATCCGTCAAAGTTGCACCCAGAGGATAAGATACTTGAAGTTGTCAAGAAACCATTGACTTCAGCCCAGTATAAAGCTGCAGTTTTGCAACGTAAAACCTCACAAGTGGTGCTGGATTTGGACGAGCTTTTCGACTATTTTGGAGAGTCTAATAAGAGTGACAAGAATGCATTGTTCCAAATATTGGCTACGTTTATCACCGAGTTCAAGAAGACTCATTTGGAAAACATTCAGAAAGAGGAAGAGATCAAAGTGATTGAAAATAGAAAAAAGATAGCTGAGGCCAAGTTGAATAGAGAGAAAGAGGATAAAGAGAATTGTGATACCCTGAAGTCAAAGGATTCTTCTGAGAATAATACATTGAGGAATTCGATGATGGAGAGTTTATTAGAACGGTTGAAAAGTCAAGCTCTGGGTCAAAGAAAGCTGAACAGAAGCACATTGACAGCTTATTATCAAACACAAAGTACTGAGTCATCTTTGAACGATGACGAAGGTGAAGTAAATAGTTTGGAAGCCAGAGCTCTGAGAATGCTTCAAGAGTTGAAGAATTTTTGAGAGACCTGTCTATCTATTCAATTGGGCTCATTTGAGCTCAATCATCAACGATAAGTTCCCCAAAAGATTACTTACTTACACCCAATTTAGCTATTCATTTATACTTTAACAGAGTTCAAAGGCATGCTTTCACAATTCAAATGATAAGTCCACAGCGTGTACTCAAGAGCTCTTCTAATGACAGCCCCTATTTATTACCCCCTTCTTTCCTGCGTCGAAGTGCAGTAAAAAAAAGATCAATTAGATTTCGAGGAGGGGTTTTTTGACACATTGAACAAATCTCAATTAGAAGAATGAAATGGGTGTTCCTGATCTTTGGGATATAGTGCGACCTGCAATTGGTCAAAGAGTACCTTTGATGGTGTTTGCAAACGAATTCCAGGCTCGAAACAAGAGATCGCTACGAGTTGCTGTAGATTCTTACATCTGGTTATTTGCTACAGGAAATGTCCCCTATAAAAACGGACCCCCAGACGGTAATAAAATTGTACAAGGATTTCTATCCCGAATCTGGATGTTGATCAAATACAACATCAGTTTTGTGCTAGTGTTCGATGGGCAAAAGAAGCCTATATTTAAACAAAATTTTGAAATTGGGGATGCATTGAAACTCGAAGATTTCAAGAATTTGTACCATGGTCCAGAACTTGTCGATACCTCTGTGACAGATCCAGAAGAGGTGAGGTTTTTGAAAAAAATTTTATCCTTACTGAATGTAGCCTATGTGGAGGCAGCTGGAGAGGCAGAGTCAGAATGTGCTAGATTGCAGAATTTGGGGGTTGTAGATTACGTGATATCCAACGACAGCGATTTGATGTTGTTTGGGTGCACTAAAATATTAAAGAATTTTTCAAGATTTTACAAAGATGAGCAAGATGACTACTATGTGGAACCTGTAGATTTGGGGGCTTTCTACACGCTGACAGGAATGGATAGGTTCAGAATGATCTTTTATAGCGTGCTTCGAGGAGCAGATTACAGTTCTGGTGTCAATAAAGTGGGAAGAGAAAGAGCTTCAAGAATAGCTTTTATCGGAACCAAGCTTGACAAGACAGCAGAGAGTTGTATTGATTTTCATGGGGAGTTCATGTCCATCTTCTATCAAGATGTGTTTCTCACCAGTCTTCCTGAGTTGGATACAGTTCAGTTGAGATACGAAAATCTTTTACAAAGAGTCAGAGAGGAAGTCTCTCTGAACGCTTTTGAATACTTTGGCAGGATGGATATCGTTGGACATGAAACTGTCCCACCTCCGTACTACATTCCTATTTTATACTTCTACCCAGTACTATCATCACTGGTGTTCAAATTCACAACTGGTTCGATGAATTATCAAGACTCTGATGAGCCCTCAGAGTGCTTGAGAACAGATAAGAATACCATTCCTCAGATACACACTTTCAAACTAGGTCCAAATGGTGAAATTGAGTTTGAGAGGCACAGAGGTGGAGTAAGAGGTTTGTCTCTCGACTACAGCGTGAAGAAAGTAGATTTTAAGCCAAGTGAAGCTACTCAAAAATTAAATCTAATCAAATTTGAAGAGCTTATCTGGCAGCTCGATGGGAAGTTACCGAAGGTTACCAATACAAAAAGGTACATTGTGAACAACTTTCTTAAGTGTTTGAGTCCACAATTGATACCTAAAGCTATATCTGAGGACATTTTCATCAGATCGAGCAAACTAAAATTATTCCCATCACGAGCAGAGATAGGCAGACAAGTCAAACTGGACTACGAATGTGGCTCCAACGAGTTAGAGAAATGGCCAATACAAATGTATCTCTTTCAAATTGATCCGGGTTCTCTACTTCAAAGCAAAATTGACGATGCCGCACTTTTAGAACTTGAAAATTCGTCATGGTTGAGCGAGCCTTTGATTCACCACCTAGGTTTAAGTGGATACATCGAGAAATTTAACCTGCAATTACAGAGCCCTAAGAAGCGTCAATCAAGTAACCTTGAGACATTGGGGTTCTTGACAAGTCCCAAGAAGGACCCTGAGTTGCAATCTGCAAATAAACTATCATCGAAAAGAAGAAGTGTCACCAAGAGTCCTCTGAAAAGAGCTGAAAGATCTCCCAAAAAGGCTTTCAAAAAATCACCAACTAAACTACAGCCTGGTCAAAGCAGTATTGTGAAGTTTTTCGCAAGCGAGAGCAACATTACCACCGAGAAGGCCCGTACTGTTAATGAAGTAATATCGTTGACCTCAGACGAGGAAGAAACGATAAGTTATCCGAAAAATTGTAATTTGCTGAGCAGGAGAAGAGCATCGATTTTAGATGTTGATGACGACATAGGTTCCGTTCAGGGCAACTCGGGGGTCAGAAAACTCTTTGCGGAGGAAATAAGCAGTAGCAGCGATGACGAGTGTTTGGAAAATTCTCTTGGCCAGTTGAACAGATTGGGTCAAATGCGGCTAGGGTAAATTGCTCGATGTTGTATTCGTACATGTTACAACATTACGTACTGTTTTTACTCGATTCGGAGAGTTACACCACTTTAGCGAGGATTGCTGTTTGGTTTTGACTAATTGAGAGCTTTTATTTGGTGGGGATACCTCTTTACAATTACAACGTAATGTTTGCCAATTACAACAATGTGGATATGCTTCCGCGAATCATCAACATGTGTTTTGGTTTTACCTCACAAGACCAGCACAAGAAAAAAGGAAAGAGCGTCACAACAAGCTTTTTGTAGGTTGTCCAGAAATGCTTGGTCACTTCAAACTGAAATACCGTTGGTCTTGGTTCTACGAAATATCGATTGAACCCTCTCCTGGCAAAGTTTCAGCCACTCTACCAAGATTGTCGTCTTTGAGGGTCTCACGACTATTGAATTGATACTACGATCACGTCTTTTCGTCAAGTCTACGCTGGTAATTTACTCTCTTCGGGGGGTGTATCATTTGTCGTGCAGAAACAAAAAAAAATTTTTCGTTCTTTTCTTTTTCGAAAAGGCGTTTCATTACGTCATGAGCGTTGAGATCTTTCTCATATGAAACGGTGTTACTAGTCAATTGGTAGCCCAGTTTGAACAGGTATAGATCAGTTGAAAAACGTGTTGTTTCACGGGCTTCAAAGCTGGAAAAAAGGTACACCACACGCGAAAATAGTTACACGTTAATGGCTTTTTAGCTTAAAACAGTTAATATTCACCACCAGCAGTGTCGGAAATCTTGAGGATATGCAGTGAAAGCCTATAGTGTCGTTTCTTTTCGCACTGACACAAGCTTGTCAGTGTCACAACTGGTGCGCCAGCTTGGCTTGGCCTCAGAGCCCTGCGCGCAGTTCGGATAAATTTTAGTGTGCAAAAGAGGGTTTCATGCTGGAATATGCACGCTGGCCGGAAAAACTGCCGCGTCAGTTAAGCTTGCTTGAAATTGTCGAAAACCATTACATCATATTTTCATCATAGTGCTGAAATTGTTGAAGCAGAATTCTCACGATATTAGAAGAAGAAAAGATCAACAACAAATTTTAAGAAATCGTGAATAGGATTATAAATACGCCGTCTTCCCCACTGTTTTACCCAAATTTCAGTCAAGTCATCACAAAACTAGCTTGAATAACACAAGATGGGTTTTAACTGGTCTAAGAGAACAAATACACTGGGTCTTACCGGCAGAGCCTTGAGAGTCTCGGTAACAATTACCGCCATGTTGGGTTTTTCCCTTTTTGGTTACGATCAAGGTTTGATGTCTGGTTTGATCACCGGTGTACAATTTAACGACGAATTCCCTGCCACTTACAACAACAGTGTCAACCAAGGTGCCGTCACAGCTTGTTATGAAATCGGTTGTTTCTTCGGTGCCTTGGTCGCCATGTTCAGAGGTGAAAGAATCGGTAGACGTCCTTTAATCATTGCCGGCGCCATCATCATCATTCTCGGTACCGTTATCTCGGTTTCCTCTTTCAAAGACAGCTGGGGTTTGGGTCAATTTGTCATCGGTAGAGTTATTACCGGTATCGGAAACGGTATGAACACCGCTACTATTCCAGTCTGGCAATCTGAGATGTCCAAGCCTGAGAAGAGAGGTCAATTGGTCAACTTGGAAGGATCCGTCGTTGCTGTTGGTACTTTTGTTGCCTACTGGATCGACTTTGGTTTATCCTACGTCGACTCTTCCGTCCAATGGAGATTCCCAGTAGCTTTCCAAATTTTCTTTGCCCTTTTCCTTTTGGCTGGAGTCGTACAATTACCAGAATCTCCAAGATGGTTGTTGTCTCAGAACAGAAGAGAGGAAGCTGTATTTATCTTGGCCTCGTTGGACGGTGTCTCCATCGATGATGAAAACATCCAAATGGAGGCCACTGCCATCCAAGATGTTTGCCAAAGAATTTCTAAAGAACAAGTCAAGATCAGAGATGTTTTCACCAATGGTAAGACTCAACATTTGAGAAGAATGTTGATCGGTTCATCCACCCAATTTTTCCAACAATTCACCGGTTGTAACGCTGCCATTTACTACTCTACAGTCTTGTTCGAACAGACCATTGGTTTGAGCAGTAGATTGTCTTTGGTCTTGGGGGGTGTTTTCGCTACCATTTACGCTCTTTCCACAATCCCATCGTTCTTCTTGATCGAGAGATTGGGTAGAAGAAACTTGTTCTTGATCGGTGCCACTGGTCAAGGTATTTCCTTCATCATCACATTCGCATGTTTGATCAAAGACACCGAACAAAACGCCAAAGGTGCCGCCGTTGGGTTGTTCTTGTTCATCGTCTTCTTTGCATTCACAATCTTGCCATTGCCATGGATCTACCCACCGGAAATCAACCCATTGAGAACCAGAACTGTCGCTACCTCTGTCTCTACATGTACCAACTGGCTTTCTAACTTTGCCGTTGTCATGTTCACTCCTATTTTCATTGCCAACGCCAGATGGGGTTGTTACTTGTTCTTTGCCATCATGAACTTCCTGTTCATTCCAATTATTTTCTTCTTCTACCCAGAGACTGCTGGTCGTTCATTGGAGGAAGTTGACATTTTGTTTGCCAAAGCTCATGCTGAAAAGAGACCAGTATGGAGAGTGGCTCAAACTACTCCAAAGATGACCCACAGACAAGTTGAGGAAGAGGCTATCAAATTAGGTTTGTTCGATGAAATAGAATTTGAAAGTGACGAGTTTGACAAGGCTTCTGCTTCTCAATCATCTTTGAAAGATGCTGATGCTGCTTCCCCTTCAGATGAAGGTTCTAGCACTCCAGAAGCTAAAGTCTGATTTTATCTTGTTTACTAAGTCATCATAATCATTAGTGGTGTACTGCATCATTACAATTTGCTTTTATAGAATGATATTTATTTATTCAATCATATGGTTTACAGTTAGTTAATTATCAAATGTAGATGTGTATCACTACTGGTACTGAATAGAGAGATGTTATTTTAAACGCTACCCGAACTGGTAAATTTTAGACCTTGAAAGGGCTTAAAAGGGAGGGAGCAGTTTAGGTCGTGTAGAAAAAATCAAATTACCAAAAGAGGAAATGGTGAACTGGCATGCATTCTCTTCCACTACACATATTCAAACACACGAGGTGCCTGAACAGTTCGAGATGACTCAGTGCACATGAAGTTATATCTGTTGTGTCCATTTTTACAACCGAAGATACAAGCCAATCATAAGCTTACATATATGCCTATACATGTAGAAGACATCCAAAAGGTCAAAGAATATAAAAAAACCGTAACTAACAAACGTTCTCAACTTCAACAGTCTTTCCGTCATGATCACCATAATCTACCTTCAACTTTCTGTCAAACAATTCGCTTAAAAACCCGAAACATGCTTTAGTAACAGCACCATCGTAACGATCTTTAGAAGACTCATCTCTTACAAAAGCGTGCTGAGCATCGCAGATCTCCAAAAATGAGAACTTCAACCCCAGATCTCTCATCTTAGATCTGATCAAGTCTCTGCCGCTTGGAGGCACGTGATTGTCCAAGGTCCCGAAAATCATAAAAAGCTCCAGTTGCCCCATCTCCAGGCATCTGGCCAAAGAGTCGTCCCCACCTTTACCCAATTGGGCATCGTGGATATCGGTAGCGAAGAAACAGACACACAGAGTGACACGTGAGTCGAGACACGCTCTATACGCCAAATGACCCCCGAGACACATCCCGGTAGCCCCTATTTTCCCGTTACAGGTAGGAAGGCTCAAAAGGTAGTCGATGGTCAATTTGTTATCTTCGTCGTAACTGGCAACAGGTTTCTCCACTTTGTAGAGGTTCCCCTTATCGGTTCCCTCGACGTCATAGGCCAATGGCTCTGGACCTTCCCAGTTGTGATAAATGGAGGGACAGGCAACGATGTAACCTTGAGCTGCGATATCTTTGGCAAACCGTTGCACTGGGCCGGTTACCTGGTAGATCTCGGAGTAGACGACAACGGCTGGAAATTTGGCCTTTGGATAGTTGGTGATCTTCGGATGATAGACGAAGACCCTCATGGTGGTCCCGTAGGACGTTTTAATATCGGTGAATTGCTCGGTGATTAACATTGGAGTGTATAGTGGAGGAGTCAAACTTTAATTCACTAGTCAGATTTGAGCGTGTGAAAAGTTGGATTGGGATGCTGTGCACGACTTTTGGTGAATAGAGCCGGAATTGGTTAGACAGCGCACGACTTTTTGAGATAGGAGAAGGGAAAAGTCACGTGACTAACCCCCTTTTTCGACATGGCAGTACAACACTATAACTAAAGCAACTAATAACTTATACCAGTTCCTCTTCTAAACAATCCTGTATCAAAAAAATAATGTACAACTACAACCATTAAATAATACAAGTCATCTTTAGATGTATACATAAAATACAGCACGAACCACAACAGCCTTAAACTACTGCTGTTGAGTATCGCTCTCCGTTTTCGTCTTCTTCTCTCCTTCTCCGTTGGCCAATTCAGTGTCAGCGGCTCTTTTCTTACTCTCTTCCAGAAGTTGAGGATTCAGTACCTGAGGTTTCTTCAAATTCTCCCTGAAATTATGTGTAGGAATCTTTGAATTAGAATTCGAATTCGAGTTGTTAACGCTTGGGACGTTGATAGCTGGTTTGGAGGGAATTGAAGATGGTTGAGTTTGAGATGATGCTGATGAAGGTGCTGAACCTCCCTTCAAAGTTGCCAACTCGGCTTTCGCCTTGTCCAACTGCCTCTTGGTCATCTTGTATCTCATCTCACCCTCTTTCAGAGCTGAGGCTCTACCTTCTTCTTTAGCCTTTTTGCACTCGGCCTCAATAGACTCCTTCAATCTCTTGATCTCGTCTTCAAGCTCTTTGTTAGATCCTCCTTTCATCTTGGCTTCGTACTGTTTGACCAATTCTTCCTCTTTCTTCTTGATTTCAACGTCAGCTTCTTGCTTATACTTCTCGAACCTCTTGTTGGCTATAGATTTGATCTTAGCTTCGTGTGGTTCGCGAATCTTGGCTTTCAAAGCATCACAAGCTTCTTTGATCTTCACTTCAACATCTTTAGCATGCTCTTCTTCCAACTGCTTCTTCAAAGCTTCGACATCGACAGAAGCTGCTGGTTTAGCTGCATTCCTGGCCTCTAACTCTCTCTTGATCTCGATCTTCAACTTGAACTTCAGTTGCTCCAACTCAGAGTTCTTTTGCTTGATAAACTCCTGTTTCTCTTTCTCTAAAGATTCCTTGAAAGCTTCAACGTTAAAATCACCATCGTTGGGCAACTCTGTACTGGAAACTTTCAGGTTCAAATCATCAACTTGTTTCTTAAACGAGTCTCTTGACTCAGTTAACTCTTTCAAAGATTTTTCATTTTGTTCATTGGCTTTGACCAACAGTTCTTTAGATTTCTCTAATTCTTCTTTCAAAGAAGTCAAAGCTTGTTGAGATTCCTTATCGTCAGCAGTGACACTGACACCACCTTCGCTCAACTTGGTTTGTAATGACTCGATTTCTTTCTGTAACTCAGCGGTTCTCAGTTTCTCCTCGGTCAATTCCTTCTTAGTGGTGTCAATGATACCTTTGAATTTAGTTAACCTGTCGTTGGCCTCTCTGATCGACTTCTTTCTTTCAGCCTGGTAACCAGCCTCCAAATCTGTCAATTTTTGTTGTAAATCAGTGACTTGAGCTTTCAAACTCTCATGCTCTGAAGGATCTATCCTGTTGTAGTTTTGTAAGATTTCCTGGTTCTTGTTCTTCCAGAATTCTACAATTGTCTTCTCAGACTGGAGTTCTTTAGTTCTGGTCTCCAATTCCAGTCTCAAATTAACGATTTGCAACTCCATTGGTTCCAACTTGTCAGCATTGGCGCTAAGTTTCTCCTCCAAAGACGTGATCTGAGCAGCATAGTTTTGGTTCTCTTGCATCAATGTAGCGTTACTCTCTCTCATGACATCCAACTGATCGATCTTCAGCGTTAAAGCTTTATAGTTCTCTTCCAACTGTTTCGAATGGTTTTCTCTGGTTTGTAACTTGACCATCTCCGTCTTGACATCTTCCAATTCCAGTTTGGTGAGCTCCAAGTTTTGTTGTAATCTTCTCTGTTCCTGTTGTGATACTTCCAATTGAGCATCTGATATCTCTTTCTCATGACGTAAAAATGAGATAACTTGTAACAATTCCTCACTGGACCCGTTCGTGGTGGTTGGAACCTCCGAGTTCCCAGATACTTTGGCATAAGATTCTCTTTGATCTTTTGTGAGTTGTTCCAATTGGTTCAAGAGCATTCTGTTCTGCAAATTCAAATCACCAACACGACTCTCAGCTACTCTCAATTCTTCCTCGAGAGTCAATTTTTGAGCACCCCAGCTCTCTTGAGCTGTTGTGAGAGCGGTCTTACTATCTCTAGCCTCGATAGTTAGCTCTTGAATCTTAATTTTCAACAGTGATTCTTCCTCTCTGAGCTTGGAATTCACCGAAGAAACTTCAGCATGTTTTTGTAACTCTTGCTCATAACTCTGTTGAGCATCAGCTGCGATCTTTGCCTGTTGTTCCAAATCATGCTTGATGAGCTCCATTCTCTGTTCATATTCTTCTTTGATCTCATCAGATGAAGATGCTTTCAATTTCAAAGATTCAATCTCCTGTTTCAACGAGTTGATAAAGTTTTCTTGTTCAGACCCCGCGGTTTCAAGTTTCTTCTGCAATTGAGAGACCTTGGTGTTCAAATCTTCGATCTGCTTGGTGAGATTCTCATTTGTCTCACCAGATTCTTTCAATTTTTGCTCTATCGATGCCTTGTATGAGTCGTACGAGGTTGTGATGTCTTCCAATCTTGCCTCAGCAGCCTCGGCAACTAATCTGAATTGTTCAACACTCTCGTTAGCAGCAGCCAAATCATGAACCGAGTTTTGCAACTCCAATTTGGATTTTTGAAACTCTTGACGTAATTTGGTCTCTACATTACCTTGTGAGTCCAGTTCATCGATCGACTCATATGACTTCAACTGTTTTTCAGCATCCGAAAGGTTTCTCTTCAAATCTTCAACGGTTTTCTCCAACTGGTTGGTAAGAGTTCTTCTCTTGAGAAGATCTTCTCTAGCTGATTCTGCTTCGTTTCTCAACGAGTCGATTCTCTCTTGATATGCTTTGGCATCTGTATCTTTTCTCAAGAGGGCCGATCTCAATTCTTCGGTGTTTGAATCTAACTTGGTCTTCAACAAAGACAATTCATCTTCCAAGCTTGCAATGGTAGCGTTGAGCCTTGTAGTGGACTCTTTAAAACCTTGATCACGTTCATTTTCCAATCTTCGTAACTCCGAGGTCAAACTGTTGAGTCTCAATCTCTCATCCATGAGGGAAGAGTTCTCATCGTTGAGTCTTTTCTCAATAGATTTCCACAACTGTTTCTCCAGTTTCAAATTTGATATTTCCAAGCTCATACTCTCAGCTAGGGATTTGGTCTGGATCAACTCTTCAGTGAGTTGTTGACTAGTGACATCATGTTTGGATAAGTTATCTTGCAAGATATTAGATCTCTTTCTGATCTCATCGTTCTCCGATTTACTGTATTGCAACGTTTGTTGTATCGATTTATAACGTTCTTCGAACAACTGAGCTGAAGAGGTTGCCCTGGCCAACTGTACAGCCAACTCGGATTTGGCATTGGTCAAATCGTTGATCTGCTTGTTCAAGATCTTCATTGTAGAGTCGGTTTCTTTCCTATATGTCTTGAGTTCATCTTGTGTCTGTGACAATTGTAATTCTAATGACTCTTCCCTACCCGAGGATTCTCTGATGTCCAGTGCAGTGGTGTTTGGTGTACTGTTGAAAACGTTGTTTTGTTGCTGCTTATGACCACCAGCGATAGATCTAAACATATCACGTTCTCTTGTGATACTGCTCAACTTGGACTCGAGAGAGGATATCTGTTCTTGAAGCACTATGATAGCTTCTCTTGCCTCATCTATCGCAATACTCTCCAAATTATCCATCTTCTGTTGGTTCGCAATCTCCTGGTTCTCCAACTGGTTACCCAACTGTCTGGTGATCTTCAACAATTCTTGGTTTTTACTTGTAAGATCGACAACAGAGTTAAACTTGACCAACCTCTCGGTGATCAACCTGTCGGTATCAGACTCATCGTTGTAACCGTTAGCGTATTCTCCAACAAGTTTATCTACAAATTGCTTCTCTTGAGCTGTCAATGGAGAATCACCATCCAGTTTCAACGACAATTGAATTATCAAATGGGACACCTGTCTCGATAAGTCGAGTCTCGATTTACTCAAAGTCTTCAACTCCAACTCGTACTCGTTCAATTTCTTACTCCAGTTCTTGTTCTCCTTCAACAAATGATCTTTCTCCTTCGAAGTCTTCTCCAACAATATCGAGATATCGGTCAACTCCAGTTCAAGAATGTTACACTTCTCCTTGGTAGCAGTGATGGCTGGAACTTGTTTGTTCAACTCTTCTACAAATTGGTTTACCTGTCTCTCCAAATTCTCTTTCAATCTTCTCTCCTTGATCAATTGTTTTCTCATCAATTGGAAATCAGAGTATAATTGAGTCAACGAGACACCACCACCGATCTTTGCCAAAGTCTGTTGAGCAGATGGAGACAAAGGGACCTGTTGGTTGAAATTCCTCAACGGTTTAGGTGTTGAAGGGATACTACCCACTGTTTGAGAGAGCATACTTGTCTCAACGTTCCCACTTGGACTTGAAGATAATTCGTCAATCACAGACTCTAATTCTTTTATCTTCAGTTCCAGTTTCTGGATCTTCTTGGTGGATTGCTCCAACTTGATCTGTAGGTCCGAGGAATCTTTCACGTTCTCAGTCTTGATGGTATCGAGACTTGATTGGAGTGAAGTGACTCTTTGTTTCATTTCATCGTTTGATTTGCGTAAAATCTCGATCAACTTGTCCTTGGAGGACATCTCTTTCAAGAACTCTTCCTGGTTATAAGCGATCTTGTCGTTCAACTGTTTCACAGAGATCAAAGAGTCGTCCAACTTCTTTGTAGTTGAGTCGAAATTGTTCTTCAAATTATCGTATTTCAAAGTCAACGACTGGAGTTCCGATTTCGTCGAGTCCAACTCTAGCTGTACCTCCGAAAATTCTCTATATTTATCCACTTTGAAGGTCTTTAACTCGTCCATCTTCTTATTCAACTCTGTCTCGTACCAGGAGGAATTCTTTTTCAAGATCTCCAATTCTTGAGACAAATTGTTCTTGTCAAACTTCAATTTGAGCAATTCACTCGAATTTTTCTGACTCGAGGTCTCAAGTGCGAGCAACTCTGACCTGAGTTCCCGATTATTTTTACTCAATTGATCCACCTCATCTTTCGAGATCTTCAACTCATCTTCTCTTCTCTTGATGATCTCGAAAGAGTGGATCTTCTCCTTCTCTATCGACGAGATCTTCTCCTGGGACTCGACCAATCTCTTCAAAATGGAATTCTTCTCCATCTCCAACTCGGAGATCTTGCCGTCCTGAGAAGCCTCGGAATTACGACTCGACTCAAGAGACTCTTTCAACGATGAGTTCTCTATGGTCAACTTGTTCACTTTGATCTTCAAGGACTCCAACTTCTTACCACTCAAATGGTTGAGTTGCTCGATGTTCATCTCCAACACCATCTTCTCGGACCGGAGGTTCTCCATCTGGTCCAATTGCACTTTCATCTTATTCAACACCATCTCATCGATACTCTTCAAAGACTCCAGCTCGACACCTAACTTCTCAGCGAGAAATGCCTCGTCGTTCAAACCAACTCCACTAGACTCGACTTGATCTGCTGATTCATCTGGTACCACTTCTGGACCCGCTGGACGCTCTTCAACGGGACTTTGAGACTCCATTGTCCTGTGTCTATCTGTTGAGATATTTCAGGTAACCTATGAAAAATTACACTCCAAGACACCTAAGAGACCCCAATTTTCAACCGGTGCACTATCTCTACTCAATAGAGACACTGAACTTACTATTAGAAAACTGCAGTTCCCAATTAACAACCGATATCACCAACACCGTTCGAATACCTAAATAGCTTGTTTTTAAAAAAAGCCCTTTTTTTTGAAATATATCTTTTTTTTACCTCGGTATTGACACGTGAAAATGGTGGTCCGAAATGGCAGACACGTCCGTGAAGCTGGACGTCCAAATGGATCGCCAAAAGATGGCGTTTGAGCATCGCATTTATACATGAAACCATTAGCTAAATTACATTAAATATACAAAATCTATTCTTTTTTCAATTAGCAGTATGTTCTTTTGAAGGATTACTGTACCCGAATTCTTGGATGATCTTCTTGAGTTGACCTCTGCGGATTGGTTTGGCAAGGAACCCACTCATCCCACACTCGAGACATTTGGCAACGTTGGACTCGTCTGCGTACAGCGTCAAGGCAACAATTGGACCTTTGTAATTCATCTCGTTACGGATGTACTCAGTGGCACTGACACCATCCAATTTAGGCATCTGCACATCCATGAAGATCAAGTCATAGTCCTGGTCTTTGTCGAGTTCCAGTTTCAAGAAATCGATCAGTTCTTGCCCATCACACGCCAACTTGATGTTATTAAAACCTTCCAAGATCAACATTCTCTTGATCACTTCTTGGTTCACCAAGTTGTCTTCAGCGACAAGAATCTTCAAAGACGGTCTCTCAGGACTAGCCGTAGCACTTCTGTCATCCACTTCTTGTGGAGATGACATTGTTGGGAAACGTGTCTGTGACAGCGATTTCGGTGTCGTATAATTAGATATAGGTGAAGAGTTTGTCGAGCTCGAATTGTTTGACGACGACGGCACAGAATGTGCGGTACCTGTAGAGGACTTGGTCAACAACGAAGGTTTGTCGACAAAATATGAGGCTGACTGTATAGATGACGAAGGAGATTGCAGTGCTTGAGGCAGGAATTGCAATGTGATTGGAGTGTTCGAGGTTGGAATGTTCAACTTCAACAAATTGGCATCTTGCGAGCCTCTGGATTTGAGTGAATTGGATTCTTCACCAGATGATCTCCTTATACTCATTGGGATAGACTCATTTGGCTCCACAATCTTAACTCTTCTGGTCTTCTTACTATCAGGATTGAACTCATCGTCATACAAATCTTCCTCGTCTTTCTTCGATGTGATTTGCAATTCTTTCACTTGAGGTACTGGGATTCTGAAAATAAATTTGGAACCTTTACCGACATCACTCTCCAATTCCAAAGTACCGTGCATCATCGATGCCAATTGTCTACAAATGGATAAACCTAACCCGGTACCACCATGAGACCTACTCAAAGTTTGATCACCTTGGATGAAAGGTTCGAAAACTTTTTCACGTAATTTAGGATCGATACCAGGTCCTGTATCCTGGACGACAAACTCCATGACCCATGTCTTGGTTTCTTCGAGTTGTTTCACTTTGTAATGCTTAATCTCATCATCACCTTCATCATCGCCACCAGCGGTATCATACTGAACGTCGGTGTCATCAGAGTTGGAAAATTTATCGCTGTCCTGGTTTGTGAAAGTAGAGTTTCTACTGCTTCCGACATCTGTTGTAGATGTAGGTGAGTTCTCTGATGAATGATTGTTGAATCTTTTCCTGAATTGTGATTCGAAAATGGCATTGTTATATTCGGTGGTACTGATGGTGTGGATACTCTGGATATCATCGTTATCGAATTGAATGAACGATTTCTCAGACAAAGATCGTGTATCTTCGTTGTGGTCATCTTTGTGTGGTTCATCTTCAAGAGTTATATTATGCTTGGTGTAAACTTTTTTATAGTCAGCGGCTCTCGAACGATCTTCGTCGTACTCTCCAAGACAACGGATTCTGACATCCACTTTACCGTCTATTGGAGTGAATTTCAACGAGTTACTTACGAGATTCATCAACACCTGGATGATTCTATTGGAATCTCCAAACAAGATCATCTTTCTCACGAGATTTGGTTTGATGAAAATTGTAAGATCAACGTTCTGATCAAAAGCCAACTTACCAAAGATGGATTTAATCTGCCATGCAATCTCCAACATTTTAAAGTCTTTGTTCTCCAATTTGGATTTTTTCAAAGTGTTTTTACTGAAAGTTAACAACTCTGTCAAGATGTGTAACAACAATTCACCACTTCTAAAGATCAATTTCAAAGATTCTTTGATCGAAGTTGGATCATCCTCCGCGATACAAACAGAACATAACCCCAAGATACCGTTCAAAGGAGTTCTCAATTCATGAGAAATCTGGGAGATGAACACGGTCTTAGCCTCATCGGCACTCTCTGCAAGAATTTTCAGTTTCTCCAACTCTCTTGTTCTCTCTCTGACACGATCTTCGAGATGTGTATATTGTTTATCTAACTCGTCTGTCATCGCATTGAACAGTTCTGTCAACTCGGATAATTCATCGGTGATAAATCTTTTAGAAAGAGAAATCCGATTTGGGATGATGAAATGGTCCCCATTTGTACTGCTCAAATGACCTGAGGTCGAAGTGGCATTACTATGAGGAGAGGACAGATCTGAGATTCGAGGTGAAACCGTATTTTGAGCGTGACTACTGGCAGCAACACTGATGTTACTTCCATCTCTCGAATGATAGTAATTTTTGAAAGAAAAACCTTCTTTTGACTTGAAAAATTTCGAGCTCTGGCTTCTTCTACCCAAACCTCTTCCGTAGGTGATTTCCTCTGTTGCCTTTTGTAATTTCATGATTGGTCGCACTCCGTAGTAAGCCAACGGGAAAGTGATGAGACAGATCAATACTGCCAAACCTATCACTACACCAACGATGATCTTGGCCAACTTGTTTGGAGTCGCTAAGAAATCGCTGAGATCTTGTTCTACAAACACGATCCAATTTTCTCCTGCTATTTCAATGAGATTGTAACCCATTGCACAGGTGATATTCATCGGAGTCACGTAATGCGTGTCAGTACCACTCTGGATCTGATCCTCGAAAACAGATTCTATAAGAGGGTAATTTTCCAAAGGAAATACTTGGGTTGTAAACTCTGGATCGTTGAAACCTGCTGGTTCGAAAGCGTAACTAAACCCCAAGTAATCACTAATATTGGATGGATTAGTTACAGCCTTGATGATATTTACCCTTGAAGTATCCAAAGCCGCGTTATCGGTTGTTATCAATTCCATGGCGTTGGCGTTGATCACCACAGTCATGAACCCTGCCAAATCTGGAGTCGAGATCAATATAGAAGAGTTAGCGTAGACAGGGAGAGTCAAACTGAAGAGATAAGTTCTGGTACCGTAGATGTCTGGAGTCGTGTCGTTTAAAATGGGCCCTGTGAAAAGTACTCTGTTGGCCTGTAAAAGCAGAGGAATCGTTTCGTTCTCTCTGCCTAAAGGTTTCAACTGTGCTTCCAGTTCGTTTGAAATGTTGGCTTGCAGCACCACGTTGGTGACATCGAACAACTTATCTCCATCCACACTGTACAAGGCAGCGTTGAAGAAATTTTCAGTACTATCGATATACTGTTGTAAGAGTTCCTGTCCCGTACTGAATACACCTTCGGAGGTGTTACCGACTCTATAATTAGTCAAGGCGTTCTTGATATCCTCTCTCAGGGCCAACGAATACAACTGGTAGTAGTTGTAATTGTACGTCTGGGAGATCTGGGCCCCTTTCAACTGCGATATCACCTGGAGCTTCTCCAGACTGGTAGAAATCAAGTTCTTGGTGAAGAACACCCCTGTGACCAAAGCCAACACGAGCAACGATAGCAACGCCATCGTGAGCACGATGACAAGGAGCTGAGTCCGGATGCTCACCTTGATCTTAAGACGTCTCATAACTTGTCTTGAACCCTGGGGGAAAGCTATTGTGTCGCTTGTACTGCCACCTATTTCTTGTTAATTAAATGCTTTTATACCTTGAAAAGGCCCTTGTAAATAATTTTTTTTTCTACCCAAGCCGTGGAAATTGGCCTTCCGCGCACGCCCTTTCTCTGCTGCTGCCTAAACGGGGAACGTTTCGTGGACGTTTGAAAAGGTGTGAATTAAACGCCCGGTTTGCAAATGACTAGAGATGAGTATAAAGCTAACAGATCTGCTACTTTATAAGCCTATCAAGCTCCCGTGTCGAAACTCCTGTGAAAATTTTATCAATGTTTGAAAACATCACATCACTCAAACGTCTATTTTTAGAACTTGAGGCTTGCGCTAGATGAGGTCATAACTGCAAAACTTGAATACTAGATATATAGAGCTTAGTCCAACTCGTGACCGGCTCAAAGACTCTGATTCAGCCGTGTAACTGTAAGCTCGGTGTCTATACCCGATATCACTAAAACCTTTGTTTAAGAGGTGATTTAAAACGGTGGAATTCATCGAGTGAAAAATTTCAAGCCTTTTGTTCAACATGCAGATCTCTGATTACCCGCTGAATGGCTATTGTGTTTTGTGGTACTGCTATTGTGAGTTGAACTATTAACACTGATGAGCTATCGTTGTAAGTTGAAAAAAGGGATACTTCTCTGAAATGAGTGTGATCATGAATGATTTGACTCATCAGCAGTTTGATTCGTAATCAATTAGTTGATCTGAAGCCTTGTAAACAACTGTGCACCTCACTTTAAGGTTGACGGTAAACCTTCTGGCATACTCATGTCAAGCTGCTGGTTAGCTGTGAGGTGACGACCAAATTGTTTCTCTTTACCAAACTAAGACTTTAAAACCTTTGAATTCACTTTTCAGCCTGTTCCTCTCTCTTCATCACCTGATCTAAAGGCCAATTGGAATCTCAACAAGCTTGACGTCTCTAAAAACACTCCAATATCGAAGAAATCTCCTCACTCGCACCGGAAAAAAGAATAAAATAACATAAACCTACCAACTGTTCCACAAACTGCACCAAAAACACCAAAACACCTCAATCCCACATCACAACCATGTTATAATACAACCAATACCCTGTCAACCTCCCTCTTTCAACAAGATTCTCTATCAAATACTCCAAATTTCTCATCAAGGCTTGAAAATGACCAGCATCTTTCGCCTGAGTTGGTGCCTCTGAAATAGAGACAGGTTCAATGGGTACCTGAGTTGGAGGAACAACAGAATCTTTCTCTTTATAAATCAAATCATTCCCATCGAGTAACATCGAGACACCATAATAACAAAGACCAATGGATCCAACACTGAGACAAACTGTAGACAATTTACTGTTGATCAACTTATAGATCAAATTGATCAACCTGTTTGAAAAATTCCTATTATTATTACTATCACGACGACGCAATTTCCGCGACTTCTTCACTCTGTCTTCATTGTTGAACTCGGAACCACTGTTCTTCCTCAAAGTGCTGGCGCTTGGTCTCTGTTCTTTGAATTGATCGCTGTCGATGTTCGAGAGTAAATTGATCAATAGGAAAAGATCATCTTCCAAAGAGTTCAAATGAATAGGTTGACAAATCTTGGACATCGACGTGATCATGGTGGAATGGAATTCTTGCTCATATGAAGAAGATTCGTCAGTGGAGATGAAAATCGGTATAAAAGGTTTGGAGATCTGCTGAGAGAGTAACAAGTTGTCCTGGTCAACGATCAAGATGATCAAGTCAGGGTTCACACTGTTCAACTTGACGTTTTGCAACACTTTGTTGTATAGACTCAACCGTTCTACCAACTGAGAGGAACCTTCACCCACAACGTTCACCTTTAACTTATCAAAATCTTCATCTTCAGTCACTGAGACTCTGGGCATGATAAAAGAAGGCATCTGTAACCGTTCGATCTGGTGAACGGTGGAGTCGTTCTCATCGATAAGGTCCTCATCTTCACTATTTGAGCCGTTATCACAGAAGATCACCGGCTCACGACGTTGGCTCGGTAGATGGGAGTGACGCTGGGTATCGATATAAGAGTTGATAAACACCTGGTTATCTTCAGCATCGGAGCTCGATAAGATCGAAGAAGGTCCACTCAAGTTATTATAAGAAGATGAGCCGCTACCTTGTGGTACCAAGTGCCACGAGGAGAACTCGTTGAAAGACTGGTGAGGATGGTGGCTGGACGATAAGTCCGGAGAGTCGCACACGTTTCGACTGTTAGAACGTGAGATCTCTAAGCTTCCCAATTCCGGATTATTTAACAGTTGAAACACGGAATTATGCGGGGACAAAAAAGATGCATTCCCATGGAGATGGCCCGGTGCAACATTAGCCGGGTTCTCGTCGTCCAAGAGTTGATGATATCTCTGTGACATGGTGGCAAGATTGATTGAACTACCTTCCCCTCACCTCTATCAGTATATAAGTGGCGATGGTCTCTACTAGGGGAAAGGCCTCTATCGTATTGGAATAGGTGTAGATCAGAGTATAAGCGTTGGTTAGTGGGTTGTTGACGAGTCTTCAAACTGCAATTCAGCCCGTGTCCAACAGTTGGTTAATTTAGTACTGATCAAATAGGTAAAGATGATTCTTTCCTTTATGGGAGATAATAAATCTGTCATTTTTTGAGCGATGGCGCACGACTGATTAGTGAGATTGGGACATGCACGACTTTCCAGGGCCGGATTGGATGCGGACACGACTTTCGAGGGTTCAAGAGAAAGTGGAGGGATGGTGATTTGGGGGCATTGATTACGGGGAGAGATCGCTTAGACGGCTTTAAGTAAAGAGACAGAGAATCAGAGACAAACACTTGATGATGATTCATGTGTCAAATCGTGACATGCATAATCTCGGAAAAATACGTATCTACGTACATAATTATCCGTGGTTGCATCACCATTTGATATTATTGTTGATCGTTCTAAATAAACACATAACTTTTGGGTGCCCTATACACACCTATTGATCTGTAGTTTCTTCAATTATTTTCTTCCATTCTTGTCTTTCCATCACTTCGGAGGCTAGTCAAGTGTCAGTCAACGGCTAACCCCCCTACGAAGAGATCAGTTTCTTGAAAGTCTCTGGAACATCCATTCTGTCCAAACACAACTCAACCATTTGCAAGTTTGAGCCACTAGCGAAAGCTGCACCTTTGAAAAGATTGTGTAATTCCATCTTGGTCTTGATAGTCAAATTGTCCAGCTTACCAGTGACATCACCAAAAGCTTCGAAGATCTTAGTCCATTGGATATTGGCTGGAATGTCATTGTAAAGAGCTTCAGTTCCCAAGATAACTCTCTCAACAGTATAACCATCGTTATTCAATAAGAGTATTTTCAGCTTGACGTCTTGTCTGAGGTATGTCATCAACTCTTGTAATGTCATAAGCAGTGAGCCGTCACCTTGGACCAAGACAACTCTCGACTCTTCTTCAGAGTATCCCAACTCTTTGTTAGCAAGAAAGACACCGATAGTGGCAGGCAAGGCATACCCAATGGAGTTGTAGAAGTTTTGGGTGACAAGTCTGAAATTATCCGGAACATCGAGATCTGGAACGGTGAACAAGAACGAACACGTCTCGACGACCAAGATATCGTTTGGCTTCAAATATTTCTCCAAACTGGAAGCCAAAAAGTCTTCATTTAAGTCTCCATTCAAGTCATGGCTTGCGATTTTGGCTGTTGGTTTCACCAATGGTGCACAGGCAGGAACAAGTGCAGAATCTAAAGAGTCCACCAATCTCAGTAAGACATGAGTGAAGTTGGCTTCATACAATTCTTTTTCACCAACCAGAATCATGTATTCGTTCATCTCGATCAAGGCATCCTGTTGGTACTTGGTAGAGAAGAAACCAGAATTGTTTTGAACATCGAAAGAGCCTATATCCAACACAAAATCGGAGTTTTCGATCAACTCACTAGTCTCCGGGTGTTGAGAATGTTTTCCAGCGTATAAACCTCCAAACCTTGGATGGGATTCGTCGACAAATCCTTTACTCAATGTCATGGTGAAAAGGTTCACTTTCGAATCCAACTTCGACATCAATTTAGAGATTTGTTCTTGCTGTCTGAAAGGTTTGACCAAATAGTCAACTATCACAGCTGGAGATTTCGACAGGTAAAGTCTCTGTAAAATATTTTGGACAATTTTCTCAGTCAACTCGGGGTTCAAATCAGCCTCTGTCAAGTCCAAAGGAGTGTACAATCTTTCAGCTGATACCATACATGTAGCCATATCAGAAGGTAAGAAAATGTACCCTGGTCTCAGTTTTTTATAAACTTGTTCAATAGCGTTATCAATTTGTTTTGTAGCAATGCTGATGTCGCTTAAACTTTCCTTGACAATGCAAACAGAGTCAACCATATTTTCGTATACATAATGGTTTGGAGTCCTTGAATTTTTTTGGGGGATCAAATGGTGATAAGATCTCTTGTCAGTCTTCTGACTTCTTGAAGAGGTTCCGACAATGTGCAAAACTGGAGCGTACTCCAGGAAGGCACCAGATATACCGTTTATGGCACTCAACTCCCCGACTCCGAAAGTGGAGACGAAGACCCCTATTTTACCGGAGGTCTTAGCATACCCATCAGCAGCGTAACTACCGTTCAACTCATTACAAGTGCCGACCCAGTTCAACTCTGGAGTTTTTTTGATTTCGTCACAGAAGGACAAGATGAAATCTCCAGGAACACCGAAGACAGACTTGACCTCAAGTTGCAAAATTCTGCGGTAGATGTACTCGGAGACAGTGATCTGGTCATCCGATGCGAAATATCCTTTGTCATTGTGAGCTACTGGTGCCATCTTGGCTGATTTTTTTAGATAACGTGTGGTTTACACGAATTTCATAGATAAGAGGATCCTTGCATCTTTTTATATATAAGAGCTCGGTAATTAAACCGTCTCATGAACAGCCAAGTGAAAGCTTTTCAACGGCTATCGCTTATTGAAGTTAAGCTCAGCTGTGAAAAAAAAAAGAGATGAGCAGTCGATAGCCGAGATTGCCTTTTCTAACCGAGCCACACTGTAATTTTTCAACCGAGACTCACTTACAATTTTCAACTACAGTAACCATGTTCATAGATAAAAGTATTAAATAATCAGGGATAAATATGAGTTAGAGATGTATATAATAAATATGAGTTTTTTCGTAGAATATATGAACTAGATTTTAGGTCCAGCAGCAATGACTTCTTTGGTGGCAGCGTCCTGGTACTTACCAAAGTTCTCTTGGAACAATTTGGCCAACCCATTGATCTCTGTGATCAAATTCTTATCGGTAAGGGAAGGATTCAAAATCTCTTTTGGAACACCTTTTACGCTTTTTGGAACTTGTAAATTGAAAACTGGGTAAGATTCGTATTCGACATTTTCAAGTTCACCAGAGTGAATTTGATCCAAGATCAGTCTTGTGTATTTCAAAGGACAACGTTTACCACCTTTTGTAGCTGATTTACCAGTCCAACCGGTGTTGAGCAACCATGCATTGGCTTTATGTTGAGTCATCTTATCACTCAACTGTTGAGCATATCTCATTGGGTGCAAGACCAAGAAAGGTTGACCGAAGCAAGCACTGAAAGTAGCCTCTGGCTCAGTGACACCGTCCTCGGTACCAGCCATCTTAGAGGTGTACCCACTGATGAAATGGTACATCACTTGAGCGTTTGTGAGCTTAGAAACTGGTGGTAATACACCACGAGCGTCACAGGTCAACAAGATAATGTTCTTTGGATGAGAATCGGCAAAACATGGGATCTTGGCCGATGGAATGTAGTTGATAGGGTAGGCACATCTTGTGTTGTCTGTGATCGAGTTATCCAGATAATCAACGACACGACTCGATGGATTGTAGATGACATTTTCCAACACTGACCCGAATTTGATGGCATTGAAGATTTCAGGTTCCTTCTCGGCACTGAGATCGAGACATTTGGCGTAACAACCACCTTCAATGTTGAAAACACCGTTATCCGACCAACAATGTTCGTCATCTCCGATCAAGCGACGATGTGGGTCTGCGGATAAAGTAGTTTTTCCGGTACCAGATAATCCGAAGAACAAAGTGACGTCATTCTCCTTGATACCTTGGTTGGCAGAGGAATGAAGAGTTAAAATCTTGTGTCTGATAGGCATCAAGTAGAACATCACGGTGAAGATACCTTTCTTCATCTCACCAGCGTATTCGGTACCCAAGATCACCATCTCCATGGATTTGAAATTGATCTCCACCGAGGTAGCAGAGGTCATACCTTTGGTATGAACGTTGGCTGGGAATTTACCAGCGTTCCAAATGGTGAAATCTGGTTCACCGAAATTTTTCAACTCTTCATCGGTTGGTTGGATCAACATATTTTTCATGAACAAAGCGTGGTACGCACGAGCGCACACGATACGTACTTTAATACGGTACTTCTTATCCCAACCGGCAAAGGCATCGATGACAAAGATCTTCTCTCTGGTACGGAGATAGTCGATGGCTCTCAGTTTGGAGATTTTCCAAGTCTGTTCATCAACTTTTTTGTTGACGGGACCCCACCAGACATCGTCTCTGGAAGTCTCTTCGTCTACAATTCTCTTATCCTTTGGAGATCTACCGGTCTTAGCTCCGGAAAAGGCCATCAAGGCCCCAGTGGACGAGATCAGTGTAGATTTTTCCAACAAACCATCCTCGTACAAAGTTGGTACCGGCAGGTTGTGACGGATGGTGGCATCCGGGTTCAAACCCAATGAGGAGATCACCGACTCGCCAGAGGATTCAATGGTGGAGACGTGCTCATGGTGCAGGAATGTTGGTTTCAACAGCTTGCTCAGCAAGTTCTGATTTATATGTGTCTGTTGAAGCTGGTGCAAGTCGATAGCTGTTGGTGCCATTGTGATATTTGGATGAAAAAAATTGATACTCGAATGTAATTGAATAAATAGGAGTTAAATGATAACAGAGTGGAAGACAAGCGGAGGTAATGTGTCATATTTATATCGTGTTTCATATGACGTGAACCCGGGATGCTTGACTAAAGTTTAAACTCTAATTCGGGGGGTGAAAGGCAGGTGTCCCAAAGAGGAAATTTTTGTGGGGGGCTCATCCCTACTCTGCGCAGGTTGCACCCGGGCCTCCGGGACAGTTCCGGGTTGTCTCTTCGTGTGGTTCCGATTTGAGGGTTTGCTGGATCTGACACAAGTTTTCACCTTGTCTGTGGTATCGTGAAGATACTTCCTGTAACGTTATTCTACCAATTTCCAGCTCTTTAACGGTGTAAATTTGAATAGTTTTCATCTATTGTACACCCATACCGCTCACAATACTCTTCTGACTAGACAATTCTGACAGCAAACTCCCGGAGAAAAGTTCCCTGTTTTTTACGGGCACTGAATCATCGTTGCCGGTTCGGGTGATTTGATTTCGCAAACACTACCTTTGTTCGCAAAATAGGGGCTGTCTCATCGCGGTAGAAAATGCACGACCACGCGTTAAAAGATAAAGTGTAGAGAATAGATGAAGAGGTGAACCAGATGAACGTTGATGGTGCAGATGTGGATCCACGAGAGACCTTGGTAGTGGACCAATTCGAGAGTGTGCTAACGGACAACGAGGAGGAGGATGAAGGTGAGCATTTTGAAAACACCATGACATAATCACACACTAACAACAGTAGAGATCAAGAAACAGATGGCCCTGTTGGAGAAACAACGTAAAGAGCTCGAGTTGAAATTGCAGAGAAAGCTGATAGCCAAGGCACAGCACTCTGTAACACAGACTGAGAGGCCCGTGTTCTTCCAGGAAACAGCCCCTGTGAACAAGACAGGGAACCAGTTGATCGATCAATTGAACCTGTCCAAAAGACAGCAACAGCTAAGAGACCAGCGAGTGATCCAGATGAAACGGTCACGTGTCTACACGTTTGACGACGATGACGAAGTGGAGCAGGAGGTCCGGACGTGCAACGAGGTGGAAAAATATAGTGGGAAGTTGTTGATGCAACGTTACATTTCTGCATCCAAATTAGACCAATTCTTTCAGGATAAAAAAGTGTTGAGATTAGATAAACTTTTCGCCAAAGTGGTGGCTCCACATTTTAAAGAGCCTGATTATTTCAATTGGTGTGTCATTGGAGTTATTGTCAAGAAAAGTGAGCCCATGTTCACCACAGGTAACAAATCGTCCAAGTATATGAAAGTCACTATAAGTGATTTCAACATATCTCTTGAATTGTCTTTATTTGATCAACTGTTCCAGAAGTACTGGAAACTCAAGGTTGGTGATCTCATCCTGGTGCTAAACCCTCAGATTTGGATCAACAGGAACAAGAAGTTCTCCACCAATGTAAATGCCTTCAGTATCACTTTACGACACGATTACAACTCGATCCTAGAGATAGGTAAACTGAGTGTCAACTATTGTCCAAGTATAAAGAAAGGTGGTGAAAAGTGTGGTGTTGTCATAGGTGTCAGTGAAAAGTATTGCTACTTCCACCAGGAATTGCTGATCAGGAAAACCACATCCAAAAGAATGGAATTTAACGGCAGTTTCAAAATGTACGATCCAGTTCAGAATGGTGTCAAACAACAAGTGTTGTTGTCGAAAGATGATCATAAGATCAAGGCCTCGATCTTTAACGACCCTTTTGCAGAGAAAATTGACCGTTTCTCGGTGCTGAGTAAAAAATTCAGCAACACAGAACTGCTGAAACTGTTCTTCAACGATGATTTGTTAAACATCAAACAGAAATATATGGAGGGACAGAGAGAGTCGAAGAAGCGCAAAGTGGACAAAGTTGAAGAGGTGAAACCGGAGCTCAGTTATTTGGACAAGCAAAAATTGATGAGACAGAAGTTGAAGGCTTCTATAATTAAAGATGAGTTCAAATCTAATGTGACAAATGACAGTGATGACGATGACGACTTGCAAATAATCTTCTAGAAACTTTCTAGACGGTTTCTAGATACTTTCTTTCTTTAGGTGATGATCATTTGCGTCCAAGTGCATAGATAGTTTGAATAAATGTATCTCTAGAGATTGATCATACCTTTGGACATGATTAATCCAGCTCTTTAGATACTATTTCAATCTCCCAGCCAGGAATACCACTCTTGATGATTTCAATGGTGATATGCTCTGTAGTGTTGCCCCTTTGTAGTTGGATGATCGACCCATCGATGCAGAATCTTAGCTTCGATTCTTCAACTTCTGAAGGTATAGTGAGCCTTGAAGACTTGGTGACTTGTAAATAATTCACCTCATCAGCGTCTACATGAGCTCCGTCTTGATACAGCTTAGTCATAACTGTCATCAATTCAGCTCCTTGAACCTCACTAGGAACCTCTACTAAATACAAGTCTCGTAAGTTACCTTTTGGTGAGATCTTGAAGTTTTTCTCCAAATTGGACAAATTCGTGTAGAGCAAATACGAGTGAGAGTGTGCGGAAAGTTCTGTACCATCAACCGCTAACTTTGCCCGGTACTCCTGAAGTGATTCGAGATTTTTCTTAGCGGCTATTCCAAATCTTTGCAATCCGAGCTTTCTCAAAGTCGGTGTATCGCTATCTGCGACCAAAGCGGCATGGAACAGCCATGAGAAAACAGCCATGAAAAACCTCTGAGTCACATGTTTGATAGCTTGGTCTGCTACAGTGATATTCAGTGTACAATTCACAAATTTCACCTTATTCAACTCGATCGGCCTTGTCGAGTCGACGAAAAGGTTCGCAACAGACTCAATTGGGTCACAGATCTTTAATGACAGAAGAAGAGCATTCCCTGTGCCAGCAGCAATATTTGCGATAGTCAACTTCCTGTTGAGGTGCTCGTTGGCGGGAAGTGAATTGACAAACTCGCTAATCGAGGTATCTCCACTGATGAAGATGACGAACAAATCATCATCAACAGCACTGTTGGCAGCAAAATCGTCGACCGAGCTCCTTGATAGGGTTCTCAGATACTCGAATTCTATTTCTAGCAGCTCAAACAAAGGGATGATCAAGTCAAGAGCGATATCGTTACCGGTGTCTCTGCCGGTACCGGAGTTGATCGAGTCGATAAGAAGACATTTCCGCCCAAAATACCAGGGCAACTCATCTAGCTTCGGATAATCCCCTTCTATATCCTCCTTCACTATTTGAAGTGTATTATCATCTTCAGCACAGTACACCACCTCTTTATACCTAACAATTGGTGTTAAAGCCATTGTCTTGTTGTATAATAGATTCATCTGTTGTATCTGTTTTCGGATTTTTTGTGCTTTTGCGTACGACAAAAAAACACACCCCCCTGAGGCTCTGCAGCCTGGAAAGAGTATCCCTTTTTTCCAAGAGCAAATGACGAATTTTGTGGTTGGCAAGTGGAGATTTGAAGTGGAGTCATGGAGTGGTCCAAGTTTATTAAATAGACTATTTGGTGTTTATATAGTGGTTTGGCTGTGTAATAGAGACTTTGATGTATATTTTGTATAGACTATTTGAGTCAAAATTGGGGGTTAGTAACAGAGGGGTGTGCATCTGTGGTGATGCAACTTGTAGACTATAAGCTGTGGAGTGACTGTACGATTGACGAAGTTGATGACCTTTTGTATACAGTGCGAGCCGGTATATAAAGATGTTGCATAACAGGTTAGATTTCTCAATAGACAAATTGTAGTTAAAATGAGCTTGCAAGGGAAAGACACAGAATCTGATAAATCGATACATATCATCGATGCAAAAACCGACTCCATCGGATTGGAAAGTAAATACAAAACCCATGGACTCACTTCAGATAACGTTGATTTCTTAAATGCCACCGGTTATGATTTAGATGAAGAAATTGCAGGATTCGAGAATCTGTCCGAGGAGTACAAGTCTGAGCACAAATCATTATGGGACAGATTTCTTTACCTTGAGTACGAAATCAACTTCAAGAACAAGAACAATCTCGTCTGGATGCTTGGATTGTTTGCTGCTTGTGGAGGTTTTTTATCAGGTATCGACCAATCTTTGATCAGTGGTGCCAATATCTTCTTACCAGATGATTTGGAGTTAACCAGTGGTGAGAGTTCTCTCGTTACCGCTTTGATGCCCTTAGGAGCCGCAGGCGGCTCTTTATTGATGTCTCCAATCAACGAGTACGTCGGTAGAAGGATGCTGATTATCATTGCATGTATTTTTTACACCATTGGAGGAATACTCGAAGCTGCAGCTCCCGATGTCGGTGAAATGTACGCCGGTAGATTTATCCTAGGCCTTGGTGTCGGTCTCGAAGGTTCCACCGTCCCCACATATGTGAGTGAATGCTGTCCACTGGAAAGACGTGGCTCCATAGTAAGTCTATACCAATGGAATATCGCTTTTGGTGAGGTTTGCGGATTTGTCGTGCTGCTGATCTTTGTAGACGTTCCTGGGAATTGGAGATACATGTTGGGATCATCATTGGTATTCTCGACATTTCTCTTGATTGGAATGTATTTCTTGCCAGAATCTCCGAGATTCTTGGTGCACAAGAACCGTACAGGCCATCTGTATTATATCTGGCAACGGTTACGTGATATGGATGAAGTGAAGAACAGAATTGAGTTCTTGGAAATTCATCATAACAAATTGAACCAAGACCAAGAGGAGAACTCTTTCAAAATCTGGCTCAACTTCATCAAGAATCCAAGGGATAGAAGATCGTTTATATATGCAAACATTATGATCATCCTTGGACAATTCACAGGTGCAAATGGTATGTTGTACTATCTTTCGACGTTGATGCAAAGCATTGGGTTCAACGAAAGAAATTCCGTCTTTATGTCATTGGTTGGCACTGGAGCCTTATTGATAGGCACAACTCCGCTGGTTTTGTACATGGACAAATTTGGACGTCGTTTTTGGGCAAATCTGATGATTCCAGGATTTTTCATCGGATTGATCTTGGTAGGAGTCGGCTACTTGATACCTTTAGAAAGTAACAGGTCTGCTCTGACAGGTACTTATATGACTGGGATGATCATCTATTGGTTGTTCTTTGGCAACTACGCATGTTTGAGTTGGGTCGTCCCTAGTGAGAGCTACTCGATGAAGATGAGATCGAGAGGAATGACATCTTCTTCTTTCTTATTGTTTTTAAGTGCCTTTATTATCACTTATAACTTCACAAGGATGCAAGAAGCAATGACTTTAACCGGTGTCACTTTGGGGTTCTATGGAGGCTTTGCAGTGCTTGGGTTGTGCTATCAAATCTTCTTCATGCCTGAGTTGAACGGGAAGACTTTGGAAGAAATTGATCTCATTTTCCAAAAACCCACTCGTGAGTTGGTGAAGACCAATTTGAAGAACTTCAAGCTTGACTTGGGTCATTTGGTTCATCTTAGATTCCGAGAGTTGATAAAGCCCAAGAATTGAGTGATCCACACTTATCAATACGAGAAAAGGTGAAATAGATAAAAACGAGTTACCTATTTATGATCAAGAAGTTGCAGGAACTTCATTGTTGACTTGAGCGTCCATGATCTCATTAACATTATTGACACTCTTTGGTCTTTTCTTGACGACGGACTTCTTGTCTGTTTTGCGTTTTTTCTCTCTAACAGGTCTCAATTCACCTTCTTCGTAGACATCGTTGGGCAAGTCGTGTAATTTCACATGTTTTATAATGACGAAATTTGTTTGATCTTTGAAATCGGTGTTTTCTTTGATGATCTTGTGGAAATCTTGACATGGTTCTTGAAGATCGATCTTCTTTTCCTGTTGGTCTTTGAGGTTGATTATCAAACCGATATAAAGACGCATGGTGAGTAGTTTTAAATCTGGAGATTCGACTTCTGTGTCAGCTTCGATCTCTGTGGCTTTGTCTTTGAAATCTTGTTCAGACTTCAAGGTACCGTAACCATCCAAGAATGGTCTCACGTTGGATTCGTCCAACTTGTAATTCTTCTCAATTGGTTCCACGAATGGATGAGCCAAATCGATACCTTCCACAGTTTCTAATTTTTGCACCAACAACCTGATCTTAGATTCAACCATACCTTTACACTTGTTATGTCCCTCGACAGAGTCCTTGGTCGCCACTATCACTGTGAGGTAAAACTTGTATTTGTAAAAGAAGTCGTGCTTGATGAACAAATCTTTCCAAGTCTTGGTACCTTTCACGATCTCGTTCATAGTTTCGATACCTTTGGAAAATTCGTCTAGTATGACTTTTTGAGAGGACTTGGTGATGTTGTGAGTAGAACACATCGAAGGGTAAGCTGGAGTGATTACCGGCATGAGATGTTTACGATCTTTTGGATTTCTTTGAGGGTTCCAAATGTTCAATCTAAGTGGACCATCTTCAATCTTCTTGAGCAAGACAGGCTCTGGCCAATGCCATTGTCTCAAGATGTAAAAGAATCTTGCAATTATCACAGCACTTACAGCGTTAGGGTACAACTGACAAATTCTCAGCACCAACAAAGCCCAGGCAACACCTCCGGGGAACCCAAAAATGTTCCCGTAAACCGCTTTTCTACGAGCCCATAGTTTAATACATCTCAAGGCATGTTTGAACACTATTGGCTTGGGAACCAATTCTAAAATTTGATCAGCGACTCTGGTACCGTTCAAAGCTCTGGCACTGGCATCGTCGATGTTCCTCAACAAGGAATTATCGTTCAAATTCAAGTTTAAAGGTACCTGAGGGATATCCAACCTTGCACAGATCATATCCACATCTATACTGGAGAATTTGATCTTGATGATAGGTACATAGGCATCTGGGACAGGGACAATATCGTCCAATTCAGGTCTTTGACGAAGAAGTTCGTCGAAAACGGTGAAGAAGTCCTGTTTTGTCACGTATTTAGGCACCACCAACACGGTATCGATATCGGAACCCGGATCATGAACTCCGAGCTTGTACGATCCGAAAGTGCTCAACTTACCGCCAGCATCTTTGGCCATCCCTTCTGTCATATTCCTAGAGATGCTCACTTTGTACACGAACTCCTGGGCCAACTCTTGCAACGTCTTCAAAGCCACTTCTCTCTTCTCTGTGGCCAGGGCCGATTCGAAAGTACCTTGCAGCTTTAATTCCTCGATCAATTTGTCGTTCAACACATTCTCTGCCAGTGTGGGAGACGCTATTGACACCGGAGGTGTGATACCATACTGTTGTACTCTCTGGGCCATCGTAATGATGTATTTTGTTATTAGTTAAGGTATAGTTAAACCTTGAGAATACCTGTTTTCTTCAACTCCAAAGTTTTTTTTCTGAAGGGTCGTGCACCGGTACTCAATGTTGAAGTTGTGCGAGAAAATTCAAATCTCTGGATTAGGAAGAGTAGTGTACAATTGACTCAACAATAGAGTTACCAGATGCTGATGGTCAACCAGTTGATGTTAATACAGGTGAGGTAATTCGGAGAAGTTTGCGAAGTTTGATACCTTGCGAAAGATCCCGCCACCACAATTTCCTATCAGAGATTAAGCTGAAAAGGATGATTGTGGAATTGAAAAACTGACACTGTGAACTCGAATGTTGTGCCATCTTCATAGATAAGATACTCTGAACTGTATCCAGATATTACACTCCAAGCATACAAATAGACTGAGCTTGTTGGAAAAATGGTTTACCAGGAAAGATGAAAAGAGAAAATATATCAGTGTGCAATTCCTTAGTAGCATCAAAACGCAAATAATAGGGACAGTAGTTATTCTACTCTTCAATCAAACAGTATAAAACAAGTTGTGATAATTTGTATTTTGCTCGTCTCATACAATAACCGTACAATTTGATGAGTTTTAAGAAAGTTCAGTTTCCTAATTTCTAAATTTCGCTATTATCACTACTAGTTATCGCTGTAATTGGGTTTTTGATATTATATACACGACTTTTTAATTGACATCATGCACACGACCTTATGTTTTGGGAATTTTGAGCTGTTTCTCACGACCAAAAGTGACACTTTTGTGACACTTTTCGGAATGGTTATCGGAACTGC